>JAPTHN010000001.1:194662084-195262084 GCA_026936325.1 Platynereis dumerilii
TAGTGTATAATTTCCTGTTAATATTATGTAGTAAATAAGGTTCTATTCTGAAATCAGTCTTCATTAATTTATAAGTTCTAAGTTTTGGTTGTTTAGTCGAGTCATTCATTTCTTGGAAAAAATCATTTTGATACTTTTGGTATAGTTTCTCTTTAAACATCTTAGAGAATGTTTCATTTATTAGGTCTGTCTCATTAATTTCTCCAAACTGTATATTGTTGTTCTCTAGTACCTGTTTTATTTTGCTGAACCAGCATGTTCGTGAAGGTATATTTTTCTGAAAATTCAAACATTTTTTAAGAACATTATCATCTGGTCTTTTCTCAAGTTTAAGCCAATAATTGATCATTCTCATTTGTTGTCTAAGATGCAAAGGAAACTTCCCTGTCTCGCCATAGACTGCAAGTGTGGAAGTTTGCTTTCTTACACCTAACATATGTTTTAGGTAACCGAGTTGTACTTTCTCTATTTCATTTATAGGTTTTGTTTTTGTCCATAATTCACAATTGTATTCCAGTATTGGCAAAATATAAGTATCGAACATTTTCATAGACAATTGCGGAGTAATGTAACCAAGAGATTGTTTAGTGTCACCTTGCAGTGCAAAAATAGCTTTGTGAGCCTGTGTCACAAGATAGTCTGTCATTTCATTGTGAATATTGTAATTATTTGTAAGCACATGACCAAGATATTTAAAATTTACAACCTCTTCAATTTGCTTTCCATTATAGTAGACAGAAAAATCAGTAGATCGGTTTCCAATCTTCATTACTTTAGTTTTATTTACATTCACAATAAGATGCCATTTACTGCAAAAATTATGGAAATTATTTACACATGACTGCAACTGTTCAGCTGAATTGGCCAGTAACACTATATCATCTGCATAAGCAATATGAGTTATATTGAAAGTGTCAATGGTAATACCATATTTTTTCTGTAATTATCTTGGCAGATCTGAAAGATATTCATTAAATAATTTAGGGCTCAAGATACCGCCCTGCAATACACCACATTTACCGTGACCAAAGAGTTTAAGTTGCCACCAGAGTAAGTTAACAGGGCATGATGTCTCCAGATGCCACTAGGGTGTAAAGAACCAGGATATAACTACTTTTTTACCACATCATTGGGAAAGCCAGAGCTGCCATCTGTTGGTCAGACGATGAAATAGGTTTTATCTTGACTTCGTCGCAACTAAACTTCGTCTTTACCGAACCCTCAACAGCGGAGGGAGTTCAAAAGGTATGAGGATGTAAATGACATCATTGGTTTAGGAGGCTGTTCCAGAAGTAGTTGTGGTACTCTGAATTATGTAGTCCACTTTCTCTGGAAGAAATGCTGCATAACATGTCTTTTCCGTGGCCAAAATCTGTCTTTACCGTGGTCAAATCAATGCAAATATGCTGTGACACGGTAAAGACAAGGCTGGCCATGGTAAAGACATCTGAGTAAATTTGCTTTGATTTCATTGTGCACGGTAAAGACAATTTTTCCAAATAATTGAAAATGTCAAATATTCACCCAAATTAGTTATCCTGTTACATGCAGCGTGGTACTACCACATATTACATTATGTAAACAGAAAAAAATAGTAATTGAGTATTATTGGCTCAGCTTCCAGACATAAAAAAATTGGTTATGTCTTTACCGTTACTGCGCGTTTTTGTGAAAATGACCCATATCACATAGACCCCTTTTATATAAGTAAATTATAAAATATATTCTATAAATATACTTCAGTAGATCACTATAGATAATAAAACACAAATTTAATTTTTTTTATTTCAATCATTTCATTCTCAGTACACTTTTTTAATTTTAAAAACTAGCATAAAACCCATGAAGACATGAATCCTACTATTAATAGTATCAAGCCATATTTTGCAAAAATAAATAAATAAAAGTTTTATTGTTGGTTACCTGATCACATAAGGGGGAGATCATTTAATGACCGGGGGGGGGGACGCTTGGACTTGGAGTTTCTTTGAAATAAATAATTTCTTGCTCAATTTTGGTGAAATAAATAAATAAGTTTTGGCCCTCCACAATCAAAACATGGCAATGCAGTGTGACACCAACTGAAGAATGCAAGTCAAAACACCAAAGAATTAACTTATAGATATATTCTCTCTTGAATTTTTCACATTTCACTACTTTTCTTGATAAACCATTGATTGTATCACTTCCTGGGGGATTCATTATTTTGTTCAGTCAGACTAAGTTCTTAGTTCAATTTATCAATTATAGGCTTCCACAGCTCTGTATGTCAATTTTGAAACACACACAACTGTCAGTATATTTTAAGCTACCCTTGATACAAGGCTGAATGACAAGAAGCAGCAGTACTTCATTGGCTCCGTCCAAAAAGGCAGGTAAAATAACTGCAGTGAATCACACACTGCAAGCAGTTTGTATGAGAGGCACTGCACCTAATTGCTGCAGTGTATCCCGTACCCATTAGTGTTACGTACGCTTTTTCTATGCCCCTATCATGTTGACCTCTAGTTGATAAGGTCACCAGGTGTAAAAGCACACCACATATAAAAAGGCTAATAAATGGTCAATGAGGCCTAAGTAGCAATGACCTGGCTATTTGTGCCACAATTCTTGAATCACTTCTCACATGTTAGCTCTTGTGTCTTATGCTGCATGTTGTTAAAAGCCACAATTGGTATCTTGGTGGAACTCTCTGTGTTGCATACAGTGCGTCCTAATGATTGGTTTCTTGAGTCCTTTACCTGGTGCCATTCTTCACAGGGATTGCCTCATCAGGACAAGGTCTGCCAATTGATGTGTCTCTGCCTCACCAACTCTGATGGGAGGCTATCAGGTGAGGCTGATGCACACATGACACACAGACGTCCTCTCCCCTCCTCTGTCCTGGCTCTTCCTTTTGAAGCTGATCATTTCACCAGAAGTAATGAGGCCTATCAAACAGACATCGATCTCACCAAGGCCTGTGAGTCCCAGGTTTTTTCTACAGCTCTTGTTGAACTGCAACAAGATATTTCAGAAGTGCATTTTTAGTATCATCTGTTAATCAATGGGGGTGATCCAGTGCTTTCTGACACCAATCTGCAAATTTTGTCAACATCAAATTGCAGGTTTTCTCAAGCAGTGTCACTCACTCCTTGATTCCCAAAACACGAGCCAAAGTTAATTACCATTGCAAACAATTATTACATAGGCGTATCGGAGGGGGGGGCAGGGGGGGTGATCGCCCGCCCCTCAAAAGTTTGGGAAACAGTAAGATTCGGGCAAAGAGGCTAAAAAATCCGGGTACATGATTAAATAAAAACTACTAAAGATTAATGATTTCCAGGCAATTTAATTTGAAATGTTTATAAATTTAGATTATGAAATTTGGGCACAGCGAGCCCGAACCAAATTTGGGGTTTAAAAAATGCCCCAGCATAACGATAGGCACCGTTACGAAGCTGAAGATGAGACTAACAAGTTCATGTGAGCAAACTTCAAAACAATATTTTAGTGTGTTTTAGATGATATTTTAAAATTAAACAGAATGTTATCTTTATTGGGAAAAGTCCCATATTGACGTAGTGTTTGACAAACTTCTTTTTCTGTATTTCATAATAATAATAATAGATATTTGTATAGTGCCAATTCCAGTAAACTGCTCACTAGCGCTTGTGCTAGAATTTTGTCACAAGAAATAGAGAATTATTTGCTGTCTTTACCAAGGAAATACCACAATTTCTTGATTATTGACACAAAACAAATTATATAATAGTTGTTGTTTAACAAAATTGAAAATTAGAGTAATAAAAAGATATGGCTATTCTGGAAAGGTATAATTAATTCTTCATGAAATTTATGGTTATAAATACTAGATGTCTGCCTGTGTGCTTGCCTTTGGCAGTTTGGTATTTAAAAAAAAGAAGAAGTGTGCAATTGGTTTTATGAACTTCGGTGTCTTAATTTTAATCAGTTGGTTTCATATTCATTTTAAAAATAAAATCACAGAACTATGAAATAGGGTGAATGGATTGGATGTCAGGCAGTGCACAGGTTTGGAAACTCGAATAGACATTTAATATACAGTGTTTTACCTATTCATAACGCTATGGTTTATCAATTTGTTATTTCATTCCTGAAATGAGTTGAAGTTAATGACAGAAGACCATGGATGTTCTTCTACTGAAAAACCTTTTATCATTCAATTGGATTGTAGTCAAACAGTATTAAACAGGTCAAGTAATGTTAGATTATTCAGCTAACATTGTTGTTTGTTTCATAGAATCAAAATAAAGTGAAGTGTTTTCTCCTTACTCTTCCTAATTGACAGGATAAGAATATATCAGTGCAAAAGCTCTGTCAAATATGTACGCACGTACGTTTCATAATACTACTTGCTAATGCCCGGGAATAGTTGAGCATGCAAATTTTTGCAATTCTTATGAAAAAAAGTACACTTTACTTGGAAATTACGCATGCATGAGTTTGTCACACCTTTTTTGCATTAAATGCAACAGCATAATTAAAAAGAAAAAAGAAAAAAGATTACTATGTCTTTTGAATGATATTTTGTATCATTGAAACTGGTTTTGCAAAGGCAGTGCTCATTTAACAGACTCTCCACATGACTTGTGATTTTAAAAATGGGGTGTGATAAATCAGAAAGTGAAAAAATTCAATATCTCAAAAAGTTTTCATCAGATTTTTTTGTTTTTCACATCTGCTTGTTCGTCTCATCGTCAGCTTCGTAACAGCGCCTATCGTTATGCTGGGGCATTTTTTTAACCCCAAATTTGGTTCGGCCTCGCTGTGTGGGCAAATGTCGCTCGCCCCCCCAAAAATCGCACGCGTCGTACGCCTATGATTATTTTCCTTGTAATAAAATACATCTATTATTTTTATATTTATAGATATGGAGACTCAGGATTTCTGAGTGGCAATAGCAAAAACACAAAGAGCACAGACTGAGATTGTGGCCTCATGAACTTCAAATTCAGTTATGAAGTTAAATGATGACTGTATATAATATTCAGTCTTGGGTTTTGCTGATATATCCCCGTGTGTCATGTTTTGATATTTTCATATATTGATAATGATAGAGTATACACTACAGAGCAATACAACAACAAAAACAAACTTAAGAGACTGATAATTATACTCTCTATAACATGCATTTAAAAGAGCTATTCCAAGGCGTGTGTTCGGGTGCATGAATATAACGAGATGAAACTAAGTTTCCTATATATTCAGTGTCCTTTGCAACGTCTATACTGAAAATGGTGCTAACCAGACCCACAGGACCATCGGGCAGGATAGTGACCAAGTGTTAGGGAGGAGTTTTAGGATCTCTGTTTGGTAGAGAGGAGTCAAGATCACGAAAAAGTCAACTTTCACTTTCGCACCGCAGGAAGGACAATTGGCAGCACCTGGTGCCTTCTGCAAATCTCTTTAAGTTCCTTGTCAAAACAACTTCTGGTTCTGCAATGTATATATATATATATTCTGCACCAAAATTTGTGAGCCAATTAAGTGACAGGATATCAATCACGTGCCACGCCAATAAATAACGATATTGGCGTGTAGAAAGTGTTATTGGCGCCTTTAGGCTATACAGGCGTCCTCAGTGCACTAGCACTTAAGTTAATGCAGCACTATGCCCTGTATGAATGTAGTCTTTGATTGTATTGACACCTTTCCAATCAAATTCTCAAAATTTTACAATTGAAGAATACACAGCAACTTTTCCATTATCAAGATACTAATTGCTATTAAGGATAGTTGACAAAATTCCAATTGAAACTTGTGTAACTAATAAATCTAAAAATAATAAATCATAAAAATAATTTTACAATAAGGAACAGGCCTACAAGCACTTTTATGAAATAGAGTTAATATCACTGCTTCGGCCAATAAAACTCAATATTAGTCTCCTCACCATCCACTATCTAAATGATATGTGTCAAGGTCATGCTATAAAGATCATGTGATGTCTGTCATGAAGTTATAATTGTGAGTAGTACAAAATAGTTTTCACTGCCAAAATCTCTGCTTTTCAAATGTTTATCATTGCTTTTTGTATGGCATTTCCATCAAAGAAAAGTTGTACCATTGAAAGTACCAGCCCCCAGTGAGGATCGAACTCACGACCCCTGGTTTACAAGACCAGTGCTCTAACCACTGAGCTATGGAGGCTCGGATTTATGCGTACATTAGGGTAGACCTACATATTGATTATTTGAATGTTGGCCCATTAACATTAATTCAAACAAGGACAGCAAAATATACCGTTACTAAATTTGGCTCAATTAGACCAGTTGCGAGATTGTAAATCATTATGATGTACTGGATGACTGCATCCATGACACTGTGTGCATGTACTGTACTGATGCGATGAAGACAAACAAGATTCCTATGGTGTCATTTCCTAAAGCATTGATACAAATTTGAACATCATCAAACAGATTATAATTAATCATACTATTAATTCACGGACCCCTTACGCTACTCCAACCAAACTACTGATTTCCCAGCCATGAAACTTTGCAAGCATCTTCTTACAACTGCCTACAATGTCCTTAGCCAGGTTTAGTGCTTTAATCTTATCAAATCATAATACTCTCCTGAAAACAGCCCCCCCACCAACTTCACGGCCTGGCTAAGGCAGCATTCACGGGTAAAATGCTAGTAAGATAAAACCAGGGGTGGATTCAGGATTTTTCGAAAGGGGGGCACGGCAATACTTATAACATTGGAGTCTCTAAAAATTTTTTTTCCAAAAAGCAATATGAAGGATTTATCTGACAAAAGTTGGGGGCACCGCCCCTTGTGCCCCCCCCCTGGATCCGCCTATGAAAACTGTTAATACAGTCTTAGTGAGTGACCCTTTTTAACATGTGCACGGACATAATAAACTTCTACTAAAGCGGTTAACCAACTCCTATAAAAACAAAAAGCAATTGAAATACAGTATTTCAAAAAGTTCACAGAAAAGTAATTGGTCTATGAATCTGAAAGCACCTGTATGTGGTTGCAGGCGATGAAAGCTTGGAATCCATCAACTTCAAATATGCTTTCATTTAACTCTGCGTAAAACTTTTGACCACTTTCCAAATACTCACTCAGCAATGAGTAACTTGACTAGGTGGTCTTAGACTATACTCCCATGGTGTAACCCAAGAGGAAGTTTTCTGATTACTTATGGCCCATTCTCACGGAAAGAACCGGAGAACTTTTTACGTCTGTGGGGCAGCTTAAGATGATTTCCAGGAGAAAATTGGCTAACTCAACGATTACATAATTAATTAAAAAGGGGTTAGAGGCATACAATGGCAGGAAAAGATCATACATCGCCGGAAAAAGATAATAAATCGGCGGAACAAGATCACATGTCTGAGGGGCAAGATTATAGACCTGTGGGGCAAGATCATACCCACCTGGGAGGCTGTAAAAACTGTCAGCGAGGCTGCAAAAACTGTTGGCGAGGCTGCAAAAACCGCTGGCGAGGTTGGAAAACCCATCGGCGAGGTTGGAAAACCATCGGCAAGGTTGAAAAAACCCATCGGCGAGGTTGCAGTTGGCCCTATATCCCGCCGATCATGTTTTTCACTCCTGTGGTAATGAAGAAATGCCCGCGGGACATCCAAAATTGAGAAAAACTGTGGCACTTTCTTGGCGACTTGGGAAAAGTTTCAACAAGCTGAATTTTTTTTTACCTCCCCCCATTTCTAGGAACCCGCCAATATGCAAATAAAATGTCGGCGAGATGTCAAAAATCGTCGGTGGGATATCACAAATTATCAAAAAATCATCCAAATTCCCAGGAAATCACAGCCCACCAACGCCAAAAGACCTCCGTAACGTTCTGTGAGAACTAAGCATTAGCACAAGAATCATGCGTCTGTTGTCGTGCAAAATCAGAAGTGAGATATGATCAATTCAAAACATCCCCAGAAACGAACGGTTTAATCATGAATATCTCTTCCCAGATCCAATCTCACCTTGAAATACAAGAGGCCGACCAAAAAATTCCTCCAATCACGATATATCTTTGAAAGTTTGCATTCCATTTTCACACAGGCCATTCCCACACACCTTGATTTTGATAAAATCTTTTTTAAATTTATCTATCATTTTTTGGTTTCCCTGAAAATGGTTCATCTTTGTTTCTTGCTGTTTCATCATGCCATCTCACCATCTCAAATTACTCTGATGGAGAGCAGTTCTAGTTGTGGAACCATGGAAACTATAGTCTGAGCTGCAGCTTATCTGCATTATGCTTCTTTGGTCATCATCTGGCTTTCATTTGACAGATTTTTCCCACCTAGCTGCTTCTGTCAAATATACTTTGCTCCAACAAGACTCCATTGATGCCAGTTTCCAGGATGTGACTAACAAGTCAGTAGGAATTTTGGGCAATGGTTGGAAGCACTGGAAGAAGCCTAGATGCGGCATAAACGCATCAAATCAGAATATTGAAACTATTTGTAAGTGAAATAAATCGAAAAAAACTGAACGATTAAATCATCACAAGGGAAAGCCCCTGGCTTGGAGATTTGAATATTGATTTGTCTGTCTCAGGGAGGTTTAGGAAATCTCATGGAAAAATAATTTAATGCAGAGGTAATGTGTTAAAAGCTTCTGAAAGCATTGCAATCGGATTTTAGCTGAGGAGAAGAATTTCTGAATATAATTTGAGGCATATTTTCTAATTCCACACATTGAATGACTACAGTAACCCTTATATAACTAATTTTCCATGTCAATATCTTTGCCTTCTCTGAAGCTTGACTGTGGGTGTGCATTTCTGAGACAAAATTAAGAGGCTAGGTAAGTGAAATGTGGTGTGCTCTGAGAGCAAAAAGCTTCTTTAAAACGATTATAACAGAACTAATGGCCAATAGGTGTTAGAAAAAGATTTATACCTTAATAAGTTCCACCAGACGCAAGCCATATTATGCAATGAAATAACAATGCGTGAATCAGTGGTGTTTTGACAAAAGAAATTATAGTTAAATGAACATGATTATGACCTTCATTGACATGTTGATGTCGGGGATGTTTCCTGCAATTTACCCTAGACTGAGCACTGATGAGGATTATGCAGGGTTGACTTCTGCTAAAGACTTCTGAAATGAAGACTACTTGGATACAGAAATAATAGATGTCATTTACACAATTCATCATGTGTAGATGACCGACAATTAGACAGTCACATACAGCACTGCAGCTTCCTTGGTCCATAACTTGATTGATGGTAGGTAGAAAGTGAATTTTGTGATCACAATCAACAATGTATGAATTCTTGCCCTCACTCTTTCTTTTCATGAAACATGCAGACCTGTTGGGCCGATTTCACCAACAAAGTTAAGCCAGGTCTAAGCCTTAGACCTGGACTTAGAAGTTCCAAATTTAAACTGTAGGATAAATTTCAGTGATAAAATGGCAGCACCTCCTAGTAAGGAAAATACTTAATACCAGGTTTAACTTTAAGCCTGGTCTTAGCTATTTTGGTGAAATCGGCCCATAGTGACTCATGTATGTACAGTGGGTTGCAGAACCAATCACTCCACTGGAGTGGTCTTCGATTTTCTGTCATATCTTCTTTCAGAAATGCATCTTCAATCCCATACTTCTACATGCTCATACATGTATTAACCTCTCTTGCAACCTATATTCACCGTAAAATTCTGGATGGTAAGTCATGGAAGAGTAGAAAAAATCATGCAGTGGAAATTTGTGTTCCGTAATTGAGCAAAACAATTTCACTTACAAGTTTGGTTGCTATGGTAACGGATTATTTTTCGGGCTGTTGAGTGCTTTATATAGTCATAACTTGATTTTATGGTTATGCTTTACAGAATATGGCATCCCATGCATTAGTCTCTCAAAAACATGAGATATGTATTCCTATGGAAGTACACTAATACATTTTCCCTAAACATGAAGAAAATGGTTAAAATACAAACTTCTGTGAGACATCAAAGTGTAGCCACACACTAATTACTTTAGTATGCATAAATTTTGGCAATAATCAAACTTCAAGAAAACAAACAGATAGTTTTTTTCTAACATGTTATTTTCAAAGAAATGTTAGAAAATAAAAAGTTTTCTCCTTGTCGTTTTTTACTGTGGTCGCATGACTGTGCCAATCTCAATTTCAAGAAACGTAGGTAATTTTGGACAGTTAACAGAAATCAGTTTAGAAAATTTGTGGATGAATCCGAAATTGTATATCAGCATAGAATGGATGTTACAGCTGTCAACAATTGGTCGTCTCATAAAGCACTGAAAAACAGTGTCAGTACTGTCACTCTCCTTTGCAGTTTTACAAGACATGTAGGCCAGAACCGGAAAAACCATGTTCTTTGCTCAGAACAATGTCTTTGTTCTGTGTCTTTCAAATCATCCAAGAATACCATTGATGATCTACCTCTGAAGGTTCCAATCCATTCAAGGGAAAATAACTAGGACAACAGAGAATGGATGCACAGGGAAGCAAGGCGTCATTCAAATTTTTTAAAAATCCAATTGTGATGGTGGTGTATACTGCGTTGGTTCCAACAATTACATCAACAGTGACCTTTTTCTAATCGACCCAAGTGCTTGGGGGCCAGGTGAAAAGAAATGAAATTGATTACTGAAATTTCACTGGGACATGCACAGTTCCTGCAACTATCTGTGGAGGTAATGCAAAGGACTCTGAAAACACAAGCAGCAAACGACTTACAAAGAAAGTACAATGTATAGAGCTTCACATGGGAGACTAGCAGTTTGCATGGGAGGATGCCAGATGAAAAGCAGTCAGTGCAAAGATGTGGAGGGATGCATGGGGAGCAATTAGGGGTGCGCAAGACGTCAGTTCAGCAATCAATGGTGAGCAAAGAGGCAGTTCAGAAAGTACATCTCCCTGTGAGCCGCTATAGTCCTTCCTCCCCCCCCCCCCCCCCCCCATATAATATGCATGTAGCCGTAATTTGCCACAGTCCAAACTCAGGGCCAGTCCCTACCTAACTTAGATGAAATTATATCCCCAGGCAGCATCCATCTTTGACCATGGCAAATTTTTAAAAAGTGCTCTCTCACTAAACCCCAATCTTCAGGGGATGATTGCAATTTTTTTTTCGCCCATCTGCAGAACTCTCCCGGACCACTGACCTGTGCTCCTACCCTGTCCTCATCTTCCTCTCCAAACGTAACCTCTTCGCCAGATCACTTATTGCTTATTGCTGCAACACCATAGAATTTCTTGCATTCTCACAGCATGAATTTGTCCATAATCTTAAATACTCTCAAAAGTTTCTATCTTACTGGAAAACAAGACAGTGTTTATCTGAACAACACAAAAAATATCTACAGAACAAATCTAATTTTTTGCATTTGAAAAAAGGTGGAGCTCAGATTTTTAATGAAATAAAATACTTCTCCAGACAGCAATTATTCAAAATTTCGTAAACTATACTCTTTTGCCTTATATGTTCACTTTTTGCAGATAACATTCTGCATTCCTCGATTGCTTCATGAAAAGAATAATGCTGACAAAATTCTTTCTGTTCACGTAACAGAAATGCTAGTGACATTTGATTAAAAACACCAACACTGTATCAGCAAAGAGAGCTTTACAAAAAATGAAGACAAACATAGTATCACAAGTCTAAAGAGGCTTTTACAAAATTGCATGATTGAAAACGGCGCTTTGGTCAAATAAATGCCAAAGGCAGTGCAAGTACCAGTTTATCAACAGGTTAATAGCTATGTAACACTTCATTAGAAGGCCTGTGGATGTTTTTTAGCTATTTATAAGTGAAACGGAGCTTGTTAATAATGCATAAGTTTCTGCCAGGTTTGCCTACAGTGCCCCACACCTTTTGAAACACTCTGTTATACACAAATTGTGCAAGTGCACTTAGATCCATTGGTCTATTTGAGGTTTGAGGATGAAATATTAATTGAATCAGTTCCAATTGCCACAGATATCTCAAATTGTACCTTAGTGCGAATAGGTCACTTAGAACAATATACTGTATATAAACCTCAGGCAAATCCGTATCAATTCATAGTTTGTACTTGTTTGCACCACTGAGAGGTGTCACTACATCCAGGAGGTGGCTCACAGATCATTGATAAGGTCATCAGGTGTGTACGAGGGGTTTCCAAAAATTCTGTCCAACTTGTCATAACTTTAGCTAGATTTGACATGGGCACCTAAAATTTGGGTCAGTTAGTATAATGGTAATTTTCACTTCATATATGGAGAGCAGATATCATATACTTCTGCTTAATTTAGCTCAATTAACCAACACCTGTTGCTGGATCATAAATCGATATGATGCACTGGGTGGCTGCAACCATTACAGGGTGTGCTGTACTGATGTGACAAAGACAAACAACTTTCCTCTGTACTGGATTGCCAATTTTATCAACGCTTAACACAGGTGATCCTAAAGTGGTTAAGTAATTTTAGCGATATTGTGTCGATGCTGAACATAAGTTAGATAGCTGGTTTTTATTAACTGAACTCATTTAACAACATGACATAAACTTTTTCCAGTAACCCAGTTATGCAAGTGTTCATATAATCAGGTACTGGAGTCATAATTACCATGAAGCATTGAATTACAAATAAATAGATTATAATTAATCAGATTAAATTATTAGGCCTAATACAGTTTTACTGAGTGATAATTATCTTGTGCATGGATGTTGCAACAGAATAAACTTTTACCAAAACTGTTAAGCAACTCTTAAACTGTATAAAAACAAAAAGCAATTGAAATACAGTATTTCAAAAAGTTCACAGAATAATAAGTGGTCTACAGTCATTCCAACAATTATTCAGACACTTTCTGTTTTCTTTAAATTTTGAAGCAATTAAAAAAGTATGTGGTGAAACATGCAATCCAAATCATCCTTGTATTAAATGCAACCTGACCGAAACTAATTTATTGCAAAATCTGATGAAAAGAGCGACCTTTTGTTGATTTCAAGAACCAAAAATTATTCAGACACTTTCATGAAGTTGTGTAATGTGAACTATTTACTAATATTTATCTCAAATACAGCAAACTACCATGGGATCATTGTGAGTAAATTGGAAAATTTCTTTTCATATATCCAAGCTCACACAGTTCTGATTCTTAAACCTTGGAAAACTATAATCAGAGCTGCAGCTTATCCACATTATGCTTTTTGGTCATCCCGTGGCCTTCATTTTCATTTGACAGTTTTCCCATCCAACTGCTTCTGTCAAGTACACTTTGTCCCAACCAGACTCCATTGATTCTAGAGTTTCCAGGATGTGACAAACAAGTCAGTGGAAATTTGAGAATTTGGGGCAATGGATGAAAGCACTAGAAGAAGACCAGCTGCAGCATAACCACATTGAAATACCAAGTACATCAGAAAAACTGAACAATAAAATCATCACAAGGCAAATCCCCCGATGTGTGCAGCAATTTAGCATAGACTGAGCACTGCTGAGGATTATGTTTTGCTGGAGTGCATTCTGCTGAAGACTACAGATATGAAAACTTATTTTGATGCTGATATAACAGATACCATAAACACAATTTATAATGAGCAGATGACAGACACGCGGCAGCAGCTGCAGCTTCATTGGTCTAAATCTTGATTGATGATCAAGGGTGAATTGTATGATCACAATCAACAATGCACAATGTCTTGATCCCTCTCTTTCTTCTCATGAAACATGCAGTCCTGTTAAGCAGTAACAAGGTCCAAGTTCCTACTGATTGGTGGACTCACAAACCACTGAAAAACAGTATCACTGCCCTTTGCTGCGTAGTTCTGGAAATTAGGGAAATTTTGCAAGACAGGTTGTACAGATGCTGCCCCTATTGCAGTATTGTTTCAGAACAGAAAAAAAAAGGTCTCAGAACAATGTCAAATCATCCGTGATAACATTAATGCTATTGCTTCTAAAGGGTTGAAACCATTCAAGGGAAAATAACTAGAAAGAAGCAAGGCCTCATTTTAGTTTGAAAAAAATCCAATCATGATGCTGGAGTTGGACTTTTTCTCACAATCAACCTTCGTGATCCAGGTGCATGGGAAGTCCATGTACCAGGCCAAGTGAATTAAAATTGACTATTTTAATAGTAATGGGACATGTTCTGTCCTTGTGACTGTTAAAGGAGGGAAAACTCTGAAAATATATTGAGCAAAGGACTCACAGGGAGACAAGAGAACATAGCAAAGTATGTGTATAGTGCTTTGCATGGGAGCTCACACCTTGCATGGGATGATGCAAGATGAAAAGCAGTCAGTGCAAAGATGTGAAGAGATGCATGTGGAGCAATCAAGGGGAGCAAAAGTCAGCTCAGATGAGACATCTCCACTCTGCAGTCCTCTCCCAATGTGCCATTACAGCCTGTGCTCCATCCCCCCCCCCCACCTCCTCACACATGTAGCCATAATTTGCCACAGTCCTACATCAGGCCAGTCCCTAACTGCGATGACAGATGAAATTATATCCCCAGGCAGCTACCATCTTTGGCCATGTCACATTTCAAAAGAGTGCTTTCTCACCATATGAACCCCCCAATCTTCAGGGGATGATTGCAATTTCTTTTTAGCTGCAGACCTCTCCCTGGCCACTGACCTGTGCTCCTGTCCTCGGCTGCACCTCGAAATGTCCACTTCTTCAGCAGATCACCATTCATTGTGCAACACTATGACATGACTTATATTCACTGGATCTCAATAGACAGAGAGCATCAAAGAGTGATTCTTGACCCAACCAATGACACTTTTTGTCCTGTTTTCCTCAAGTGAATTCTGTGGTGTGATACAGATCACAGCAGTGATGCAGGAATGTGCCAAAATCCTGTATACTCCAAAATTTGTTTAGCTGAACAGAAAACCATTTCGCCGAAATTCACAAATATCCTCTCCATTCTAAACAACATTAAATGACATGCATTCACTGGATATCAATACAAAATGAGAGATTGTTAACCCAACTTCTTTTACGATATGATAGAGATCACAGTAGTTCTACAGAAATATTTTCAAAATTTTGCATACTCCCAAAACTGACCAGGAAACCAGCGTTCCTTGGAACTAAAAAAGAGAAATATAACCTAATTTATTACCATACAATGGCATACATGGCATGCATGAAAAAAGCTGGACTTGAAATCTTCAACAACAAGAAAAGGATAACAAAATGAAAGTACTTCACCAGACCGCAACCATTCCCGATTTCATAAATAAGACTTTAGCCTGGATTGTTTATTTTTTTTGGATAAGATTCAAAATTCGAGATAACTAAATTCGAAAGACAATTAATACATGTAAATGACTAAACAACTCTGCACATTAGATGCACAGTGCATATAGAGTGTGCAATAATTGACTTCAAGCTAGAAAATATATATGTATAGGAGACACACATAAGTAATATCAAGTGAAAGAAGATGTTTGATGTATCGTGGAAAAAAATATATATAGTATTATAGTAAAAAGTTCAAGCAAAATTGCTTCCAGTCAGAAAACAGAAGTGGTAATGACATTGATTTAAAAACATCTGCAGCGTACCAGCTATTAGCTAGGTTCAGGCAATCAAGAGATTCAAGAAAAATGAAGACAAACATGCAAGTCTAAAGAGTCTTTTACAAAAGTGTGTGGTTGAAAAACAAAGCTTCAGCCAAATTAATGTTGAAGGCAGTACAAGTACTTCAGCCAAATCTTAAAATGCTGAAGACAGTGCAAGTACCAGTTTGTCAACAGATAAATAGCCATGAGACACTTCATTAGAAGGCCTATGGGTGGCTGCAGCCATTTATATGTGAAACAGAGCTTGTGAAGTTTCTGCCAGGTTTGCACTCACCTTTTGCAACACTCTGTTGTAGACAATTTTTTCGAGTGCACTTCGACCCATTCATCTGCCTGAGACTTTGAGGATGAATATCAGTTGACTCAGTTCCGGTAGCCTCGGGTATCTTGCATGGTACGGTAAGTACCTGTTTGGAATAGATCACTTAGAACAATATAATATATATAGGCCTCAGGTAAATCAGTATCAACTCATAGTTTACACTTGTTTGCATGTCTGAGAGGTGTCAATAAGGCCAGGTGGTGGCTCAGAGATTATTGATAAGGTCATCAGGTGTAAAAGCACCCCATATATATAAAGGCTAATAAGTAGCCAATCAGACCCAGAGTATAGGAATGACATGGCTATTAGTGCCACAATTACTTCTCGTATGTTAGCTCTGATGTCATTTTGCTGCATTTAGTAAAAGGCCACACTGATTGGCATCTTGGTGGGTCTCTTTGTAGTGAGAAAGAATACAGTGCATCGTAATGGTTGGTCTCTCAAGTCCTTTACTCGGTATCATTCTTCACACGGATTGCCTCATCAGGACAAAGTTTGCCGATTGATGTGTCCCTGCTCCACCAACTCTGATTGGAGGCTATCAGGTGAGGCTGATGCACACATGACACACAGACCTCCTCTCCCCTCCTCTGTCTTGGCTTGTCCTTTTGAAGCTGATCATTTCACCGGAAGTAATGAGTTCAGATAGCCAATCGAAGCCACTGGCCTATCAAATGGACATCGATTTCCTGTGGGCTGTCTGTCCTGGCTCTGTCCCACAGCTCTCCTTGGACCACCGTCCAGATATTTTCATTAGACAAAGTGAGGATCGAACTCACGACCCCTGGTTTACAAGACCAGTGCTCTAACCACTGAGCTATGAAGGCTCACATATAAATGCCTAATTAGGTATATATTGATTGCATTTATACCATTCGACACCTCTGTGAGCCAATCATGAGCCAGTATTGCACTGCAATAAAACCCATATTCTTTGTTGTCCAGTTATCCTCCCATGGGAGAATAATAAGTGAAGCTGTGAAAAACCCACAGCAACAAATCACAAGTTTCAGTTTTGTCTTATGGTATAAGCCGGTTATTCACCGCGGGATCGGCAATATGTGTTTATCACAGCTCGGGCTAACGCCCTCGCCGGATAAATCACATATTGCCTCTCCCTAGGTGAATAACCTATACGAATATTGGTCCAATAATTAGTTCATACATGGAGAACAGTTATACTTCCACTAAATTTAGCTCAATTAGCCAACACCCGTTGTGAGATTATAAATTAATGTTATGTACTGAGGGGACTGCAGCCATGACAGGGGTACTGTACTTCTATGACAAAAACAAACGCCTTCCTCCGGTGTCAGATCCTGAGACGAGCATATGAATTAGATAATAACCGTAAAGATAATAATTATTCAGACAAAACTGTTCATGCAGTCTTTACTGAGTGATCCTCCTTGTGTTGTGCATGGATATTGCAACAGAATAAAGTCATACCATCATCCTACATACGGCTTCAATCACACCTCCTGCTATCATTCAAGTGAAAAAAAAACCAGGAAATTTCAGGCACAAATATCATGCAGCTGTCATGTGACATCAGAAGCCAGATATGCTATAATAAAACATCTGAAGGGACGAACGGTTTGATCATGAATATCTTATTCCGGATCCAATCTGATCTTGAAATACAAGAGGCAGACCAAAAATACCTCCAATCACGATAAATCTCTGAAAGTTTCTTTTCCTGTTTTCAAACAGCCCACACACATCGACAAACTTGTATTAAATACTTTTTTATTCTCTTGATCATTCTTTTAGAATATATATATTTCCAATTTCTTTCTTGTTGTTTCTATAAGGCATCTAAACTTACTCCAATAGAGAGCAGTTATGGTTGTTAAACCTAAGACAACAGCAGTCTGAGGTGCAGCATATCTGCATTGTGCTTCTTTGGTCATCCCCTGGTTTTCGTTTGACAGTCATTGGGAATTTGAGAATTTGGGGCAAAGGATGCAAGCACTGGAAGCAGGCTAACTGCAGCATAAGCACATTAAGTCAGAATATTGAAATTATTTGTCTGTGAAATGCATCAGAAAAACCGAACAATTTAAAAATCATCACAAAGGAAAGACCCGGGCAGAAGATTTGAATGTTGATTTGCCTGTCTTAGGGAGGTTTTACATTGAAAAAATAATTTAATGCAGAGGCAATGTGTCAAAAGCTTCTAAAAGCATTCCAATTGGATTTTAGTTGAGGAGAAGAATTTCTGAATATCATTTGAGGTAGTTTTCCTAATTCCTCATAATGAATGACTAAATCATATTTTTCATTTTTCTTGTCAATATATTTGCCTCAGCTTAAGCTTGACGTTGATTGTGCATTTCTGAGACAAAATTCAGACATAAGGTAAGTAGAATATATAGTGCTCTGAGAGAAAAAACTTTCTAGTTGCACATATGTGTTGGAAAATCAAACATTTATATATTTTCCTTAACAAGGCCCTCCAGACTGAATTAGTATCATGTGCAATGTAACAGTAATGTTTGAATCAGTGATGTTTTGACGAAGGAAGTTCATGCATAACATAAGTAATGATGATCATTGCTGAAGTGTTGGAGGCAGGCAAGAGTGCAGCTATTAAACAGACTGGTCAGTGCTAAGGATTATGTTAAAAATTGCTTTTAAAAGTGACTTCTGCTAAAGACTTCTGATATGAAAAATACTTTGATGCTGGCATAACAGATGTCATAAACAAAATTTGTCATGAGCAGATGATAGACCTGCAGAGAGTCACATGGTAGCATCTGCAGCTTCCTTGGTCCTTTGCTTGATTGACGATCCGGGGTGAATTTTGTGATCATAATCAACAATGTATAACTTCTTTCTCTCTCCCTCTTTTTCCTCATGCAAAGCATAGACCTATTAAGCAGCAACTAAGTTTAAAATGTCCACTAATTGGCAGGCTCATAAAAGCTGAAAAGACGTATCACTCTTGTTTGCCCATGTTCTAAAAATGAGAAAGATTTTGCAGGACATGTTTACATGTAGCTTGTATGCTGGAGAACACTGAACAAGGAAAGTCTTTGCTCAGAACAATGCCTTTGTTCTGTGTCTTTCAAAATCACCCCAGATACCATTGATGCTTTTGCTTCTGAAGGTCCAATCCATTCCAATTCATTCAAGTACAGTGAATAAGACATGACCTCACAAACAGCTGACATAGAATAACATGACAGGGATAGGGATATTATGTTCAGCACATAATTATTTTTCTTATTCTTGCTTTATTTCCTATTTGTCATTACTTTATTATGTTTTACCTATTTCAAATACACAAAAAGATTGATTTATAAAAAAATCTTAAATAATTGATAAAAATACTAACTTGTCCCTGACATCTTGTCAGGTTTTTAGTAATGGAAGCTCCCTAATTGGGTCACTTCCATATATGGTGTTACATGTGGGTCATTTCCATATTTGGTGTTACATGTGAGTGACATGAGTGAACATTGTTGACCTGATTAATGTTGTCCAATCAGTGTCCTGGAATGTGCAGCATTCAGCTGAGTCATTTCAAATTCTAACAGTCTTGCTCCAGCCATGAAGCTGTAAACATTAGAAATTCAGGTGTGTACTGATTTTATAATATTTTGTAGCTTTATTATTTGTATAATTAGCCATTTAATTGATTGTGAATTATGATCTATTTATTTGGTTTATTCGATTAGTAATTCCTAATTTTTACATAAAATATTAATTAGATATTTTATTGGGTGATTAAATAATTTATTTGTGTGATTCACTGGTATTTATTGGGTGTCCATCTTGGATTGTATTTCAGTGCCCATGTCACATTGATGTCAAATATCAGATGTCCTTAAGGGATAGATATTGTTACCCCCTTATGTCGCCAAATGTCTCTTGTAAGTTATTTGGTTTTGTGATTCTTGATGATTATCGATTTAAACATATATTTTGATTCATATATTTTTGATTTAATTTATGGGATAATTTTAGACTCTTTACTAATAGTGTTTTGTCATTATGATTCGACCTATCGGGAGAATCATCTTGTTTTCTTTGATTTTATTATTATTATTATTATTATTATTAAGAATTTACCATTACATGGTAAATTCTTATTGTTTTTGGTATTATTAAGAATTTACCATACCTATGGTAAATTCTTATTGTTTTTGCTATTATTCTTATTATAAATCGACTCTAAGGAGATTTATATTGTTTTCTTTGATATTATTATTATTATTATTAGCATTCACCAATACTTGGTGAATGGTATTGTTTTCGCTCTTATTATTATTATTATTATTATTAGCATTCACCATCATAATGGTGAATGCTATTATTTTTGTAGATTTTTTTATTTTTTATTTTTATTTTTATTATTTTTCCGTCATTTTCGGTTGAGTTCAGGGTTGTCCTTTGGTGGATGGATAGTGCTAGGTGAGATATTATGATCCCCCAAATATTTTTGACCTTGACCTATTTTTCAAGGTCAGAGGTCACGTCAAAGTTGAGATTTTTAAAGGGCTAACTTCGAAACTAATGAAGATAGAGAGGTCTGGATTTCAGTGTTATGTAACCTATCAATAGCTTGAACAATATCAACAAAAACATTATTCAATTTCATAAAGGGGTAATTACCCCAACCGATTAAGTTGACAAAACACCAATTTTTTTGCTGGACTACTTCTCAGAAACCGAAAATGGTAGGATGATGCTGACAAGTGTATTATGTTCCCTAGAGATGGGTCCATGGTAAGAGGTATTTCATTTTTGGATCACACACTTTGTTTTGGACATATTCAACTTTCAATTTCCATAGATTTTCAATATTTTGGTATCCGTTGCGGCTGGCAAAATAAAGCACAGCTAGCACCGTGCCAGGTAAGTGTCACAATTGCCGTTAGATGTGTCACATGTATGAAGTCAATATGAAGTCAATATGAAGTCAATATGAAGTCAATATGAAGTCAATATGAAGTCAATATGAAGTCAATATGAAGTCAATGTAAAGTCATTTAACGCTAATATAAAGTCAATATAAAGTCAATTGTGAGTCTCTTGAGTGATGAAATGGTGAATGCTCATTCCCAGTTGCACTGGGAATATCTAATGTCTAGTTATAAATCGACTCTAAGGAGATTTATATTGTTTTCTTTGATATTATTATTAGCATTCACCAATACTTGGTGAATGGTATTGTTTTTGCTCTTATTATTATTCTTCACCCCACCTAAAATTGGAGAAAGTTAATGAAAGTTGGTGGATAGGTAGTCCTAAGTGAGAGGAGAAGTTGTGCAAAATTTTTTTGACCTTGACCTATTTTTCGAGGTCAGAGGTCACCTCAAAGTCAAATTTTCCAAAATTTCAAAGTGGATTATCTCTTTTAATATCATTGTTAGAAAATTAGGACTTAGGAACCTTTATATAAACATATGTTGATACATTTTTGGCCTATATCGTTTATTGGGAGATGAGGGTAAAGGGGTATTTACCCCCTTTTGACAAAAACCAGTTGCCCATGTTTTCAGAGAAAACTATAATGGCTAGAGGCTGGGTTTTTGCTGTAATTGATAGCCTGACTACTCATCCAGGGTAAGACACCTTTTATATTTTGATCAAACAAGGGGATTTTGAGTTATGGGACTTTCAAAAATGGGGGTTTTGTCCGAAAAGTGAAAACATTTTTTAACTTTGGTTTCAATGGAGGGAATTTCATGAAACTTGGTGTGTATATAGTATTCATGAATTACAGACACATTATAAAATAAAAATGACGTTTTGGGGGTAATTACCCCAAAAGGGGTGATTGACTCTAACTTGTGATTAAAATGGACGAATTTCTCCAAATTTTGCACAAGTCCAGTATATTGACATGGGGACATAATGCAAGTATGATTTTGATGTCAAGGGGTAATTTACCCCCTTATTCTGGATCGAAAGGGGTGAATATGTGTTTTGAGCAGTTATTGTGTATTGAATGATACAATAGGCATCGTTTGAGACTTTCCTTCGTGCTGTGGATGTTCCTGGATAAAAATTGTCGTTTCTAGGTAATTACCCCAAAAAGGGGTAAAAAGTCAAAACTTTTGATTGACTTGGACGATTTTCTCCAAATTTTGCACAGGGTTAGTATCTTGACATTGGGACATAACGCAAGTACGATTTTGATGTCATGGGGTAATTTACCCCCATATTCAAGATTGAAGGGGGTGAATATGTGTTTTGAGCAGGTCTTATCTTTGCAATGGTATAATAGGCATCAGTTGGGACTTTACTTCACAATACAGATGTCTTTCGGTGAAAATTGTCATTTTAAGGTAATTACCCCAAAAAGGGGGTAAATATTGATAACTTTTGATTGACTTGGACGATTTTCTTCAAATTTTGCACAGGGTTAGTATCTTGACATTGGGACATAATGCAAGTATGATTTTGATGTCATGGGGTAATTTACCCCCATATTCAAGATCGAAAGGGGTGAATATGTATTTTGAGCAGTTCTTGTCTTTCCAATTGTACAATTGGCATCGGTTGGGACTTTACTTCACACCATTGATGTTTTTGGGTTAAAATTGCCATTTTTAGGTAAAAACCCCCAAAAAGGGGTAAATATTCAGAACTTTTGACTGACTTGGACGATTTCCTTCAAATTTTGCACAAGTTTAGTATCTTGGCATGGGCACATAATGCAAGTATGATTTTGATGTCAAGGGTTAATTTACCCCCATATTCAGGATCAAAAAGGGGCGAATATGTGTTTTGAGCAGTTCTTATCTTTGCAATGGTATAACAGGCATCGGTTGGGACTCTACTTCACACCATTGATGTTTTTGGGTTAAAATTGCTGTTTTTAGGTAATTACCCCAAAAAAGGGGTAAATATTCATAACTTTTGCTTGACTTGGACGATTTTCTTCAAATTTTGCACAGGTTTAGTATCTTGACATGGGAACATAATGTAAGTACGATATGGATGTCATGGGGTTATTTACCCCCATATTCCGGATCGAAAGGGGTGAATATGTGTTTTGAGCAGTTCTTATCTTTGCAATAGTATAACAGGCATTGGTTGGGACTTTACTTCACACCATTGATGTTTTTGGGTTAAAATTGCTGTTTTTAGGTAATTACCCCAAAAAGGGGTAGATATTCATAACTTTTGATTGACTTGGACGATTTCCTTCAAATTCTGCACAAGTTTAGTATCTTGACATGGGCACATTATGCAAGTATGATTTTGATGTCATGGGGTTAATTTACCCCCATATTCAGGATCGAAACGGGCGAATATGTGTTTTGAGTGGTTCTTATATTTGCAATGGTTTAAGAGGCATCGGTCGGGACTTTACTTCACACCATTGATGTTTTTGGGTTAAAATTGCCGTTTTTAGGTAATTACCCCAAAAAAGGGGTAAATATTCATAACTTTTGATTGACTTGGACGATTTCCTTCAAATTTTGCACAGGTTTAGTATCTTGACATGGGGACATAATTCAAGTTTGACTTTGATGTCACGGGGTAATTTACCCTCAAAATCAATGCCGAAAGGGATGACAAGTATTTTGAGCAGTTTTTGTGTTTTCAGTGGTATATTCGGTTATGTGTTTCCATTGATTTTTCGTATGAATTGTTCAATCTTTTGCCTGCAAGCCCACGTATTTGATGTCGAATCATTTCCTACCTTTTCAAAGGTTGCCTGCTTGTTACCATTAGCTTCTACAACTCCCACTAACTGGCCATGTAAATAGTTGTTAACGTTAGATGTCTTTCTTAGTCTAAGTCCTGAAAGTTTAAATATAAAAAGCACTAGTCTACAATTTGTCCCGTTTACCTTACTATTTAATCATAGATGAAAGGTGATGTCATAATCTTAAAAAAATTAGACTGGTGAATGCTCATTCCCGATAAATTTATTGGGAATAATTGAGAACTAGTTATTATTATTATTTGGCCATTTTTATCCAGTCAGTTTTTGTCATAGAGACTTGAAATTTTGTACATAGGTAGTCCTTGGTAAGTCCTTTCATTTTTTGTGAAAATGGTTGACCTTGACCTTGAACTCAAGGTCACAGGTCATCTCAAAGTCAAATTTTTCAAAATTTCAAAGTGGATTATCTCTTTTGATATCATTGTTAGAATATTAAGACTTGGTAATCTTTATATGAACATGTGTTGCTACATTTTTGGCCTATATCGTTTATTGGGAGATGAGGGTAAAGGGGTATTTACCCCCTTCTGACAAAAACCAGTTGCTCATGTTTTCAGAGAAAACTATAATGGCTAGAGGCTCAGTTTTTGCTGTAATTGATAGCCTGACTACTCATCCATGGTAAGACACCTTTTATATTTTGATCAAACAAGGGGTTTTTGAGTTATGGGACTTTCAAAAATGGGTGTTTTGTCCAAAAAGTGAAAACATTTTTTAACTTTGGTTTGAATGGAGGGAATTTCATGAAACTTGGTGTGTATATAGTATTCATGAATTACAGTCACATTATGGAATAAAAATGACGTTTTGGGGGAAATTACCCCAAAAGGGGTAATTGACTCTAACTTGTGATTAACATGGGCGAATTTCTCCAAATTTTGCAGAAGTCCAGTATATTGACATGGGGACATAATGCAAGTATGATTTTGATGTCAAGGGGTAATTTACCCCCTTATTCTGGATCGAAAGGGGTGAATATGTGTTTTGAGCAGTTATTGTGTATTGAATGATACAATAGGCATCGTTTGAGACTTTCCTTCGTGCTGTGGATGTTCCTGGATAAAAATTGTCGTTTTTAGGTAATTACCCCAAAAAGGGGTAAAAAGTCATAACTTTTGATTGACTTGGACGATTTTCTCCAAATTTTGCACATGTTTAGTATCTTGACATGTGGACATAATGCAAGTACGATTTTGATGTCATGGGGTAATTTACCCCCATATTCAAGATCGAAAGGGGTGAATATGTGTTTTGAGCAGTTCTTATCTTTGCAATGGTATAATAGGCATCGGTTGGGACTTTACTTCACAATACAGATGTCCTTAGGTGAAAATTGTCATTTTAAGGTAATTACCCCAAAAAGGGGTAAATATTCATAACTTTTGACTGGCTTGGACGATTTCCTTCAAATTTTGCACAAGTTTAGTATCTTGACATGGGCACATAATGCAAGTATGATTTTGATGTCATGGGTTAATTTACCCCCATATTCTGGATTGAAAGGGCGAATATGTGTTTTTGAGCAGTTCTTATCTTTGCAATGGTATAATAGGCATCGGTTGGGACTTTACTTCACACCATTTTTGTTTTTGGGTTAAAATTGCCGTTTTTAGATAATTACCCCCAAAAAGAGGTAAATATTCATAACTTTTGATTGACTTGGACGATTTTCTTCAAATTTTGCACATGCTTAGTATCTTGACATGGGGACATAATGCAAGTACGATATGGATGTCATGGGGTCATTCACCCCCATATTCCATATCGAAAGGGGTGAATATTTGATTTGAGCAGTTCTTATCTTTGCAATGGTACAAAAGGCATCGGTTGGGACTTTACTTCACAACATTGATGTTTTTGGGTTAAAATTGCCGTTTTTAGGTGTTTACCCCAAAAAAGGGGTAAATATTCATAACTTTTGATTGACTTGGACGATTTTCTTCAAATTTTGCACAGGTTTAGTATCTTGACATGGGGACATAATTCAAGTTTGACGTTGATGTCATGGGGTAATTTACCCTCAAAATCAATGCCAAAAGGGATGAACAAGTATTTTGAGCAGTTTTTGTGTTTTCAATGGTATATTTGGTTATGTGTTTCCATTGATTTTTCGTATGAATTGTTCAATCTTTTGCCTGCAAGCCCACGTATTCCATGTCGATTTATTCCCTACCTTTTCAAAGGTTGACTGCTAGTTATTATTAGCATTCACCAATACTTGGTGAATGGTATTGTTTTCGCTCTTATTATTATTATTATTATTATTATTATTTGGCCACCTAAAATTGGAGAAAGTTAATGAAAGTTGGTGGATAGGTAGTCCTAAGTGAGAGGAGAAGTTGTGCAAAATTTTTTTGACATTGACCTATTTTTCAAGGTCAGAGGTCACCTCAAAGTCAAATTTTCCAAAATTTCAAAGTGGATTATCTCTTTTAATATCATTGTTAGAAAATTAGGACTTAGGAACCTTTATATAAACATGTGTTGCTACATTTTTGGCCTATATCGTTTATTGGGAGATGAGGGTAAAGGGGTATTTACCCCCTTTTGACAAAAACCAGTTGCCCATGTTTTCAGAAAAAACTATAATGGCTAGAGGCTTGGTTTTTGCTGTAATTGATAGCCTGACTACTCATCCAGTGCAAGACACCTTTTATATTTTGATCAAAGAAGGGGTTTTTGAGTTATGGGACTTTCAAAAATGGGTGTTTTGTCCAAAAAGTGAAAACATTTTTTAACTTTGGTTTGAATGGAGGGAATTTCATGAAACTTGGTGTGTATATAGTATTCATGAATTACAGACACATTATAAAATAAAAACGACGTTTTGTGGGTAATTACCCCAAAAGGGGTGATTGACTCTAACTTGTGATTAAAATGGACGAATTTCTCCAAATTTTGCACAAGTCCAGTATATCGACATGGGGACATAATGCAAGTATGAATTTTATGTCAAGGGGTAATTTACCCCCTTATTCTGGATCGAAAGGGGTGAATATGTGTTTTGAGCAGTTATTGTGTATTGAATGATACAATAGGCATCGTTTGAGACTTTCCTTCGTGCTGTGGATGTTCCTGGATAAAAATTGTCGTTTTTTGGGTAATTACCCCAAAAAGGGGTAAAAATTCATAACTTTTGATTGACTTGGACGATTTTCTCCAAATTTTGCACAGGTTTAGTATCTTGACATTGGGACATAATGCAAGTACGATTTTGATGTCATGGGGTAATTTACCCCCATATTCAAGATCGAAAGGGGTGAATATGTGTTTTGAGCAGTTCTTATCTTTGCAATGGTATAATAGGCATCGGTTGGGACATTACTTCACAATACAGATGTCTTTAGGTGAATATTGTCATTTTAAGGTAATTACCCCAAAAAGGGGGTAAATATTGATAACTTTTGATTGACTTCGACGATTTTCTTCAAATTTTGCGCAGGTTTAGTATCTTGACATTGGGACGTAATGCAAGTATGATTTTGATGTCATGGGGTAATTTACCCCCATATTCAAGAGCGAAAGGGTGAATATGTATTTTGAGCAGTTCTTGTCTTTCCAATTGTACAATTGGCATCGGTTGGGACTTTACTTCACACCATTGATGTCTTTGGGTTAAAATTGCCGTTTTTAGGTAAAAACCCCGAAAAAGGGGTAAATATTCATAACTTTTGACTTACTTGGACGATTTCCTTCAAATTTTGCACAAGTTTAGTATCTTGGCATTGGGACATAATGCAAGTACGATTTTGATGTCATGGGGTAATTTACCCCCATATTCTGGATCGAAAGGGCGAATATGTGTTTTGAGCAGTTCTTATCTTTGCAATGGTATAACAGGCATCGGTTGGGACTTTACTTCACACCATTGATGTTTTTGGGTTAAAATTGCCGTTTTTAGGTAATTACCCCAAAAAAGGGGTAAATATTCATAACTTTGATTGACTTGGACGATTTTCTTCGAATTTTGCACATGTTTAGTATCTTGACATGGGGACATAATGCAAGTACGATATGGATGTCATGGGGTTATTTACCCCACATTCAGGATCGAAAGGGGTGAATATGTTTTTTGAGCAGTTCTTATCTTTGCAATGGTATAACAGGCATCGGTTGGGACTTTACTTCACACCATTGATGTTTTTGGGTTAAAATTGCCGTTTTTAGGTAATTACCCAAAAAAGGGGTAAATATTCATAACTTTTGATTGACATGGACGATTTTCTTCAAATTTTGCACAGGTTTAGTATCTTGACATTGGGACATAATGCAAGTACGATATGGATGTCATGGGGTTATTTACCCCCATATTCTGGATCGAAAGGGGCGAATATGTGTTTTGAGCAGTTCTTATCTTTGCAATGGTATAACAGGCATCGGTTGGGACTTTACTTCACACCATTGATGTTTTTGGGTTAAAATTGCCGTTTTTAGGTAATTACCCCAAAAAAGGGGTAAATATTCATAACTTTTGATTGACTTGGACGATTTTCTTCAAATTTTGCACAGGTTTAGTATCTTGACATGGGGATATAATGCAAGTACGATATGGATGTCATGGGGTTATTTACCCCCATATTCAGGATCGAAAGGGGCGTATATGTGTTTTGAGTGGTTCTTATCTTTGCAATGGTATAACAGGCATCGGTTGGGACTTTACTTCACACCATTGATGTGTTTTTGTTAAAATTGCTGTTTTTAGGTAATTACCCCAAAAAGGGGTAGATATTCATAACTTTTGATTGACTTGGACGATTTCCTTCAAATTTTGCACAAGTTTAGTATCTTGACATGGGCACATTATGCAAGTATGATTTTGATGTCATGGGTTAATTTACCCCCATATTCAGGATCGAAAGGGGCGAATATGTGTTCTGAGTGGTTCTTATATTTGCATTGGTTTAACAGGCATCGGTTGGGACTTTACTTCACACCATTGATGTTTTTGGGTTAAAATTGCCGTTTGTAGGTAATCACCCCAAAAAAGGGGTAAATATTCATAACTTTTGATTGACTTGGACGATTTTCTTCAAATTTTGCACAGGTTTAGTATCTTGACATGGGGACATAATTCAAGTTTGACTTTGATGTCACAATGCCGAAAGGGATGAACAAGTATTTTGAGCAGTTTTTGTGTTTTCAATGGTATATTCCGTTATGTGTTTCCATTGATTTTTCGTATGAATTGTTCAATCTTTTGCCTGCAAGCCCACGTATTCCATGTCGAATGTCATTAAATATAGGAAGCACTAGTCTACAATTTGTCCCGTTTACCTTACTATTTAATCATAGATGAAAGGTGATGTCATAATCTTAAAAAAATTTGACTTCTAAATTCCAGGTAAAGTCTGGTGAATGCTCATTCCCGATAAATTTATTGGGAATAATTGAGAACTAGTTATTATTATTATTTGGCCACTTTTTGCCGGTTAGTTTTTGTGCTAGAGACTTGAAATTTTGTACATAGGTAGTCCTTGGTCAGTACTTTCATTTTTTGTGAAAATGGTTGACCTTGACCTTGAACTCAAGGTCACAGGTCATCTCAAAGTCAAATTTTCCAAAATTTCAAAGTGGATTATCTCTTTTAATATCATTGTTAGATTATTAGGACTTAGGAACCTTTATATAAACATGTGTTGCTACAATTTTGGCCTGTATCGTTTATTGGGAGATGAGGGTAAAGGGGTATTTACCCCCTTTTGACAAAAACCAGTTGCTCATGTTTTCAGAGAAAACTATAATGGCTAGAGGCTCAGTTTTTGCTGTAATTGATAGCCTGACTGCTCATCCATGGTAAGACACTTTTTATATTTTGATCAAACTTGGGGTTTCTGAGTTATTGGACTTTCAAAAATGGGTGTTTTGTCCAAAAAGTGAAAACATTTTTTAACTTTGGTTTGAATGGAGGGAAATTAATGAAACTTGGTGTGTATATAGTATTCATGAATTACAGTCACATTATAAAATAAAAATAACGTTTTGGGGGTAATTACCCCAAAAGGGGTAATTGACTCTAACTTTTGATTAACATGGACGATTTTCTCCAAATTTTGCACAAGTCCAGTATATTGGGGAGATAATGCAAGTATGATTTTGATGTCAAGGGGAAATTTACCCCCTTATTCTGGATGGAAAGGGGTGAATATGTGTTTTGAGCAGTTATTGTGTATTGAATGATACAATAGGCATCGTTTGAGACTTACCTTTGTGCTGTGGATGTTCCTGGATAAAAATTGTCGTTTTTAGGTAATTACCCCAAAAAGGGGTAAAAAGTCATAACTTTTGATTGACTTGGACGATTTTCTCCAAATTTTGCACATGTTTAGTATCTTGACATGTGGACATAATGCAAGTACGATTTTGATGTAATGGGTTAATTTACCCCCATATTCAAGATCGAAAGGGGTGAATATGTATTTTGAGCAGTTCTTGTCTTTCCAATGGTACAATTGGCATCGGTTGGGACTTTACTTCACACCATTGATGTTTTTGGGTTAAAATTGCTGTTTTTAGGTAATTACCCCCAAAAAGGGGTAAATATTCATAACTTTTGACTGACTTGGACGATTTCCTTCAAGTTTTGCACAAGTTTAGTATCTTGACATGGGCACATAATGCAAGTATGATTTTGATGTCATGGGTTAATTTACCCCCATATTCAGGATCGAAAGGGGCGAATATGTGTTTTGAGCAGTTCTTAGCTTTGCAATGATATAACAGGCATCGGTTGGGACTTTACTTCACACCATTGATGTTTTTGTGTTAAAATTGCCGTTTTAAGGTAATTACCCCCAAAAAGGGGTAAATATTCATAACTTTTGATTGACTTGGACGATTTTGTTCAAATTTTGCACAAGTTTAGTATCTTGACATGGGGGCATAATGCTAGTATGATTTTGATGTCAAGGGGTAATTTACCCCCTTATTCTGGATCGAAAGGGGTGAATATGTGTTTTGAGCAGTTATTGTGTATTGAATGATACAATAGGCATCGTTTGAGACTTACCTTTGTGCTGTGGATGTTCCTGGATAAAAATTGTCGTTTTTAGGTAATTACCCCAAAAAGGGGTAAAAAGTCATAACTTTTGATTGACTTGGACGATTTTCTCCAAATTTTGCACATGTTTAGTATCTTGACATGTGGACATAATGCAAGTACGATTTTGATGTCATGGGGTAATTTACCCCCATATTCAAGATCGAAAGGGGTGAATATGTGTTTTGAGCAGTTCTTATCTTTGCAATGGTATAATAGGCATCGGTTGGGACTTTACTTCACAATACAGATGTCCTTAGGTTAAAATTGCCATTTTTAGGTAATTACCCCAAAAAAGGGGTAAATATTCATAACTTTTGACTGGCTTGGACTATTTCCTTCAAATTTTGCACAAGTTTAGTATCTTGACATGGGCACATAATGCAAGTATGATTTTGATGTCATGGGTTAATTTACCCCCATATTCTGGATTGAAAGGGCGAATATGTGTTTTGAGCAGTTCTTATCTTTGCAATGGTATAATAGGCATCGGTTGGGACTTTACTTCACACCATTTTTGTTTTTGGGTTAAAATTGCCGTTTTTAGATAATTACCCCCAAAAAGAGGTAAATATTCATAACTTTTGATTGACTTGGACGATTTTCTTCAAATTTTGCACAGGTTTAGTATCTTGACATGGGGACATAATGCAAGTACGATATGGATGTCATGGGGTTATTTACCCCATATTCCGGATCGAAGGGGGTGAATATGTGTTTTGAGCAGTTCTTATCTTTGCAATGGTATAACAGGCATCGGTTGGGACTTTACTTCACACCATTGATGTTTTTGAGTTAAAATGGCCGTTTTTAGTTAATTACCCCAAAAAAGGGGTAAATATTCATAACTTTTGATTGACTTGGATGATTTTCTTCAAATTTTGCACAGGTTTAGTATCTTGACATGGGGACATAATTCAAGTTTGACTTTGATGTCACCGGGTAATTTACCCTGAAAATCAATGCCAAAAGGGATGAACAAGTATTTTGAGCAGTTTTTGTGTTTTCAATGGTATATTTGGTTATGTGTTTCCATTGATTTTTCGTATGAATTGTTCAATCTTTTGCCTGCAAGCCCACGTATTCCATGTCGATTTATATCCTACCTTTTCAAAGGTTGACTGCTAGTTATTAGCATTCACCAATACTTGGTGAATGGTATTGTTTTCGCTCTTATTATTATTATTATTATTATTATTATTATTATTATTATTATTTGGCCACCTAAAATTGGAGAAAGTTAATGAAAGTTGGTGGATAGGTAGTCCTAAGTGAGAGGAGAAGTTGTGCAAAATTTTTTTGACATTGACCTATTTTTCAAGGTCAGAGGTCACCTCAAAGTCAAATTTTCCAAAATTTCAAAGTGGATTATCTCTTTTAATATCATTGTTAGAAAATTAGGACTTAGGAACCTTTATATAAACATGTGTTGCTACATTTTTGGCCTATATCGTTTATTGGGAGATGAGGGTAAAGGGGTATTTACCCCCTTTTGACAAAAACCAGTTGCCCATGTTTTCAGAAAAAACTATAATGGCTAGAGGCTTGGTTTTTGCTGTAATTGATAGCCTGACTACTCATCCAGTGCAAGACACCTTTTATATTTTGATCAAAGAAGGGGTTTTTGAGTTATGGGACTTTCAAAAATGGGTGTTTTGTCCAAAAAGTGAAAACATTTTTTAACTTTGGTTTGAATGGAGGGAATTTCATGAAACTTGGTGTGTATATAGTATTCATGAATTACAGACACATTATAAAATAAAAATGACGTTTTGTGGGTAATTACCCCAAAAGGGGTGATTGACTCTAACTTGTGATTAAAATGGACGAATTTCTCCAAATTTTGCACAAGTCCAGTATATTGACATGGGGACATAATGCAAGTATGAATTTTATGTCAAGGGGTAATTTACCCCCTTATTCTGGATCGAAAGGGGTGAATATGTGTTTTGAGCAGTTATTGTGTATTGAATGATACAATAGGCATCGTTTGAGACTTTCCTTCGTGCTGTGGATGTTCCTGGATAAAAATTGTCGTTTTTAGGTAATTACCCCCAAAAAGGGGTAAAAAGTCATAACTTTTGATTGACTTGGACGATTTCCTTCAAATTTTGCACAGGTTTAGTATCTTGGCATTGGGACATAATGCAAGTACGATTTTGATGTCATGGGGTAATTTACCCCCATATTCTGGATCGAAAGGGGCGAATATGTGTTTTGAGCAGTTCTTATCTTTGCAATGGTATAACAGGCATCGGTTGGGACTTTACTTCACACCATTGATGTTTTTGGGTTAAAATTGCCGTTTTTAGGTTAATTACCCCAAAAAAGGGGTAAATATTCATAACTTTGATTGACTTGGACGATTTTCTTCGAATTTTGCACAGGTTTAGTATCTTGACATGGGGACATAATGCAAGTACGATATGGATGTCATGGGGTTATTTACCCCCACATTCCGGATCGAAAGGGGTGAATATGTGTGTTGAGCAGTTCTTATCTTTGCAATGGTATAACAGGCATCGGTTGGGACTTTACTTCACACCATTGATGTTTTTGGGTTAAAATTGCCGTTTTTAGGTAATTACCCAAAAAAGGGGTAAATATTCATAACTTTTGATTGACTTGGACGATTTTCTTCAAATTTTGCACAGGTTTAGTATCTTGACATTGGGACATAATGCAAGTACGATATGGATGTCATGAGGTTATTACCCCCATATTCTGGATCGAAAGGGGCGAATATGTGTTTTGAGCAGTTCTTATCTTTGCAATGGTATAACATGCATCGGTTGGGACTTTACTTCACACCATTGATGTTTTTGGGTTAAAATTGCCGTTTTTAGGTAATTACCCCAAAAAAGGGGTAAATATTCATAACTTTTGATTGACTTGGACGATTTTCTTCAAATTTTGCACAGGTTTAGTATCTTGACATTGGGACATAATGCAAGTACGATATGGATGTCATGAGGTTATTACCCCCATATTCTGGATCGAAAGGGGCGAATATGTGTTTTGAGCAGTTCTTATCTTTGCAATGGTATAACATGCATCGGTTGGGACTTTACTTCACACCATTGATGTTTTTGGGTTAAAATTGCCGTTTTTAGGTAATTACCCCAAAAAAGGGGTAAATATTCATAACTTTTGATTGACTTGGACGATTTTCTTCAAATTTTGCACAGGTTTAGTATCTTGACATGGGGACATAATGCAAGTACGATATGGATGTCATGGGGTTATTTACCCCCATATTCAGGATCGAAAGGGGCGAATATGTGTTTTGAGTGGTTCTTATCTTTGCAATGGTATAACAGGCATCGGTTGGGACTTTACTTCACACCATTGATGTGTTTGTGTCAAAATTGCTGTTTTTAGGTAATTACCCCAAAAAGGGGTAGATATTCATAACTTTTGATTGACTTGGACGATTTCCTTCAAATTTTGCACAAGTTTAGTATCTTGACATGGGCACATTATGCAAGTATGATTTTGATGTCATGGGTTAATTTACCCCCATATTCAGGATCGAAAGGGGCGAATATGTGTTTTGAGTGGTTCTTATATTTGCATTGGTTTAACAGGCATCGGTTGGGACTTTACTTCACACAATTGATGTTTTTGGGTCAAAATTGCCGTTTGTAGGTAATCACCCCAAAAAAGGGGTAAATATTCATAACTTTTGATTGACTTGGACGATTTTCTTCAAATTTTGCACAGGTTTAGTATCTTGACATGGGGACATAATTCAAGTTTGGCTTTGATGTCACGGGGTAATTTACCCTCAAAATCAATGCCGAAAGGGATGAACAAGTATTTTGAGCAGTTTTTGTGTTTTCAATGGTATATTCCGTTATGTGTTTCCATTGATTTTTCGTATGAATTGTTCAATCTTTTGCCTGCAAGCCCACGTATTCCATGTCGAATCATTTCCTACCTTTTCAAAGGTTGCCTGCAAGTTACCATTAGCTTCTACAACTCCCACTAACTGGCCATGTTAATAGTTGTTAACGTTAGATGTCTTTCTTAGTCTAAGTCCTGAAAGTTTAAATATAGGAAGCACTAGTCTACAATTTGTCCCGTTTACCTTACTATTTAATCATAGATGAAAGGTGATGTCATAATCTTAAAAAAATTAGACTTCTAAATTCCAGGTAAAGTCTGGTGAATGCTCATTCCCGATAAATTTATTGGGAATAATTGAGAACTAGTTATTATTATTATTATTATTTGGCCACCTAAAATTGGAGAAAGTTAATGAAAGTTGGTGGATAGGTAGTCCTAAGTGAGAGGAGAAGTTGTGCAAAATTTTTTTGACATTGACCTATTTTTCAAGGTCAGAGGTCACCTCAAAGTCAAATTTTCCAAAATTTCAAAGTGGATTATCTCTTTTAATATCATTGTTAGAAAATTAGGACTTAGGAACCTTTATATAAACATGTGTTGCTACATTTTTGGCCTATATCGTTTATTGGGAGATGAGGGTAAAGGGGTATTTACCCCCTTTTGACAAAAACCAGTTGCCCATGTTTTCAGAAAAAACTATAATGGCTAGAGGCTTGGTTTTTGCTGTAATTGATAGCCTGACTACTCATCCAGTGCAAGACACCTTTTATATTTTGATCAAAGAAGGGGTTTTTGAGTTATGGGACTTTCAAAAATGGGTGTTTTGTCCAAAAAGTGAAAACATTTTTTAACTTTGGTTTGAATGGAGGGAATTTCATGAAACTTGGTGTGTATATAGTATTCATGAATTACAGACACATTATAAAATAAAAATGACGTTTTGTGGGTAATTACCCCAAAAGGGGTGATTGACTCTAACTTGTGATTAAAATGGACGAATTTCTCCAAATTTTGCACAAGTCCAGTATATTGACATGGGGACATAATGCAAGTATGAATTTTATGTCAAGGGGTAATTTACCCCCTTATTCTGGATCGAAAGGGGTGAATATGTGTTTTGAGCAGTTATTGTGTATTGAATGATACAATAGGCATCGTTTGAGACTTTCCTTCGTGCTGTGGATGTTCCTGGATAAAAATTGTCGTTTTTAGGTAATTACCCAAAAAGGGGTAAAAAGTCATAACTTTTGATTGACTTGGACGATTTTCTCCAAATTTTGCACAGGTTTAGTATCTTGACATTGGGACATAATGCAAGTACGATTTTGATGTCATGGGGTAATTTACCCCATATTCAAGATCGTAAGGGGTGAATATGTGTTTTGAGCAGTTCTTATCTTTGCAATGGTACAATAGGCATCGGTTGGGACATTACTTCACAATACAGATGTCTTTAGGTGAAAATTGTCATTTTAAGGTAATTACCCCAAAAAGGGGGTAAATATTGATAACTTTTGATTGACTTCGACGATTTTCTTCAAATTTTGCGCAGGTTTAGTATCTTGACATTGGGACGTAATGCAAGTATGATTTTGATGTCATGGGGTAATTTACCCCCATATTCAAGAGCGAAAGGGGTGAATATGTATTTTGAGCAGTTCTTGTCTTTCCAATTGTACAATTGGCATCGGTTGGGACTTTACTTCACACCATTGATGTCTTTGGGTTAAAATTGCCGTTTTTAGGTAAAAACCCCGAAAAAGGGGTAAATATTCATAACTTTTGACTTACTTTGACGATTTCCTTCAAATTTTGCACAAGTTTAGTATCTTGGCATTGGGACATAATGCAAGTACGATTTTGATGTCATGGGGTAATTTACCCCCATATTCTGGATCGAAAGGGGCGAATATGTGTTTTGAGCAGTTCTTATCTTTGCAATGGTATAACAGGCATCGGTTGGGACTTTACTTCAAACCATTGATGTTTTTGGGTTAAAATTGCCGTTTTTAGGTAATTACCCCAAAAAAGGGGTAAATATTCATAACTTTGATTGACTTGGACGATTTTCTTCGAATTTTGCACATGTTTAGTATCTTGACATGGGGACATAATGCAAGTACGATATGGATGTCATGGGGTTATTTACCCCCACATTCCGGATCGAAAGGGGTGAATATGTGTGTTGAGCAGTTCTTATCTTTGCAATGGTATAACAGGCATTGGTTGGGACTTTACTTCACACCATTGATGTTTTTGGGTTAAAATTGCCGTTTTTAGGTAATTACCCCAAAAAAGGGGTAAATATTCATAACTTTTGATTGACTTGGACGATTTTCTTCAAATTTTGCACAGGTTTAGTATCTTGACATTGGGACATAATGCAAGTACGATATGGATGTCATGGGGTTATTTACCCCCATATTCTGGATCGAAAGGGGCGAATATGTGTTTTGAGCAGTTCTTATCTTTGCAATGGTATAACAGGCATCGGTTGGGACTTTACTTCACACCATTGATGTTTTTGGGTTAAAATTGCCGTTTTTAGGTAATTACCCCAAAAAAGGGGTAAATATTCATAACTTTTGATTGACTTGGACGATTTTCTTCAAATTTTGCACAGGTTTAGTATCTTGACATGGGGACATAATGCAAGTACGATATGGATGTCATGGGGTTATTTACCCCCATATTCAGGATCGAAAGGGGCGAATATGTGTTTTGAGTGGTTCTTATCTTTGCAATGGTATAACAGGCATCGGTTGGGACTTTACTTCACACCATTGATGTGTTTGTGTTAAAATTGCTGTTTTTAGGTAATTACCCCAAAAGGGGTAGATATTCATAACTTTTGATTGACTTGGACGATTTCCTTCAAATTTTGCACAAGTTTAGTATCTTGACATGGGCACATTATGCAAGTATGATTTTGATGTCATGGGTTAATTTACCCCCATATTCAGGATCGAAAGGGGCGAATATGTGTTTTGAGTGGTTCTTATATTTGCATTGGTTTAACAGGCATCGGTTGGGACTTTACTTCACACCATTGATGTTTTTGGGTTAAAATTGCCGTTTGTAGGTAATCACCCCAAAAAAGGGGTAAATATTGATAACTTTTGATTGACTTGTACGATTTACTTCAAATTTTGCACAGGTTTAGTATCTTGACATGGGGACATAATTCAAGTTTGACTTTGATGTCACGGGGTAATTTACCCTCAAAATCAATGCCGAAAGGGATGAACAAGTATTTTGAGCAGTTTTTGTGTTTTCAATGGTATATTCCGTTATGTGTTTCCATTGATTTTTCGTATGAATTGTTCAATCTTTTGCCTGCAAGCCCACGTATTCCATGTCGAATCATTTCCTACCTTTTCAAAGGTTGCCTGCAAGTTACCATTAGCTTCTACAACTCCCACTAACTGGCCATGTTAATAGTTGTTAACGTTAGATGTCTTTCTTAGTCTAAGTCCTGAAAGTTTAAATATAGGAAGCACTAGTCTACAATTTGTCCCGTTTACCTTACTATTTAATCATAGATGAAAGGTGATGTCATAATCTTAAAAAAATTAGACTTCTAAATTCCAGGTAAAGTCTGGTGAATGCTCATTCCCGATAAATTTATTGGGAATAATTGAGAACTAGTTAGCATTCACCAATACTTGGTGAATGGTATTGTTTTTGCTCTTATTATTATTCTTCACCCCACCTAAAATTGGAGAAAGTTAATGAAAGTTGGTGGATAGGTAGTCCTAAGTGAGAGGAGAAGTTGTGCAAAATTTTTTTGACCTTGACCTATTTTTCGAGGTCAGAGGTCACCTCAAAGTCAAATTTTCCAAAATTTCAAAGTGGATTATCTCTTTTAATATCATTGTAAGAAAATTAGGACTTAGGAACCTTTATATAAACATGTGTTGCTACATTTTTGGCCTATATCGTTTATTGGGAGATGAGGGTAAAGGGGTATTTACCCCCTTTTGACAAAAACCAGTTGCCCATGTTTTCAGAGAAAACTATAATGGCTAGAGGCTGGGTTTTTGCTGTAATTGATAGCCTGACTACTCATCCAGGGTAAGACACCTTTTATATTTTGATCAAACAAAGGGTTTTTGAGTTATGGGACTTTCAAAAATGGGGGTTTTGTCCAAAAAGTGAAAACATTTTTTAACTTTGGTTTCAATGGAGGGAATTTCATGAAACTTGGTGTGTATATAGTATTCATGAATTACAGACACATTATAAAATAAAAATGACGCTTTGGGGGTAATTACCCCAAAAGGGGTGATTGACTATAACTTGTGATTAAAATGGACGAATTTCTCCAAATTTTGCACAAGTCCAGTATATTGACATGGGGACATAATGCAAGTATGATTTTGATGTCAAGGGGTAATTTACCCCCTTATTCTGGATCGAAAGGGGTGAATATGTGTTTTGAGCAGTTATTGTGTATTGAATGATACAATAGGCATCGTTTGAGACTTTCCTTCGTGCTGTGGATGTTCCTGGATAAAAATTGTCGTTTTTAGGTAATTACCCCAAAAAGGGGTAAAAAGTCATAACTTTTGATTGACTTGGACGATTTTCTCCAAATTTTGCACAGGGTTAGTATCTTGACATTGGGACATAACGCAAGTACGATTTTGATGTCATGGGGTAATTTACCCCCATATTCAAGATTGAAAGGGGTGAATATGTGTTTTGAGCAGGTCTTATCTTTGCAATGGTATAATAGGCATCGGTTGGGACTTTACTTCACAATACAGATGTCTTTAGGTGAAAATTGTCATTTTAAGGTAATTACCCCAAAAAGGGGGTAAATATTGATAACTTTTGATTGACTTGGACGATTTTCTTCAAATTTTGCACAGGTTTAGTATCTTGACATTGGGACATAATGCAAGTATGATTTTGATGTCATGGGGTAATTTACCCCCATATTCAAGATCGAAAGGGGTGAATATGTATTTTGAGCAGTTCTTGTCTTTCCAATTGTACAATTGGCATCGGTTGGGACTTTACTTCACACCATTGATGTTTTTGGGTTAAAATTGCCATTTTTAGGTAAAAACCCCAAAAAGGGGTAAATGTTCATAACTTTTGACTGACTTGGACGATTTCCTTCAAATTTTGCACAAGTTTAGTATCTTGACATGGGGTCATAATGTAAGTACGATATGGATGTCATGGGGTTATTTACCCCCATATTCTGGATTGAAGGGGGTGAATATGTGTTTTGAGCAGTTCTTATCTTTGCAATGGTATAACAGGCATCGGTTGGAACTTTACTTCACACCATTCATGTGTTTGGGTTAAAATTGCTGTTTTTAGGTAATTACCCCAAAGGGGGTTGATATTCATAACTTTTGATTGACTTGGACGATTTCTTTCAAATTTTGCACAAGTTTAGTATCTTGAAATGGGCACATTATGCAAGTATGATTTTGATGTCATGGGTTAATTTACCCCCATATTCATGATCGAAAGTGGCGAATATGTGTTATGAGTGGTTCTTATATTTGCAATGGTTTAACAGGCATCGGTCGGGACTTTACTTCACACCATTGATGTTTTTGGGTTAAAATTGCCGTTTTTAGGTTATTACCCAAAAAAGGGGTAAATATTCTTAACTTTTGATTTACTTGGACGATTTTCTTCAAATTTTGCACAGGTTTAGTATCTTGCATGGGGACATAATTCAAGTTTGACTTTTATGTCACGGGGTAATTTACCCTCAAAATCAATGCCGAAAGGGATGAACAAGTATTTTGAGCAGTTTTTGTGTTTTCAGTGGTATATTCGGTTATGTGTTTCCATTGATTTTTCGTATGAATTGTTCAATCTTTTGCCTGCAAGCCCACGTATTCGATGTCGAATCATTTCCTACCTTTTCAAAGGTTGCCTTCTAGTTACCATTAGCTTCTACAACTCCCACTAACTGGCCATGTTAATAGTTGTTAACGTTAGATGTCTTTCTTAGTCTAAGTCCTGAAAGTTTAAATATAGGTAGCACTAGTCTACAATTTGTCCCGTTTACCTTACTATTTAATCATAGATGAAAGGTGATGTCATAATCTTAAAAAAATTAGACTGGTGAAGGCTCATTCCCGATAAATTTATTGGGAATAATTGAGAACTAGTTATTATTATTATTATTATTTGGCCACCTAAAATTGGAGAAAGTTAATGAAAGTTGGTGGATAGGTAGTCCTAAGTGAGAGGAGAAGTTGTGCAAAATTTTTTTGACCTTGACCTATTTTTGGAGGTCAGAGGTCACCTCAAAGTCAAATTTTCCAAAATTTCAAAGTGGATTATCTCTTTTAATATCATTGTTAGAAAATTAGGACTTAGGAACCTTTATATAAACATGTGTTGCTACATTTTTGGCCTATATCGTTTATTGGGAGATGAGGGTAAAGGGGTATTTACCCCCTTTTGACAAAAACCAGTTGCCCATGTTTTCAGAAAAAACTATAATGGCTAGAGGCTTGGTTTTTGCTGTAATTGATAGCCTGACTACTCATCCAGTGCAAGACACCTTTTATATTTTGATCAAAGAAGGGGTTTTTGAGTTATGGGACTTTCAAAAATGGGTGTTTTGTCCAAAAAGTGAAAACATTTTTTAACTTTGGTTTGAATGGAGGGAATTTCATGAAACTTGGTGTGTATATAGTATTCATGAATTACAGACACATTATAAAATAAAAATGACGTTTTGTGGGTAATTACCCCAAAAGGGGTGATTGACTCTAACTTGTGATTAAAATGGACGAATTTCTCCAAATTTTGCACAAGTCCAGTATATTGACATGGGGACATAATGCAAGTATGAATTTTATGTCAAGGGGTAATTTACCCCCTTATTCTGGATCGAAAGGGGTGAATATGTGTTTTGAGCAGTTATTGTGTATTGAATGATACAATAGGCATCGTTTGAGACTTTCCTTCGTGCTGTGGATGTTCCTGGATAAAAATTGTCGTTTTTAGGTAATTACCCCAAAAAGGGGTAAAAAGTCATAACTTTTGATTGACTTGGACGATTTTCTCCAAATTTTGCAAAGGTTTAGTATCTTGACATTGGGACATAATGCAAGTACGATTTTGATGTCATGGGGTAATTTACCCCCATATTCAAGATCGAAAGGGGTGAATATGTGTTTGAGCAGTTCTTATCTTTGCAATGGTATAATAGGCATCGGTTGGGACATTACTTCACAATACAGATGTCTTTAGGTGAAAATTGTCATTTTAAGGTAATTACCCCAAAAAGGGGGTAAATATTGATAACTTTTGATTGACTTCGACGATTTTCTTCAAATTTTGCGCAGGTTTAGTATCTTGACATTGGGACGTAATGCAAGTATGATTTTGATGTCATGGGGTAATTTACCCCCATATTCAAGAGCGAAAGGGGTGATTATGTATTTTGAGCAGTTCTTGTCTTTCCAATTGTACAATTGGCATCGGTTGGGACTTTACTTCACACCATTGATGTCTTTGGGTTAAAATTGCCGTTTTTAGGTAAAAACCCCGAAAAAGGGGTAAATGATCATAACTTTTGACTTACTTGGACGATTTCCTTCAAATTTTGCACAAGTTTAGTATCTTGGCATTGGGACATAATGCAAGTACGATTTTGATGTCATGGGGTAATTTACCCCCATATTCTGGATCGAAAGGGGCGAATATGTGTTTTGAGCAGTTCTTATCTTTGCAATGGTATAACAGGCATCGGTTGGGACTTTACTTCACACCATTGATGTTTTTGGGTTAAAATTGCCGTTTTTAGGTAATTACCCCAAAAAAGGGGTAAATATTCATAACTTTGATTGACTTGGACGATTTTCTTCGAATTTTGCACATGTTTAGTATCTTGACATGGGGACATAATGCAAGTACGATATGGATGTCATGTGGTTATTTACCCCCACATTCCGGATCGAAAGGGGTGAATATGTGTGTTGAGCAGTTCTTATCTTTGCAATGGTATAACAGGCATCGGTTGGGACTTTACTTCACACCATTGATGTTTTTGGGTTAAAATTGCCGTTTTTAGGTAATTACCCCAAAAAAGGGGTAAATATTCATAACTTTTGATTGACTTGGACGATTTTCTTCAAATTTTGCACAGGTTTAGTATCTTGACATTGGGACATAATGCAAGTACGATATGGATGTCATGGGGTTATTTACCCCCATATTCTGGATCGAAAGGGGCGAATATGTGTTTTGAGCAGTTCTTATCTTTGCAATGGTATAACAGGCATTGGTTGGGACTTTACTTCACACCATTGATGTTTTTGGGTTAAAATTGCCGTTTTTAGGTAATTACCCCAAAAAAGGGGTAAATATTCATAACTTTTGATTGACTTGGACGATTTTCTTCAAATTTTGCACAGGTTTAGTATCTTGACATGGGGACATAATGCAAGTACGATATGGATGTCATGGGGTTATTTACCCCCATATTCTGGATCGAAAGGGGCGAATATGTGTTTTGAGTGGTTCTTATCTTTGCAATGGTATAACAGGCATCGGTTGGGACTTTACTTCACACCATTGATGTGTTTGTGTTAAAATTGCTGTTTTTAGGTAATTACCCCAAAAAGGGGAAGATATTCATAACTTTTGATTGACTTGGACAATTTCCTTCAAATTTTGCACAAGTTTAGTATCTTGACATGGGCACATTATGCAAGTATGATTTTGATGTCATGGGTTAATTTACCCCCATATTCAGGATCGAAAGGGGCGAATATGTGTTTTGAGTGGTTCTTATATTTGCATTGGTTTAACAGGCATCGGTTGGGACTTTACTTCACACCATTGATGTTTTTGGGTTAAAATTGCCGTTTGTAGGTAATCACCCCAAAAAAGGGGTAAAAATTCATAACTTTTGATTGACTTGGACGATTTTCTTCAAATTTTGCACAGGCTTAGTATCTTGACATGGGGACATAATTCAAGTTTGACTTTGATGTCACGGGGTAATTTACCCTCAAAATCAATGCCGAAAGGGATGAACAAGTATTTTGAGCAGTTTTTGTGTTTTCAATGGTATATTCCGTTATGTGTTTCCATTGATTTTTCGTATGAATTGTTCAATCTTTTGCCTGCAAGCCCACGTATTCCATGTCGAATCATTTCCTACCTTTTCAAAGGTTGCCTGCAAGTTACCATTAGCTTCTACAACTCCCACTAACTGTCCATGTTAATAGTTGTTAACGTTAGATGTCTTTCTTAGTCTAAGTCCTGAAAGTTTAAATATAGGAAGCACTAGTCTACAATTTGTCCCGTTTACCTTACTATTTAATCATAGATGAAAGGTGATGTCATAATCTTAAAAAAATTAGACTTCTAAATTCCAGATAAAGTCTGGTGAATGCTCATTCCCGATAAATTTATTGGGAATAATTGAGAACTAGTTATTATTATTATTATTTGGCCATTTTTATCCAGTCAGTTTTTGTCATAGAGACTTGAAATTTTGTACATAGGTAGTCCTTGGTAAGTACTTTCATTTTTTGTGAAAATGGTTGACCTTGACCTTGAACTCAAGGTCACAGGTCATCTCAAAGTCAAATTTTTCAAAATTTCAAAGTGGATTATCTCTTTTAATATCATTGTTAGAATATTAAGACTTGGTAATCTTTATATGAACATGTGTTGCTACATTTTTGGCCTATATCGTTTATTGGGAGATGAGGGTAAAGGGGTATTTACCCCCTTCTGACAAAAACCAGTTGCTCATGTTTTCAGAGAAAACTATAATGGCTAGAGGCTCAGTTTTTGCTGTAATTGATAGCCTGACTACTCATCCATGGTAAGACACCTTTTATATTTTGATCAAACAAGGGGTTTTTGAGTTATGGGACTTTCAAAAATGGGTGTTTTGTCCAAAAAGTGAAAACATTTTTTAACTTTGGTTTGAATGGAGGGAATTTCATGAAACTTGGTGTGTATATAGTATTCATGAATTACAGTCACATTATGGAATAAAAATGACGTTTTGGGGGAAATTACCCCAAAAGGGGTAATTGACTCTAACTTGTGATTAACATGGGCGAATTTCTCCAAATTTTGCAGAAGTCCAGTATATTGACATGGGGACATAATGCAAGTATGATTTTGATGTCAAGGGGTAATTTACCCCCTTATTCTGGATCGAAAGGGTGAATATGTGTTTTGACCAGTTATTGTGTATTGAATGATACAATAGGCATCGTTTGAGACTTTCCTTCGTGCTGTGGATGTTCCTGGATAAAAATTGTCGTTTTTAGGTAATTACCCCAAAAAGGGGTAAAAAGTCATAACTTTTGATTGACTTGGACGATTTTCTCCAAATTTTGCACATGTTTAGTATCTTGACATGTGGACATAATGCAAGTACGATTTTGATGTCATGGGGTAATTTACCCCCATATTCAAGATCGAAAGGGGTGAATATGTGTTTTGAGCAGTTCTTATCTTTGCAATGGTATAATAGGCATCGGTTGGGACTTTACTTCACAATACAGATGTCCTTAGGTGAAAATTGTCATTTTAAGGTAATTACCCCAAAAGGGGTAAATATTCATAACTTTTGACTGGCTTGGACGATTTCCTTCAAATTTTGCACAAGTTTAGTATCTTGACATGGGCACATAATGCAAGTATGATTTTGATGTCATGGGTTAATTTACCCCCATATTCTGGATTGAAAGGGCGAATATGTGTTTTGAGCAGTTCTTATCTTTGCAATGGTATAATAGGCATCGGTTGGGACTTTACTTCACACCATTTTTGTTTTTGGGTTAAAATTGCCGTTTTTAGATAATTACCCCCAAAAAGAGGTAAATATTCATAACTTTTCATTGACTTGGACGATTTTCTTCAAATTTTGCACAGGTTTAGTATCTTGACATGGGGACATAATGCAAGTACGATATGGATGTCATGGGGTTATTTACCCCCATATTCCAGATCGAAGGGGGTGAATATGTGTTTTGAGCAGTTCTTATCTTTGCAATGGTACAACAGGCATCGGTTGGGACTTTACTTCACAACATTGATGTTTTTGGGTTAAAATTGCCGTTTTTAGGTGTTTACCCCAAAAAAGGGGTAAATATTCATAACTTTTGATTGACTTGGACGATTTTCTTCAAATTTTGCACAGGTTTAGTATCTTGACATGGGGACATAATTCAAGTTTGACTTTGATGTCATGGGGTAATTTACCCTCAAAATCAATGCCAAAAAGGATGAACAAGTATTTTGAGCAGTTTTTGTGTTTTCAATGGTATATTTGGTTATGTGTTTCCATTGATTTTTCGTATGAATTGTTCAATCTTTTGCCTGCAAGCCCACGTATTCCATGTCGATTTATTCCCTACCTTTTCAAAGGTTGACTGCTAGTTATTATTATTATAGTTTCCGGAAAAATTTGCTTCGATTTTCCTGATTATTTTTGTGAATGTACCTGTGTACTTGTAGACTACTGTATTCCGGTCCTGAGTTTGAATTTTTATTTTTAAGGTATATAGGACCTTTTTAGTGTGAATTTTAGTATATTTTGATGTACTATATCTGAATAAATTAATAAACTAGAGTAATTTTCTTTAGTTTCTGTCCATAGACTATAAAATTCTATACAATGACGAAAAAATAATCAAAATCACTCAAGCGGAACATTCCACACTGAATATTTAGGTCATTTTCGAATTGTTTCGAGTTCGGCAAAAACCATAAATGATAGCAGCATGCTGATTATGCCAAAAGTTGACCTAGAGTACGGGCCAGTGCATAGCATATTTTTAATTTTGATATTGCAAGTATTTATGGAATAGCGGCCATTTTGGTGCGGTGTATTTGCTAAATTTGAGGTGCATGAGTTCAAAATCCATGAAGGAGTCATTTTAGGTAATGCAAATGTATAATGAACCCCCCCAAATATACCCATTTACACCCCATACCAATCTTTAAATTTGACCTTGACCTCATTTTTCAAGGTCATATGACCCTTCAAAGTTTCAATTCACTACATTTTCAAAAATTCCAACAATTATGTTTTTTCAAAGATATCGGGTTCATATTATAGATTCTAATAGCCAGCAGCTGGATTGTTTGAACCCTGAAATCGGAATTGATCTATCTCTTCATGCTGATTTATAAAAAAATTCCAAATATTGCATACCGCGCGACATGAAAAATCAGCCTATTTTTGCCCTCTTGAGCAATAAATATTGATCCTACACAGTTCAAATAATAAAATGACCCCCCTTTGTCACACATTTCCAATCTGGGAAAAATATTGGTTTTGACCTAGAAAGGTATTTTCAAGGTCAAACTCAAGGTCAAATATTTGGCAAAATTGGTTTTTTTAAAAACCTAATTTTTTTAACTGGGAAATAACTGAGGAATTTCCACAATCTCTTCAGCATTTGGTGCTACAGTACCCTAGAGGACCCTTGCAAAGTTTTAAGTTCCTCGGATTGATGTACATCGCATAATATAGGTCACAAGGTCAAAAAATGACAGCTAAATTGACCTGCTCATTTTCCTATTTCACACTTGTACCCAAACTTTGATGGCCTGTATCTCCGGTTTTAATTAAGCTACAGAAAAACTGAAGCCATATTCGGAAAGGCCATAATCTCCTCTAGTATTTGTTTTCTATGCATTTTAATGTATCTCTACTAGTTAAAAAGATCGCCGGACCCTGAAAAATTCATGTTTTCGGTTATGATTTTACAATTTAACTTTATTTTGACAAACAAAGCAATCTTCAAAAAATTCAATACTCCTTGTACATGTAATCCTAACACATTTACAATAGTGTGTCCAATTTCAAGTCTCTACTGTAAACCGTTTGCCTTTGAGATCAAAATAATGTTCAAAAATTGACATTTTCAGAGTCAATTTTTTGGTGATATTTTACATTTTTGTCATTATTTCAATTGGCTCTATCTCCTGTTATAATTAACGTATACAAATGATGAAAGCAGTTCTGAATACCTCAGATTCTCATCTTTATTTTATTTAATGTTCATTTTGGTGTAGCATCAATAGTTAAAAAGATCGGTCAACCCTGAAAAATTCATCTTCACCTATTATAACCAAATTACTGCCCTGAGCTAAAAGAAGTCAATTTTGTCATGAAGAAATACAAAATGAGTATAAAAGTTGCATGGGCCTATTGTGTAAATATGATAATTTATACTGATCTTAGTATACCTTTGATGCTCAGTACATTTTTTTTCGTTCTTGTCAAGTGGTCAATAAAACTAAATTAAATTTACTAAACTAAATAAACTAAACTAAATAAATTAAACTAAATAAGCTAAACTGAACTAAATAAACTAAACTAAGCATGAGCATTCACACAATGATAGTCTGTACACTTAAACATTATACAATATACCTTTAAATAATAAATATATTGGTAAATTCTTCATCACTGACCATGGTCAGTTATAGCCATCTAGTTCTTATTATTATTATTTCACTTTTTTTGCTCCGATTTTCATGAAACTTGGTCACAGGGTCCGTCTATGACTGAAACTCACCCACCTGGAATAAAAATGACCTTGACCTATTTTTCAAGGTCACAGGGCCTTTCAAACATGAAATTTGGTATATTTACATGGCCCGTTACTCCGGAACAGAGTGACATGGTATTGTTCTGCAGTGCATTTCATACTCAAAAGTACTTGCCTGTATTTTGGCACAAAAATTTCAAAAATCGCTCAAGCGGAACCGGAGCTAGAGCAAAAACGCCGTTTTCGGTTGACGCACGTAATGTCAGAAACCGGAATAGGTGGAAATAAGCTGAAGACACCAAAAGATAGCCGTTACTTGGGACCATTGCACGTTTTATTTTTCATGCAGATATCTGCAACCGTTACGGAGCAGCGGCCATTTTAGTGAAATGAGTCCGCGCAGTATGGGGTATGGGTCTCAGAACACCATGAAGGAGTCATTTGAGGTCATGCAAATGTTAACAAACTACCCTTATCATATCCCCAAAACCCCAGACTGACCTTCAGATTTGACCTTGACCTCATTTTTCAAGGTCATTTGACCCCTCAAAGTTCAAATATGGGCAATTTTCAGAAATTCTGAAAATTATCTTTTTTTTCACATATCAGTCTCATCTTCTGGTTTCTGGAAGCCACCAGCCAGTTTGTATCATGCTTGAAATCGGAATTCAGATATCTTTTCATGCTGATTTGTTAAAAAATCACGAATATTGCATACCGCGCCACAGGTAAAAACACCCTATTTTTGCCCTGATGACAGGTAAATATTGGTCCTACACAGTTCCAACAATTAAATGACCCCCCTATGTCACACATTGCCAATCTGGGGAAAATATTGGTTTTGACCTAGAAAGGTATTTTCAAGGTCAAACTCAAGGTCAAATATTGGGCGAAATTTGACATTTGAGACATTACATTTTTCTTAACAGAGAAGCAATGGAGGGATTTGCATTATCTCTTCAGAATTTGGTGCCATAATACCCTAGAGGCCCCATGCAAAATTTGAAGGCCCTCGGATTGACCTACATTACACAATTGAGGTCACAAGGTCAAGATATGACTTGAAAAATGACCTGCTCATTTGTCAACATTGCAAATGTACCCATACTTTGACGGTCTGTATCTCCGGTTCTAATAAAGCTACAGGAAAAATAAAAACAGATCTGGAAAGCCCAGATTCTCCTCTAGTATTTGTTTTCTATACATTTTAACGTATCTCTATTAGTTAAAAAGATCGCCCGACCCTGAAAAGTTCATGTTTTCGGTCATGATTTTACATCTTTGCATTTTTTTTACCCAGAAATCCATCTTCAAAAAATTCAAAAATATTTGGGGGTATAGTCCTAACACATTTACAGTAGTTTGTGCAATTTCAAGTCTCTTCTCATAACCGTTTGCCTTCTGCAACAAATTGAAGTTCAAAACTTGACATTTTCAGGGACCATTTTTCGATGAAATATTGCAATTTTACTGTTATTTCAATGGGCTGTATCTCCGGTTCTTATAAAGCTACATGAATGACACAAGCAGTTTTGGAAAGCACAGATTCTCCTCTTAATTTAATTTATTGTGTATTTTCTTGTAACATCGACAGGTAAAAAGATCGGTGAACCTGAAAAATTCATCTTTCCCACACCTTATCAAATGACTGTAGCTCTGCAGAGACTGGAACATCAGCTTTCACTCTTGTTATGTGCTTAGGGTAATCATAATTGTGCATCATGGTGGCACTTATCATCATGGTGGCACTGTGCATCATGGTGGCACTGTGCATCATCATGGCACTGTGCATCATGGTGGCACTGTGCATCATTGTGGCACTGTGCATCACTGTGGCACGATGGCAGGCTGCACCAAAATGGCAGGGTGCACCACAGTGTCACCATGCACCACAGTGTCAGTGTGCACAATGGTGTCAGTGTGCACAACAGTGTCAGTGTGCAACACAGTGGCATTGTGCAACACAGTGGCAGTTTAGACAACAGCAGTGTGCACCACAGTGGCAGTTTAGCACCGCAGTCACAGTCACAGTCACAGTGGCACTGTGCACCAGAGTGGCAGTGTGCTGAGCAGCGACTCTGTGCGCCACCATCTCACTGTACACCACGGTGGCACTGTGCACCACAATATTGTTGCAAGCTGTCTTTGGGCTATGCTGCATGAACTGTTAAAAGCTTGGTAAATTCTTAGTCACTGACCTTGGTCAGTTACAGGGTTCTAGTTATTATTATAAATCGACTCTAAGGAGATTTATATTGTTTTCTTTGATATTATTATGATTCGACATATATGGAGAATCATTTTGAACTCTTTGATATTATTATTATTATTATTTGGCCACTTTTTGCCAGTCAGTTTTTGTGCTAGAGACTTGAAATTTTGTACATAGGTAGTCCTTGGTAAGTACTTTAATTTTTTGTGAAAATGGTTGACCTTGACCTTGAACTCAAGGTCACAGGTCATCTCAAAGTCAAATTTTCCAAAATTTCAAAGTGGATTATCTCTTTTAATATCATTGTTAGATTATTAGGACTTAGGAACCTTTATATAAACATGTGTTGCTACAATTTTGGCCTGTATCGTTTATTGGGAGATGAGGGTAAAGGGGTATTTACCCCCTTTTGACAAAAACCAGTTGCTCATGTTTTCAGAGAAAACTATAATGGCTAGAGGCTCAGTTTTTGCTGTAATTGATAGCCTGACTACTCATCCATGGTAAGACACCTTTTATATTTTGATCAAACTTGGGGTTTCTGAGTTATTGGACTTTCAAAAATGCGTGTTTTGTCCAAAAAGTGAAAACATTTTTTAACTTTGGTTTGAATGGAGGGAAATTAATGAAACTTGGTGTGTATATAGTATTTATGAATTACAGTCACATTATAAAATAAAAATAACGTTTTGGGGGTAATTACCCCAAAAGGGGTAATTGACTCTAACTTTTGATTAACATGGACGATTTTCTCCAAATTTTGCACAAGTCCAGTATATTGACATGGGGAGATAATGCAAGTATGATTTTGATGTCAAGGGGAAATTTACCCCCTTATTCTGGATCGAAAGGGGTGAATATGTGTTTTGAGCAGTTATTGTGTATTGAATGATACAATAGGCATCGTTTGAGACTTACCTTTGTGCTGTGGATGTTCCTGGATAAAAATTGTCGTTTTTAGGTAATTACCCCCAAAAGGGGTAAAAAGTCATAACTTTTGATTGACTTGGACGATTTTCTCCAAATTTTGCACATGTTTAGTATCTTGACATGTGGACATAATGCAAGTACGATTTTGATGTAATGGGGTAATTTACCCCCATATTCAAGATCGAAAGGGGTGAATATGTATTTTGAGCAGTTCTTGTCTTTCCAATGGTACAATTGGCATCGGTTGGGACTTTACTTCACACCATTGATGTTTTTTGGTTAAAATTGCCATTTTTAGGTAATTACCCCCAAAAAGGGGTAAATATTCATATCTTTTGACTGACTTGGACGATTTCCTTCAAGTTTTGCACAAGTTTAGTATCTTGACATGGGCACATAATGCAAGTATGATTTTGATGTCATGGGTTAATTTACCCCCATATTCAGGATCGAAAGGGGCGAATATGTGTTTTGAGCAGTTCTTAGCTTTGCAATGATATAACAGGCATCGGTTGGGACTTTACTTCACACCATTGATGTTTTTGTGTTAAAATTGCCGTTTTTAGGTAATTACCCCAAAAAAGGGGTAAATATTCATAACTTTTGATTGACTTGGACGATTTTGTTCAAATTTTGCACAAGTTTAGTATCTTGACATGGGGACATAATGCAAGTACGATATGGATGTCATGGGGTTATTTACCCCCATATTCAGGATCGAAAGGGGTGAATATGTGTTTTGAGCAGTTCTTATCTTTGCAATGGTATAACAGGCATCGGTTGGGACTCTACTTCACACCATTGATGTTTTTGGTTTAAAATTGCTGTTTTTAGGTAATTACCCCCAAAAAGGGGTAAATATTCATAACTTTTGATTGACTTGGACGATTTTCTTCAAATTTTGCACAGGTTTAGTATCTTGACATGGGGACATAATTCAAGTTTGACTTTGATGTCACGGGGTAATTTACCCTCCGAATCAATGCCAAAAGGGTTGAACAAGTATTTTGAGCAGTTTTTGTGTTTTCAATGGTATATTTGGTTATGTGTTTCCATTGATTTTTCATATGAATTGTTCAATCTTTTGCCTGCAAGCCCACGTATTCCATGTCGAATCATTCTCTACCTTTTCAAAGGTTGACTGCTAGTTATTAGCATTCACCAATACTTGGTGAATGGTATTGTTTTTGCTCTTATTAGCATTCACCAATACTTGGTGAATGGTATTGTTTTTGCTCTTATTATTATTATTATTTTTCACCCCACCTAAAATTGGAGAAAGTTAATGAAAGTTGGTGGATAGGTAGTCCTAAGTGAGAGGAGAAGTTGTGCAAAATTTTTTTGACCTTGACCTATTTTTGGAGGTCAGAGGTCACCTCAAAGTCAAATTTTCCAAAATTTCAAAGTGGATTATCTCTTTTAATATCATTGTTAGAAAATTAGGACTTAGGAACCTTTATATAAACATGTGTTGCTACATTTTTGGCCTATATCGTTTATTGGGAGATGAGGGTAAAGGGGTATTTACCCCCTTTTGACAAAAACCAGTTGCCCATGTTTTCAGAGAAAACTATAATGGCTAGAGGCTCAGTTTTTGCTGTAATTGATAGCCTGACTACTCATCCAGGGTAAGACACCTTTTATATTTTGATCAAACAAGGGGTTCCTAAGTTATGGGACTTTCAAAAATGGGTGTTTTGTCCAAAAAGTGAAAACATTTTTTAACTTTGGTTTGAATGGAGGGAATTTCATGAAACTTGGTGCGTATATAGTATTCATGAATTACAGACACATTATAAAATAAAAATGACGTTTTGGGGGTAATTACCCCCAAAGGGGTGATTGACTCTAACTTGTGATTAAAATGGACGAATTTCTCCAAATTATGCACAAGTCCAGTATATTGAAATGGGGACATAATGCAAGTATGATTTTGATGTCAAGGGGTAATTTACCCCCTTATTCTGGATCGAAAGGGGTGAATATGTGTTTTGAGCAGTTATTGTGTATTGAATGATACAATAGGCATCGTTTGAGACTTTCCTTTGTGCTGTGGATGTTCCTGGATAAAAATTGTCGTTTTTAGGTAATTACCCCAAAAAGGGGTAAAAAGTCATAACTTTTGATTGACTTGGACGATTTTCTCCAAATTTTGCACAGGGTTAGTATCTTGACATTGGGACATAACGCAAGTACGATTTTGATGTCATGGGGTAATTTACCCCCGTATTCAAGATCGAAAGGGGTGAATATGTGTTTTGAGCAGTTCTTATCTTTGCAATGGTATAATAGGCATCGGTTGGGACTTTACTTCACAATACAGATGTCTTTAGGTGAAAATTGTCATTTTAAGGTAATTACCCCAAAAAGGGGGTAAATATTGATAACTTTTGATTGACTTGGACGATTTTCTTCAAATTTTGCACAGGTTTAGTATCTTGACATTGGGATATAATGCAAGTATGATTTTGATGTCATGGGGTAATTTACCCCCATATTCAAGATCGAAAGGGGTGAATATGTATTTTGAGCAGTTCTTGTCTTTCCAATTGTACAATTGGCATCAGTTGGGACTTTACTTCACACCATTGATGTTTTTGGGTTAAAATTGCTGTTTTTAGGTAAAAACCCCCAAAAAGGGGTAAATATTCATAACTTTTGACTGACTTGGACGATTTCCTTCAAATTTTGCAAAGGTTTAGTATCTTGGCATGGGCACATAATGCAAGTATGATTTTGATGTCATGGGTTAATTTACCCCCATATTCAGGATCGAAAGGGGCGAATATGTGTTTTGAGCAGTTCTTATCTTTGCAATGGTATAACAGGCATCGGTTAGGACTTTACTTCACACCATTGATGTTTTTGGGTCAAAATTGCCGTTTTTAGGTAATTACCCCAAAAAGGGGTAAATATTCAAAACTTTTGATTGACTCGGACGATTTTCTTCAAATTTTGCACAGGTTTAGTATCTTGACATGGGGACATAATGCAAGTACGATATGGATGTCATGAGGTTATTTACCCCCATATTCGGATCGAAAGGGGTGAATATGTGTTTTGAGCAGTTCTTATCTTTGCAATGGTATAACAGGCATCGGTTTGGACTTTACTTCACACCATTGATGTGTTTGGGTTAAAATTGTTGTTTTTAGGTAATTACCCCAAAAAGGGGTAGATATTCATAACTTTTGTTTGACTTGGACGATTTCCTTCAAATTTTGCACAAGTTTAGTATCTTGACATGGGCACATTATGCAAGTATGATTTTGATGTCATGGGTTAATTTACCCCCATATTCAGGATCGAAAGGGGCGAATATGTGTTTTGAGTGGTTCTTATATTTGCAATGGTTTAACAGGCATTGGTTGGGACTTTACTTCACACCATTGATGTTTTTGGGTTAAAATTGCCATTTTTAGGTAATTACCCCAAAAAGGGGTAAATATTCATAACTTTTGATTGACTTGGACGATTTTCTTCAAATTTTGCACAGGTTTAGTATCTTGACATGGGGACATAATTCAAGTTTGACTTTGATTGCGCGGGGTAATTTACCTCCAAAATCAATGCCGAAAGGGATGAACGAGTATTTTGAGCAGTTTTTGTGTTTTCAATGGTATATTCGGTTATGTGTTTCCATTAATTTTTCATATGAATTGTTCAATCTTTTGCCTGCAAGCCTGCGTATTCGATGTCGAATCATTTCCTACCTTTTCAAAGGTTGCCTTCTAGTTACCATTAGCTTCTACAACTCCCACTAACTGGCCATGTTAATAGTTGTTAACGTTAGATGTCTTTCTTAGTCTAAGTCCTGAAAGTTTAAATATAGGAAGCACTAGTCTACAATTTGTCCCATTTACCTTACTATTTAATCATAGATGAAAGGTGATGTCATAATCTTAAAAAAATTAGACTTCTAAATACCAGGTAAAGTCTGGTGAATGCTCATTCCCGATAAATTTATTGGGAATAATTGAGAACTAGTTATTATTATTATTATTATTTGGCCACCTAAAATTGGAGAAAGTCAATGAAAGTTGGTGGATAGGTAGTCCTAAGTGAGAGGAGAAGTTGTGCAAAATTTTTTTGACATTGACCTATTTTTCAAGGTCAGAGGTCACCTCAAAGTCAAATTTTCCAAAATTTCAAAGTGGATTATCTCTTTTAATATCATTGTTAGAAAATTAGGACTTAGGAACCTTTATATAAACATGTGTTGCTACATTTTTGGCCTATATCGTTTATTGGGAGATGAGGGTAAAGGGGTATTTACCCCCTTTTGACAAAAACCAGTTGCCCATGTTTTCAGAAAAAACTATAATGGCTAGAGGCTTGGTTTTTGCTGTAATTGATAGCCTGACTACTCATCCAGTGCAAGACACCTTTTATATTTTGATCAAAGAAGGGGTTTTTGAGTTATGGGACTGTCAAAAATGGGTGTTTTGTCCAAAAAGTGAAAACATTTTTTAACTTTGGTTTCAATGGAGGGAATTTCATGAAACTTGGTGTGTATATAGTATTCATGAATTACAGACACATTATAAAATAAAAATGACGTTTTGGGGGTAATTACCCCAAAAGGGGTGATAGACTCTAACTTGTGATTAAAATGGACGAATTTCTCCAAATTTTGCACAAGTCCAATATATTGACATGGGGACATAATGCAAGTATGATTTTGATGTCAAGGGGTAATTTACCCCCTTATTCTGGATCGAAAGGGGTGAAAATGTGTTTTGAGCAGTTATTGTGTATTGAATGATACAATAGGCATCATTTGAGACTTTCCTTCGTGCTGTGGATGTTCCTGGATAAAAATTGTCGTTTTTAGGTAATTACCCCAAAAAGGGGTAAAAAGTCATAACTTTTGATTGACTTGGACGATTTTCTCCAAATTTTGCACAGGTTTAGTATCTTGACATTGGGACATAATGCAAGTACGATTTTGATGTCATGGGGTAATTTACCCCCATATTCAAGATCGAAAGGGGTGAATATGTGTTTTGAGCAGTTCTTATCTTTGCAATGGTATAATAGGCATCGGTTGGGACATTACTTCACAATACAGATGTCTTTAGGTGAAAATTGTCATTTTAAGGTAATTACCCCAAAAAGGGGGTAAATATTGATAACTTTTGATTGACTTCGACGATTTTCTTCAAATTTTGCGCAGGTTTAGTATCTTGACATTGGGACGTAATGCAAGTATGATTTTGATGTCATGGGGTAATTTACCCCCATATTCAAGATCGAAAGGGGTGGATTTGTATTTTGAGCAGTTCTTGTCTTTCCAATTGTACAATTGGCATCGGTTGGGACTTTACTTCACACCATTGATGTCTTTGGGTTAAAATTGCCGTTTTTAGGTAATTACCCCAAAAAAGGGGTAAATATTCATAACTTTTGACTTACTTGGACGATTTCCTTCAAATTTTGCACAAGTTTAGTATCTTGGCATTGGCACATAATGCAAGTACGATTTTGATGTCATGGGGTATTTTACCCCATATTCTGGATCGAAAGGGGCGAATATGTGTTTTGAGCAGTTCTTATCTTTGCAATGGTATAACAGGCATCGGTTGGGACTTTACTTCACACCATTGATGTTTTTGGGTTAAAATTGCCGTTTTTAGGTAATTACCCAAAAAAGGGGTAAATATTCATAACTTTTGATTGACTTGGACGATTTCCTTCAAATTTTGCACAGGTTTAGTATCTTGACATTGGGACATAATGCAAGTACGATATGGATGTCATGGGGTTATTTACCCCCATATTCAGGATCGAAAAGGGCGAATATGTGTTTTGATCTGTTCTTATCTTTGCAATGGTATAACAGGCATCGGTTGGGACTTTACTTCACACCATTGATGTTTTTGGGTTAAAATTGCCGTTTTTAGGTAATTACCCCAAAAAAGGGGTAAATATTCATAACTTTTGACTGACTTGGACGATTTTCTTCAAATTTTGCACAGGTTTAGTATCTTGACATGGGGACATAATGCAAGTACGATATGGATGTCATGGGGTTATTTACCCCCATATTCAGGATCGAAAGGGGCGGATATGTGTTTTGAGTGGTTCTTATCTTTGCAATGGTATAACAGGCATCGGTTGGGACTTTACTTCACACCATTGATGTTTTTGGGTTAAAATTGCCGTTTTTAGGTAATTACCCAAAAAAAAGGGGTAAATATTCATAACTTTTGATTGACTTGGACGATTTTCTTCAAATTTTGCACAGGTTTAGTATCTTGACATGGGGACATAATGCAAGTACGATATGGATGTCATGGGGTTATTTACCCCCATTTTCAGGATCGAAAGGGGCGAATATGTGTTTTGAGTGGTTCTTATCTTTGCAATGGTATAACAGGCATCGGTTGGGACTTTACTTCACACCATTGATGTGTTTGTGTTAAAATTGCTGTTTTTAGGTAATTACCCCAAAAAGGGGTAGATATTCATAACTTTTGATTGACTTTGACGATTTCCTTCAAATTTTGCACAAGTTTAGTATCTTGACATGGGCACATTATGCAAGTATGATTTTGATGTCATGGGTTAATTTACCCCCATATTCAGGATCGAAAGGGGCGAATATGTGTTTTGAGTGGTTCTTATATTTGCATTGGTTTAACAGGCATCGGTTGGGACTTTACTTCACACCATTGATGTTTTTGGGTTAAAATTGCCGTTTGTAGGTAATCACCCCAAAAAAGGGGTAAATATTCATAACTTTTGATTGACTTGGACGATTTTCTTCAAATTTTGCACAGGTTTAGTATCTTGACATGGGGACATAATTCAAGTTTGACTTTGATGTCACGGGGTAATTTACCCTCAAAATCAATGCCGAAAGGGATGAACAAGTATTTTGACCAGTTTTTGTGTTTTCAATGGTATATTCCGTTATGTGTTTCCATTGATTTTTCATATGAATTGTTCAATCTTTTGCCTGCAAGCCCACGTATTCCATGTCGAATCATTTCCTACCTTTTCAAAGGTTGCCTGCAAGTTACCATTAGCTTCTACAACTCCCACTAACTGGCCATGTTAATAGTTGTTAACGTTAGATGTCTTTCTTAGTCCAAGTCCTGAAAATTTAAATATAGGAAGCACTAGTCTACAATTTGTCCGTTTACCTTACTATTTAATCATAGATGAAAGGTGATGTCATAATCTTAAAAAAATTAGACTTCTAAATTCCAGGTAAAGTCTGGTGAATGCTCATTCCCGATAAATTTATTGGGAATAATTGAGAACTAGTTATTATTATTTTTCCGTCATTTTCGGTTGAGTTCAGGGTTGTCCTTTTGTGGATGGATAGTACTAGGTGAGATATTATGATCCCCAAAATTTTTTTGACCTTGACCTATTTTTCAAGGTCGGAGGTCACTTCAAAGTTGGCATTTTTGGAGTGCTAACTTCTAAACTAATAAAGATAGAAATGTCTGGTTTTCACTGTTATGTAACCCATCACTGGTACAAACCATATCAACCATCAAATTTGTAATTTTCGAAAAGGGGTAATTACCCCAACCCATTTAGTAGTTTACCCTTTGCTGTTCTTCTTCTCAGAAACCGGAAATGGTAGGATGATTCTGACAAATGGATTGTGTTGCCAAAAGATAGTTCTAGTGCAGCAGCAACTTTCATGTTGATCACTCTAGGGGTTTTTGAGATATTGAACTTTCAAATTTTGATGATTTCACCCAAAATTTAAAATGTTGAAAATTTTGAGTTTGAATTAAGGGAAATTTGTGAAACTTTATATGGAAATAGCCTAATGCATAAAAAAGTATATTGCAAAAAATGAATGACCTTGACCTTGATTTCAGAATTGTCATTTTTTAAAATTTGGTCAATTTGCTACAGATGAGGTTTCAGCTAACTTCTAAACTAATAAAGATAGAAATGTCTGGATTGCAATGTATCATTACTTATCATAAGCATAAGCAATATCAATCATCAAGTTTGTCATTTTCGAAAAGGGGTAATTACCCCAACCCATTTAGTAGTTTACCCTTTGCTGTTCTTCTTCTCAGAAACCGGAAATGGTAGGATGATTCTGACAAATGGATTGTGTTGCCAAAAGATAGTTCTAGTGCAGCAGCAACTTTCATGTTGATCACTCAAGGGGTTTTGAGATATTGAAATTTCAAATTTTGATGATTTCACCCAAAATTTAAAATGTTGAAAATTTTGAGTTTGAATTAAGGGAAATTTGTGAAACTTTATATGGAAATAGCCTAATGCATAAAAAAGTATATTGCAAAAAATGAATGACCTTGACCTTGATTTCAGAATTGTCATTTTTTTAAATTTGGTCAATTTGCTACAGATGAGGTTTCAGCTAACTTCTAAACTAATAAAGATAGAAATGTCTGGATTGCAATGTATCATTACTTATCATAAGCATAAGCAATATCAATCATCAAGTTTGTCATTTTCGAAAAGGGGTAATTACCCCAACCCATTTAGTAGTTTACCCTTTGCCGTTCTTCTTCTCAGAAACCAGAAATGGCAGGATGATTCTAACAGCTTGATTGTGTAGCCAAAAGATAGTTCTAGTGCAGCAGCAACTTTCATATTGATCACTCATGGGGTTTTTGAGATATCAAACTTTCAAATTTTAATTATTTCACCAAAAATTTAAAATGTTGAAATTTTTCAGTTTGAATGGAGGGAATTTGTGAAACTTAACATGGTAATATCCTGATGCATAGAAAGGCATGTTACAGGAAATTAATGACCTTGACCTTGATTTCAAAATTGTCATTTTTATAAATTTGTTAAATTTGCTATAGATATTTCATACTTCATTGGATTGAACATTTCATTTTAATTTCATTTCACTGATCATATCATTCATCATATCATTCATCATATCATTGATCATTTCATTGATCATTTCATTGATCATTTCATTTTAATTTCATTTCATTTTAATTCCATTTCATTTTAATTCCATTTCATTGATCATTTCATTGATCATTTCATTGATCATTTCATTGATCATTTCATTGATCATTTCATGGATCATTTCATAGATCATTTCATTGATCATTTCATAAATTGGTGAATGCTCATTCCCAGTCGCACTGGGAATATCTAATGTCTAGTTATTTTTATTATTATTTTTCCGTCATTTTAGGTTGAGTTCAGGGTTGTCCTTTTGTGGATGGATAGTGCTATGTGAGATATTATGATCTCCCAACTTTTTTTGACCTTGACCTATTTTTCAAGGTCAGAGGTCACGTCAAAGTTGGGATTTTTAAAGGGCTAACTTGAAAACTAATGAAGATAGAGAGGTCTGGATTTCAGTGTTATGTAACCCATCAATAGCTTGAACAATATCTACAAGAACATTATTCAATTTCGTAAAGGGGTAATTACCCCAACCGATTAAGTTGACAAAATACCAATTTTTTTGCCGGACTACTTCTCAGAAACCGCAAATGGTAGGATGATGCTGACAAGTGTATTATGTTCCCTAGAGATGGGTCCAGGGGAAGTAGTATCTCATTTTTGGATCACGCACTTTCTTTTGGAAAAATTCAACTTTCAATTTCCATAGATTTTCAATTTTTTGGTATCCGTTGCGGCTGGCAAAATAAAGCACAGCTAGCACCGTGACAGGTAAGTGTCACAATTGCTGTTAGATGTGTCACATGTATGAAGTCAATATGAAGTCAATATGAAGTCAATATGAAGTCAATATGAAGTCAATATGAAGTCAATATGAAGTCAATATGAAGTCTATATGAAGTCTATATGAAGTCAATATGAAGTCAATGTAAAGTCAATGTAAAGTTGATATATAGTCAATATAAAGTCAATTTAAAGTCATTTCATTATAATTTCATTTCATTGATCATTTCATTGGTCAATATGAAGTCAATATGAAGTCAATATGAAGTCAGTATGAAGTCAGTATGAAGTCAATATGAAGTCAATATGAAGTCAATATGAAGTCAATATGAGGTCAATTTAAAGTCAATTTAAAGTCATTTCATTATAATTTCATTTCATTGATCATTTCCGTGATCATTTAATTGTTCATTTAATTGATCATTTCATTGATCATTTCATTGATCATTTCATTTGATTGATAAAATGGTGAATGCTCATTCCCAGTTGCACTGGGAATATCTAATGTCTAGTTATTATTATTATTATTATTTGGCCACCTAAAATTGGAGAAAGTTAATGAAAGTTGGTGGATAGGTAGTCCTAAGTGAGAGGAGAAGTTGTGCAAAATTTTTTTGACCTTGACCTATTTTTGGAGGTCAGAGGTCACCTCAAAGTCAAATTTTCCAAAATTTCAAAGTGGATTATCTCTTTTAATATCATTGTTAGAAAATTAGGACTTAGGAACCTTTATATAAACATGTGTTGCTACATTTTTGGCCTATATCGTTTATTGGGAGATGAGGGTAAAGGGGTATTTACCCCCTTTTGACAAAAACCAGTTGCCCATGTTTTCAGAAAAAACTATAATGGCTAGAGGCTTGGTTTTTGCTGTAATTGATAGCCTGACTACTCATCCAGTGCAGGACACCTTTTATATTTTGATCAAAGAAGGGGTTTTTGAGTTATGGGACTTTCAAAAATGGGTGTTTTGTCCAAAAAGTGAAAACATTTTTTAACTTTGGTTTGAATGGAGGGAATTTCATGAAACTTGGTGTGTATATAGTATTCATGAATTACAGACACATTATAAAATAAAAATGACGTTTTGTGGGTAATTACCCCAAAAGGGGTGATTGACTCTAACTTGTGATTAAAATGGACGAATTTCTCCAAATTTTGCACAAGTCCAGTATATTGACATGGGGACATAATGCAAGTATGAATTTTATGTCAAGGGGTAATTTACCCCCTTATTCTGGATCGAAAGGGGTGAATATGTGTTTTGAGCAGTTATTGTGTATTGAATGATACAATAGGCATCGTTTGAGACTTTCCTTCGTGCTGTGGATGTTCCTGGATAAAAATTGTCGTTTTTAGGTAATTACCCCAAAAAGGGGTAAAAAGTCATAACTTTTGATTGACTTGGACGATTTTCTCCAAATTTTGCACAGGTTTAGTATCTTGACATTGGGACATAATGCAAGTACGATTTTGATGTCATGGGGTAATTTACCCCCATATTCAAGATCAAAAGGGGTGAATATGTGTTTTGAGCAGTTCTTATCTTTGCAATGGTATAATAGGCATCGGTTGGGACATTACTTCACAATACAGATGTCTTTAGGTGAAAATTGTCATTTTAAGGTAATTACCCAAAAAGGGGGTAAATATTGATAACTTTTGATTGACTTCGACGATTTTCTTCAAATTTTGCGCAGGTTTAGTATCTTGACATTGGGACGTAATGCAAGTATGATTTTGATGTCATGGGGTAATTTACCCCCATATTCAAGAGCGAAAGGGGTGAATATGTATTTTGAGCAGTTCTTGTCTTTCCAATTGTACAATTGGCATCGGTTGGGACTTTACTTCACACCATTGATGTCTTTGGGTTAAAATTGCCGTTTTTAGGTAAAAACCCCGAAAAAGGGGTAAATATTCATAACTTTTGACTTACTTGGACGATTTCCTTCAAATTTTGCACAAGTTTAGTATCTTGGCATTGGGACATAATGCAAGTACGATTTTGATGTCATGGGGTTATTTACCCCCATATTCAGGATCGAAAGTAGCGAATATGTGTTTTGAGTGGTTCTTATCTTTGCAATGGTATAACAGGCATCGGTTGGGACTTTACTTCACACCATTGATGTGTTTGTGTTAAAATTGCTGTTTTTAGGTAATTACCCCTAAAAGGGGTAGATATTCATAACTTTTGATTGACTTGGACGATTTCCTTCAAATTTTGCACAAGTTTAGTATCTTGACATGGGCACATTATGCAAGTATGATTTTGATGTCATGGGGTAATTTACCCCCATATTCTGGATCGAAAGGGGTGAATATGTGTGTTGAGCAGTTCTTATCTTTGCAATGGTATAACAGGCAATTGCCGTTTTTAGGTAATTACCCCAAAAAAGGGGTAAATATTCATAACTTTTGATTGACTTGGACGATTTTCTTCAAATTTTGCACAGGTTTAGTATCTTGACATTGGGACATAATGCAAGTACGATATGGATGTCATGGGGTTATTTACCCCCATATTCTGGATCGAAAGGGGCGAATATGTGTTTTGAGCAGTTCTTATCTTTGCAATGGTATAACAGGCATCGGTTGGGACTTTACTTCACACCATTGATGTTTTTGGGTTAAAATTGCCGTTTTTAGGTAATTACCCCAAAAAAGGGGTAAATATTCATAACTTTTGATTGACTTGGACGATTTTCTTCAAATTTTGCACAGGTTTAGTATCTTGACATGGGGACATAATGCAAGTACGATATGGATGTCATGGGGTTATTTACCCCCATATTCAGGATCGAAAGGGGCGAATATGTGGTTTGAGTGGTTCTTATCTTTGCAATGGTATAACAGGCATCGGTTGGGACTTTACTTCACACCATTGATGTGTTTGTGTTAAAATTGCTGTTTTTAGGTAATTACCCCAAAAAGGGGTAGATATTCATAACTTTTGATTGACTTGGACGATTTCCTTCAAATTTTGCACAAGTTTAGTATCTTGACATGGGCACATTATGCAAGTATGATTTTGATGTCATGGGTTAATTTACCCCCATATTCAGGATCGAAGGGGGCGAATATGTGTTTTGAGTGGTTCTTATATTTGCATTGGTTTAACAGGCATCGGTTGGGACTTTACTTCACACCATTGATGTTTTTGGGTTAAAATTGCCGTTTGTAGGTAATCACCCCAAAAAAGGGGTAAATATTCATAACTTTTGAATGACTTGGACGATTTTCTTCAAATTTTGCACAGGTTTAGTATCTTGACATGGGGACATAATTCAAGTTTGACTTTGATGTCACGGGGTAATTTACCCTCAAAATCAATGCCGAAAGGGATGAACAAGTATTTTGAGCAGTTTTTGTGTTTTCAATGGTATATTCCGTTATGTGTTTCCATTGATTTTTCGTATGAATTGTTCAATCTTTTGCCTGCAAGCCCACGTATTCCATGTCGAATCATTTCCTACCTTTTCAAAGGTTGCCTGCAAGTTACCATTAGCTTCTACAACTCCCACTAACTGGCCATGTTAATAGTTGTTAACGTTAGATGTCTTTCTTAGTCTAAGTCCTGAAAGTTTAAATATAGGAAGCACTAGTCTACAATTTGTCCCGTTTACCTTACTATTTAATCATACATGAAAAGTGATGTCATAATCTTAAAAAAATTAGACTTCTAAATTCCAGGTAAAGTCTGGTGAATGCTCATTCCCGATAAATTTATTGGGAATAATTGAGAACTAGTTATTATTATTATTATTTGGCCACTTTTTGCCAGTTAGTTTTTGTGCTAGAGACTTGAAATTTTGTACATAGGTAGTCCTTGGTCAGTACTTTCATTTTTTGTGAAAATGGTTGACCTTGACCTTGAACTCAAGGTCACAGGTCATCTCAAAGTCAAATTTTCCAAAATTTCAAAGTGGATTATCTCTTTTAATATCATTGTTAGATTATTAGGACTTAGGAACCTTTATATAAACATGTGTTGCTACAATTTTGGCCTGTATCGTTTATTGGGAGATGAGGGTAAAGGGGTATTTACCCCCTTTTGACAAAAACCAGTTGCTCATGTTTTCAGAGAAAACTATAATGGCTAGAGGCTCAGTTTTTGCTGTAATTGATAGCCTGACTGCTCATCCATGGTAAGACACTTTTTATATTTTGATCAAACTTGGGGTTTCTGAGTTATTGGACTTTCAAAAATGGGTGTTTTGTCCAAAAAGTGAAAACATTTTTTAACTTTGGTTTGAATGGAGGGAAATTAATGAAACTTGGTGTGTATATAGTATTCATGAATTACAGTCACATTATAAAATAAAAATAACGTTTTGGGGGTAATTACCCCAAAAGGGGTAATTGACTCTAACTTTTGATTAACATGGACGATTTTCTCCAAATTTTGCACAAGTCCAGTATATTGACATGGGGAGATAATGCAAGTATGATTTTGATGTCAAGGGGAAATTTACCCCCTTATTCTGGATCGAAAGGGGTGAATATGTGTTTTGAGCAGTTATTGTGTATTGAATGATACAATAGGCATCGTTTGAGACTTACCTTTGTGCTGTGGATGTTCCTGGATAAAAATTGTCGTTTTTAGGTAATTACCCCAAAAAGGGGTAAAAAGTCATAACTTTTGATTGACTTGGACGATTTTCTCCAAATTTTGCACATGTTTAGTATCTTGACATGTGGACATAATGCAAGTACGATTTTGATGTAATGGGGTAATTTACCCCCATATTCAAGATCGAAAGGGGTGAATATGTATTTTGAGCAGTTCTTGTCTTTCCAATGGTACAATTGGCATCGGTTGGGACTTTACTTCACACCATTGATGTTTTTTGGTTAAAAATGCCATTTTTAGGTAATTACCCCCAAAAAGGGGTAAATATTCATATCTTTTGACTGACTTGGACGATTTCCTTCAAGTTTTGCACAAGTTTAGTATCTTGACATTGGGACATAATGCAAGTATGATTTTGATGTCATGGGTTAATTTACCCCCATATTCAGGATCGAAAGGGGCGAATATGTGTTTTGAGCAGTTCTTAGATTTGCAATGATATAACAGGCATCGGTTGGGACTTTACTTCACACCATTGATGTTTTTGTGTTAAAATTGCCGTTTTTAGGTAATTACCCAAAAAAGGGGTAAATATTCATAACTTTTGATTGACTTGGACGATTTTGTTCAAATTTTGCACAAGTTTAGTATCTTGACATGGGGGCATAATGCAAGTATGATTTTGATGTCAAGGGGTAATTTACCCCCTTATTCTGGATCGAAAGGGGTGAATATGTGTTTTGACCAGTTATTGTGTATTGAATGATACAATAGGCATCGTTTGAGACTTTCCTTCGTGCTGTGGATGTTCCTGGATAAAAATTGTCGTTTTTAGGTAATTACCCCAAAAAGGGGTAAAAAGTCATAACTTTTGATTGACTTGGACGATTTTCTCCAAATTTTGCACATGTTTAGTATCTTGACATGTGGACATAATGCAAGTACGATTTTGATGTCATGGGGTAATTTACCCCCATATTCAAGATCGAAAGGGGTGAATATGTGTTTGAGCAGTTCTTATCTTTGCAATGGTATAATAGGCATCGGTTGGGACTTTACTTCACAATACAGATGTCCTTAGGTGAAAATTGTCATTTTAAGGTAATTACCCCCAAAAAGGGGTAAATATTCATAACTTTTGACTGGCTTGGACGATTTCCTTCAAATTTTGCACAAGTTTAGTATCTTGACATGGGCACATAATGCAAGTATGATTTTGATGTCATGGGTTAATTTACCCCCATATTCTGGATTAAAAGGGCGAATATGTGTTTTGAGCAGTTCTTATCTTTGCAATGGTATAATAGGCATCGGTTGGGACTTTACTTCACACCATTTTTGTTTTTGGGTTAAAATTGCCGTTTTTAGATAATTACCCCCAAAAAGAGGTAAATATTCATAACTTTTGATTGACTTGGACGATTTTCTTCAAATTTTGCACAGGTTTAGTATCTTGACATGGGGACATAATGCAAGTACGATATGGATGTCATGGGGTTATTTACCCCCATATTCCAGATCGAAGGGGGTGAATATGTGTTTTGAGCAGTTCTTATCTTTGCAATGGTACAACAGGCATCGGTTGGGACTTTACTTCAAAACATTGATGTTTTTGGGTTAAAATTGCCGTTTTTAGGTGTTTACCCCAAAAAAGGGGTAAATATTCATAACTTTTGATTGACTTGGACGATTTTCTTCAAATTTTGCACAGGTTTAGTATCTTGACATGGGAACATAATTCAAGTTTGACTTTGATGTCATGGGGTAATTTACCCTCAAAATCAATGCCAAAAGGGATGAACAAGTATTTTGAGCAGTTTTTGTGTTTTAAATGGTATATTTGGTTATGTGTTTCCATTGATTTTTCGTATGAATTGTTCAATCTTTTGCCTGCAAGCCCACGTATTCCATGTCGATTTATTCCCTACCTTTTCAAAGGTTGACTGCTAGTTATTATTATTTTTTTTTTCTTGGCCAGTAGGTTTTTGTGCTAGAGACTTGAAACTTGGTACATATATAGTCCATGGTTAGTACTTCATTTTGGGAGAAGATGGTTGACCTTGACCTTGAACTCAAGGTCACAGGTCATCTCAAAGTCGAAAATTGGAAAACTTAAAAGTGGAATAACTTTTTTAATATTACAAGAATCAATTTGAAACTTTGGAATATATATATAAACATGTATCCCAACATTTGTAACCCATAATTGTTTTTGTGCAATGAGGGTAAGGGGGTAATTACCCCAATTTGACTAAAACAGGTTTGCGCAGGTTTCCAGAAAAACTAAGCAAGCTAGAAACTCAGTTCTTTCACTGATAGGTAGCCTGACTAACCATTCAAGGTAAGTGATATTTTATATTTTGATTATGAGAAGGGGTAACTATGTAATGGGGTGTTGAAAATAGGGTGTTTTGCCCGAAGAGTGAAAACATTGTAAAACTTTGGTTTTAATGAAAGGATTTCAATGATAGTCTGGTAATATATTAATGGTTTCTGTATTATGTAATCCTTGTTGCCCGAAGCTTGGTAATTACCCCCAAAAAGGGGTAAATGTCTATAACTTGTGATTGACCTGGACGATTTTCTTCAAATTTTGCACACGTTTGGGAATTTGACTCAGGCACATATTAAACGAATAAATTTAACAGTATTGCCAACATAGGGTATTTACCCTCGTAATCAATGCCAAAAGGGGTGAATATATATTTTGAGGAGTTATGTTGTTCAAAATGGAATATCAGCTGTATGTTTGGTCTACGGGTATCCGGTTGGATTTTACTGGATGAAAAGTTTCTGTTTTGGGTAATTACCCCCAAAAGGGGTAAATGTCTATAACTTGTGATTGACCTGGACGATTTACTTCAAATTTTGCACACGTTTGGGATATTGACTCAGGCACATATTAAACAAATAATTTTAACAGTATTGCCAACATAGGGTATTTACCCTCGTAATCAATGCCAAAAGGGGTGAATATATATTTTGAGGAGTTATGTTGTTCAAAATGGAATATCAGCTGTATGTTTGGTCTACTGCTATCCGGTTGGATTTTACTGGATGAAAACTTTCTGTTTTGGGTAATTACCCCCAAAAGGGGTAAATGACTATAACTTGTGATTGACATGGACGATTTACTTCAAATTTTGCACACGTTTGTGACATTGACTCAGACACATGCTAAAAGGAAAAAATTCACAGAATAGGGTGATTTACCCTCGTAATCAAGTTCTAAGGGGGTAAATACATATTTTGAAGAACTTGGTTGTTTAAAATGGAATATTAGTTGCACGTTTGGTCTAGGTTATTCGTATGGATGTTACGGGATGAAAAGTTTCGGTTTTTAATAATTACCCCCAAAAGGGGTAAATGACTATAACTTGTGACTGACATGGACGATTTACTTCAAATTTTGCACACGTATGGGATATTGACTCAGGCACATGTTGATAGAGAAAATGTTACAATATAGGATAATTTACCCTCGTAATCAAGGTCAAAGGGGGGTAAATACGTATTTTGAGGAATTTGGTTGTTTAAAATGGAATGTCAAGTTTATGTTGGATCTAGGCTTGTACTTAATGGATGTTACTGGATGAACAGTTTCGGTTTTAGGTAGTAACCCCCAAAAGGGGTAAATGGCTATATCTTGTGATTGACATGGACAATTTTCTTCAAATTTTGCATGGGCTAAGTGTGTCTACTTTACGACATAATATAAGTAGAAACTTCAGCTTACAGGGTCTCTACCATAATAGTCCGACATAGTCTCATATAATTTGTTTTACTCATATATTTGAGGTCGAATCATTGCCTAACCTTTTTAAAGGTTGAATACTAGTTTTGGTTTATTTTAGATTACCACTGTCGTCATCGTAATTGTCACGTTGCGTCAATAAAGGCATTTGGTCAATTTCAAAGTTTGCCTCCGTCATCATTTGCGTTTCGCAACAAGGGATATGACTCAAAAGAAACATTCCAGTGCTTTTCTACAAGCACTCGTTTTTTTCGTCTACTGTAAGTTTTAATTTTAAAAAATCCATTTGTGATGGTGATGCTGGCTCTTCAACCATCCGAAGGAACACGCAAGAGTTCAAACAATTATATCAGCAACACCCTTTTTGACAATCAACCCCGGCAACCCAGGTGCATGGAAATGGGACTTGTTCTGTCCCTGCAACTATCAAAAGAGGGAAAGCAGAGGAAAATACAAGCAACAAAGGACTCACAAGAAGACAAGAAGACATGGCAAAGTATGTGGTACTTCACATGAGAGAGTCAGACTCATGGCTGGATCTGATGAAGGCAGATGAAAAGCAGTCAGTGCAGAGATGGAGACGAATGCATGGGGATCAACTGTGCAGTACTCCCCTGATGTACCATAATAGCCTCTGCTTCCAACCCTCTCCCCCCATCATACATGTAGCCATAATTTACAACAGTCCTACACCAGGCCAGCCCTACATGTAACTGCAATTACAGATGAAATTATATCTCAAGGCAGTGCACATCTTTGGCCATGTCACATTTCAAAAGAGGGCTCTTGCACCATATGAACCCCCAATCTCCAGGGTATGATTTTAATTTCTTTTCATCTGCAGACATCTCCCTGCCCACTGACCTGTGCTCCTGTCCTCAGCATCTCCAAATGTCAATCTCTTCCCCAGATCACTATTCTCGGTGCTGCAACACCATGAAATGACTTTCATTCACTGGATCTCAATGCACAGAGAGCAGCAAAGAGTGATTCCTAACCCCACCAATGACACTTTTTGTCCTGTTTTACTTCTGTGGTAATACAAACCTCAGCAGTGATGGAGAGATTTGTCCAAAATCCTGTATATACTTCTAGAATTGTTTATCAGACCTAAAAACAAGACAGTTTCTCCGAGCTACAAATAGAATCTACTGTGTTTCTCTGCACTAAAAAAAGATATTTCAGAGCAAAGCTCTTCAATGACAAACAAGATGACTATAACAAAATGAAAATACTTCTCCAGACAGCAATTATTTGAACTTTCATAAACAAGATTTTTTAGCCCACTTCTGTTCACTCTTTCTTGGTATTATTTCTGCATTCTTTGTTTTATATCATGAATGAAAATAGACTTGTGAGCTAAATTACTTTCTGTTCAGGTGACAGAAATGCTAGTGACATTTAATTTAAAAACACCTGCATTTCATCAGCAATTAACGGGGTTCATGCCAATCAAGAGATTCAAGACAAATGAAGACAAACCTGCATTTCTAAAAGTCTTCTACAGAAGTGCATACTTTGGAAACAAGTTCACCCACACATTTAAAAAACTATGTTGTGGACAAATTGTCCAAGTGAACTTCGATTCATTCATCTGTCTGAGCCACTGAGGATGAAATATTAATTGACTCAGTTCCAGTAGCCAAAGGCATCTTGCATTGTACCTGAAGGGAATAGACCACTTAGAACAATATTTTGTACATAGGGCAATGACAAATCAGTGTCAACTCATAGTTTACACTTGTTTGCACCCCTTAAAGGTGTCAATGAGGACAGGTGGTGGCTCACAGATTATTGATAAGGTCATCAGTTGTACGTGAATGCACAGCACATATATATATTATATAAAGGCTAATAAATATTCAATGAGACCCAAGTATATAGCAATAACTTGGCTACAAGTGTCATAATTCCTGAATTACCTGTCACATGTTAGCTCTCATGTCTTTGTGCTGCAAGCTGCTGTGGTCAATCGCCTCACTTGACATCATGATGGGACTCTTCGTATTGAGACAAGATACAGTACACAGTACCACACACTAATGATTAACTTCACCTGGTGCCATTCTTCACACGGATTGCCTCAGCAGGACAAGGTCTGCCAATTGATGTGTCTCTGCTTCACAAACTTAGGTGAGGCTGGTGCACACATGACACACAGACCGCCTCTCCCCTCCTCTGTCCTGGCTTACAAGTCCTTTCGAAGCTGATCATTTCACCAGAAGTAATGAGTTCAGACAGATTTAGATTCAGATTCAGATCATTTATTTACCATTTGAAATCACATTCATAAATCATCAAAACAATATTTATGGTAGGAGACCCCAATAAGGCCTAACTGACCGTTGGCTTGGGGCCACCTTACAGGAAAAGTAAATTCCAGAGGCAGAGTGGGAGGCCGCATTGGGAACTGTCATGGACACAGTAAATAAACTAAAGAAGCAAAGCTCTTCTTTTTGGCATATGTCAGTCAATAGGTCCGTCATATAAATCGTCATTACTTGGGTGTCTCCAGTCGTTTGCCTCGTCGGTCTGTCAAACAATTAGCTTACTCCTAAAGATTAGCCTAAATTCTGTTGCATATGTAACAATTTTCAATATGGCAAGTTGCATCATAACTGTCAATCATAGCATTTTTAACATAATTTTTGAAACCAAGAAGGCTATGAGTCAGACAGCCAATTGAAGCTACTGGCCTATCAACCTTAAATTCACTGACATTAAATTAAGTTTCCTATAAATTAAGTTATCTTTGCAAGATCTATGCTGCAGGAAATAGTGCAAAACAATCCCACATAGCCCTAACGAAGGATGCTGACCAATCAGGAGAGATAAGTTTCAGGATCTCAATTCAGGGTCATTAAAGGGTCAACCTTTAATCACCTTCTCTATATTCACCGAGCAAGAAGTAATTTGGCAGGATGGTCTTAAATATCTATTCTCCCATATCCCAAGAGGAAGTTTTCTGATTACTTAGTCAATAAGTCTTTTAATATTGTGAAGAATTTTTACAGCGTCATATAATTCTCTATACACTCCTCAATCATACAAGCTCATGCCTTCATTCAAGGATAATTACAAGAGAAGTTCACAACAAAAGTTTGTTTGCTGCTGCCGTGTGAAAATGAGAAGTATGATATGTCATTGACATGATCAAACATCCCCAGAATGTATGGTTTGATCATGAATATCTCCTACCTCATGCAATCTCCCCTTGAAAAACAAGAGCCAATCATGGGAGATCTCTTGAATTTCCAATTTGCAAACAGCCCACACACCTTGACAAATATTTGTTAAATCTTCTTTTTTGTATCGATGTCTTAACCTGTAAAAAACTTACATGTCAGTATACTTCACAGTACATCGATTCATCAAGGTTAGGAAAATATAGTGCGAAACTTTTTCTGTGTGAAACGTCATCAAAAAGACTATACATTTTCCATAGAGGATCAATACAAAACTTGGCCTACAGATCTCAATACGTGTCCGATTTCCAAAATTTAAAAACCTGGATATATCAAGTCATCCCCTCTGAATTTAATGCGCTTATTCATTTTTCTCTATTTGCAATATCGAGTTCGCAAAAAGCCTTTTGGCGCATTACGCTGTGCAGATGCAAAGTTGCTAAATCCCAGTTACCACAACACACCAGTGGCATATCCAGGATTGGTTTTGTAGGGGGGGGGGGTTTAAATAAGTGAAGTTTGATTTTATTTGACATTTCATTGGTTGTGTAAGATTTTCATGAAACAAGAGGAGGGGCTTGGAATTATTTCTATGGGCATTTATTTCATAGAAATGCCTACTTATGAATATCAAAAGCTTTTGTTACAAGCCACGTGCCCTCAGGTTAATGGTAAGATCGATACAGTACCCTTTTTTAAGAGTACTTTTCTTGTTTATTATTATTCTTTTGCCTTCCACAGCAAATTGTTCATCTTTGCTCCTTGCTGTTTCATCATGCCATCTCAAATTACTCTAACTGAGAGACGTTCTGATTGTTGAACCTTGGACAACTATATTCTGAGCTGTATCTTATCTGCATTATGCTTCTTTGGTCATCTCCTGGCCTTCCTTTGAGAATTTTGGAAATAACATGGAAAAAAAATTTAATGCAGAGGTAGTGCATTAACAGCTTCTAAAAGCATTGCAACGAAATTTAAGTTGAAGAGAAGAATTTCTGAATATAACTTGCGGTTGATTTTCTTTCTAATTCCTCATATTGAATGACTATAACAATTATAACATTCTCCTTTCTTCCTGTTAATTTCTTTTCCAGGAGTTTGAATGCCAATGTGCATTTCTGAGACACAATTAGGAGGCCAGGTTATTGGAAATTGTTTGTTCTCTAAGAGAAAAAAGCTTCTTAAAAAGGAATATGATAAATCTAATGGCAAAAATGTGTAACAAAACCAAACATTTTTACATATCACTTATCAGTTTCCACCAAATGGAAGTTATATTATGTCATGCAATAACAATGTGTGAATCAGTGGTGTTTTGACAGAGGAAGATCATGCATAAATAATAATGACCTTTGTCGAAGTGTTGGAGGCTGCGATGTGTGCAGCAATTGAGCGTAGACTAAGCAGTGCTGAGGATGATGTTTTGCGGGAGTGATTTCTGGCAACTTCTGCTAAAGACTTCTGATATGAAAACTACTTCGATACTGACGTAACACATGTCATAAACAAAATTTATCACGGACGTGCAGACAGCCATATGGCAGCAGCTGCAGATTCTTGGTCCTTTGCTGGATTGATGATCCGAGGTGAATTATGTGATCTCAATCAACAATATATTCAGTTAGACTTCTTTCTCTCTCTCTCTCATGTTCTTCATGAGAATTGAGATATGTAGACCTATTTTAAAAGCAGTAAGAGAGTTTAAAATACCACGGATTGGTTGGCTCATAAAATACTGAAAAAGAGCATCACTCTTGTTTGCCCAAGATCTGGAAATGAGGACAATTTCGCAAGACATGTATCCTTGCAACTTGTATGCTTGAGAACACTGAACAAGAAACGCCTTGGCTCAGAACAATGCCTTTGTTCTGGGTCTTTCAAATCACCTCAGAATGTCATTGATGCTTTTGCTTATAAAGGTTCCAATCCATTCAAGAGAAATTAACTATGACAATACAGAAAATAAGTAGAGCCTCATAGAATGGATGCAGCATTGCAGATTGCAGAAGGAAGCAAGGTCTCATTCAAGTTGAAAAAAAAATCCAGTTGTGATTGTTGTGTTGGTCGCTACGGGTATAAGCAGTAACACAAGAGTTTAAACAATCATATCAACAATACCCTTATAAACAATCAACCTTTGAGACTCAAATGCATGGAAGTCCACATAAAGAGCCAAGCAATATAGAATTTATTACTGCAATTTCATGGGGCACGTTCTGTCCCTGCAACTATCAAAAATAAGGAAAGCAAAAGACTCTGAAAATGCAAGCACTAAGGGATTCACAGAAAAGAGAGAGTCAGACTCATAAGCTGCCGGAAGGCAGATGAAAAGCAGTTTGTGCACAGATGGAGACGAAAAACATGGGTTGCAATCAGGGGGAGAAAAATTCACTTCAGATGAGACAGCCATTATAGCTATTGCTCCCTATCTCCCCCCCCCCATCTCCCTCATGCATGCAGCTGTAATTCCCCACAGTCCTACATAGGACTCCCTACCTAACTATGATGACAGACAAAATTATATCTTCAGGCAGCGTCCATCTTTGGCCATGTCAAATTACAAAAGAGTGCTCTCTCAACATATCAACCCTCAATCTTCAGGGGATGATTGCAATTTCTTTTCATCTGCAGGCCTAGCCCTGGCCACTGACCAGTTCTCCTGTCCTCCCATTCTCGGCTCCTTCTCTAAATATCCACCTGTCATCAGGTAACAGAAATGCTAGTGACATTTGACTAAAGAAACCAGCATCGTCCAAAGGGACTTTACAACAGCGCATGATAGAAAACAAAGCTTCAGCCATATGAATGCCAGAGGCGGTGCAAGTACCAGTCTATCAACAGATTGATAGCTATTTAGCACTTTATTAGAAGGCATGTTTGTGTTTGCAGCTATTTATAAGGGAAAAAAGGCTTATTAATAATGCAGAAGTTTCTGTCAGGTTTGCCCTCACCTATTGAAACACTCTGTTGTGGTCAAATTGTCCAAGTGCACTTCGATCCATTCATCTATCTGAAGATTGAGGATGAAATATTAATTGACTCAGTTTCAGTGGCAACAGATATCTTGCATTGTACCTTGGCGCGAATAGACCACTTAGAACAATATACTGTATGTAGGCCAATGGCAAATCAGTATCAACTCATAGTTTAAAATTGTTTGCTCATCTGAGAAGTGTCCATAAGGCCAGGTGGTGGCTCACAGATTATTGATGAGGTCATTAGGTGTAAATGCACACCACACATATAAAGGCTAATAAATAGTCAATGATACACAAGTATATAGCAATGACCAGGCTATTAGAGGCGCAACTCCTGAATTACTTGTCACATGGTAGCTCTCTTGTGTTAGTGCTGCAAGCTGCTTGTGGTCAAAGGCCTCACTTGGCATCATGGTGGGCCTCTTTGCATTGAGACAAAATACATTGCATACCGATGATTGGCTCCTTGAGTCCATTACCTCGTGCCATTCTTCACACGGATTTCCTCATCAGGACAAGGTCTGCCAATATATGTTTCTCTGCCACCCCAACCCTGATGGGAGGCTATCAGGTGAGGCTGGTGCACACATGACACACAGACCTCAGGTCCCCTTCTCCGTCAGAGATCGTCCTTTTGAAGCTAATAATTTCACCAGAAGTAATGAGTTCAGTTAGCCAATCGAAGCTGCTGGCCTATCAAACAGATGTCAATTTCTCCGAGGGCTCTAAGTCCATACTCTGTCCCACGGCTCTCATTGAACTGCCATCAAGATATTTCCAAAGTGTATTTTCAGTATCATCTGTTAATCAATGGGGGCGACCCGATGCATTCTGACATTCATCCACAAATTTTGAAACAGCAAATTGGAGGCCATGTGCTCTCAAACAGTGCCACTAATTGATTGATTCCCAAAACACAGACCAAAATGCAGCACATCTTTACATGCCGTTTGAAATGAATCGAAACTAATACTTGATCACAAAATTAATGACAATTGCAAACAATTATTACCGTCTTAACATCTTATCGAATATTCTAATCTATATTAACAGTTCAACAAAAATAAGTCCCGCTTTACAGAACCGTGAATATCTCAAAGACCACTTTTGTAATATTTTATGAAAGTTTACCAGTTTTTAAGCTTGCGTATTGATATTTTGCATGTGTATTTGCAGCTTTATTGCTTTATTTCTAGCTGTGCCTTCAGACCCTGAGTGCAAGTACCAAGGACCATTCGAGAATCAACTTCCTTGCCCACAAAACTTCTGGTTCAGCACCCCCTTGAATATGCATCTACGTTATGACCTTTTAATCTCAGGCGATGATTTTCGTAATATTTTGGAGGAATAGAAAATATTTTTCATTGCAAAAATCTCCTGTCAAAATGTTCAAGGTTTGCATGAAACCACAGCATTGAAGGTCCCAGTTGGTCACGCTGTACATTTTCCCCTTGAACCTTATGTCACAGTGGTGTGATTAGACTGTCTACAAGTGGACTGCTCTTGCATTGCCACAGATCAGAACATATGCTGTCTTGTGTTGCCACCTAGTGACTAGTGTGCTATTCAGCGAACTCCTGCGAGCGTCCACCTACTTTCGACCAGAGGAAGACACACAATTTTGTCTGGAAGACACTGGGGCTGTTTCTGAGTGTGCTGATGGCCTTGTCTACTTCCTTAGAGAATGTGATTGCCGAGTCTGACTCTGGTATACATATATGTTGAATAGAAATTTTGTGAATGTGCAATGAAATTGGAACTATTTCTTGGGACAGCAATGCTGTAGCATAGGAAATCAACTTTTGTGCCAGGTGGCAGCAGCATGCAGTTCTCAGTTTCACCAGACTGGTGATTAGATGAAATCAACATGCACCAATACTGGTATTTCTTTTCAGTTCATGGCTGCTATCTCCATCAAAGAAAAGTAGTACCACTGAAAGTACCAGCCCCCGGTGAGGATCGAACTCACGACCCCTGCATAATTTACAAGACCAGTGCTCTAACCACTGAGCTATGGAGGCTCACGTTTCTACATGCAAATTGGTATGTATTAATAATATCAAGATTAATTATTGGTCAATTCATTAGTTCACACTTTTATTGCAGTTACACTAGAATTATATTTAGTCCAATAAGGCAACACCTGTTGGGGACAATAAATAAATATGATATACTGGATAAGCGCATCCATGATTGGGTGCCCGGTACTGACAAGCAAAGACAAACCATCTTTTTCCCATGTCATTTCCTGAAGTGCGGACATTAATTAATAGGATCGGGCCATCATGAAAAGGATTATCAGGACTAGCATTTACGCGTGTTTAATGGCAGTCAGACAGTCATGGTACATGCACCTATTTCTACTGTAGGCATCTGATACAGAGACATGCATGGATTTGGAGCAAGGATGGTTTAAATGTAAAAAAAAAAAGAATATGCTGGTGAAGAAAACATTTTGAAATAGGGTAACATGACTCTAGTAGAGAAGTATCTGAGCTATGAAATGAGGTACTGCATTTGAAGTACCGTGAATACAATGTAAATGTAGCAAGTTATTACAGGTGATTTAATTAGCACGTGATTTTTAAGGTTCTTGGCCACTAAATGCATAACATTTTTGGTTATTCTGACAGCACAACAAGCCCACCATAGAGCAGTTGTCTGACATTGGTAAGTGTGAAACAGTCTGGATCACAACAAATAGGCCTAAAATGGCGGCAATACTCTAGATCGACAATGTACCATTGAGTGAACATAAAAGATACAGGATGGATAGGGTCATACTTGGCGTTAATTTACAGAAAAAAATTGTTATGCATCTGCAAGGACACGTGTCAAATTGGGATAGGAAAGAATAGTTTCAGAATAACGGAAAAACGGCGATGTGATGTCATGGTATCCTAGAATGCCTTCGATGCAAAATATTTATATAGCCTACATGTAGAATTGTACGATAGGACTTGAGATTGGCTCTCAGCAGTACAAACTGAAATTGATCTCAGCTCCACAATGGAAAATTTGCTTAGCGGTAACCATCCACAAAATGCTGGAGCAGTTTCCCAGCATTCACCGAGCAATCAACTATTCAATATGATTGTGTGATTTCAAAGATCTATACTCCCATAGCCCAAGAGGAAGTTTTCTTATAACTTAGTTGATAAGCCCTTAATAAGGTGTCTCTATGCAATTTTACAAAGTTGTATCATTTGATACATCATAGCTTGTACTGTTGTTCAAGTGACAACTGACAATAAAAGTTCACACACAAGTATCATCCAGCCGTCGTGTGAAATGAGAAGAAAGATATGATCAGTCTTGCTCAGGAATGAAGGGTTTGATCATGGATATCTTCTCTCAGATCCAATCTCACCTTGAAATACAAGAGGCAGACCAAAAAGTAACTCCAATCATGAGAGATCTCTTAAAGGTTCCTTTCAACCGGCCCACACACTTAGACAAACTTATATTAATTTTTTTTTATCTCTTGATTATTCTTTTGTCTTCCAGGAAAATTGTTTATCTTTGCTGTTTCATCATGCCATCTCAAATTACTACAGCAGAGAGCAGTTCTGATTCTTGAACCTTGGACAACCATAGTCTGAGATGTCGCTTATCCGCACTATTATATGCTATCAACTGTCTATTTGGTCATCCCCTGGCTTTCATTTAACAGTTTTTTCTCACCCAGCTGCTTCTGTCAGATACACATTGTCCAAACCAGACTCCATTGATGCTGAGGTTTCCAGGATGTGACAAACAAGTCAGTGGGAATTTTATAATTTGGGGCAATAGAGAGAGGCACTGGAAGCAGGCTGGCTGTAGCATCAACGCATCAAATCAGAATACTGAAATTATTTTTCAGTGAAATAATCGGAAAAACTGAACAATTAAATCTTCACAAGGGAAAGCCCCTGGCTGGGAGATTTGAATATTGATTTGTCGGTCTCAGGGAGGTTTAAGAAATCACATTGAAAAAATAATTTAATGCAGAGGTAATGTGTTAAAAGCTTCTGAAAGCATTGCAATCGGATTTTAGTTGAGGAGCAAAATTTCTGAATATAATTTAAGGCAGATTTTCTAATTCCTTATATTGAATGATTACCATCATGTTCTTCCCTTTTCCTAACAATATCTTTAACTTTCCTGGAGCTTGGCTGCTACTGTTCATTCCTGAGACCCAGTTGACTAATTATTTTGAATATATTGTGCTCTAAGAGAAAAAGCTCATTAAAAAGATTATGATAGAACTAATGGCAAATATGTGTGAGCAAAACAAACATTTATACTTTCTGAAATAGGTTTCACCAGACTGAAGATACAGGGTTTAGAAAATCATGGAACAATAATTTAATGCAGATCGAGGTAGTGTGTTAAAAGCTTCTAACAGCATAGCAATTGGATTTTGGTTGAGGAGAAAAATTGTTTTCTGAATATAATTTGAGGCAAATTATCTAATTCCTCATATTGAATGATTACCATCGCGTTCTTCATTTTTTCTGTCAATATCTTTGCCATTTGCTGGAGTTTAGCTGCTGCTGTGCATTTTTGAGACACAGTAAAGAAGTTGGATAAGTGGAATACATTTTCCTATATGAGAAAGAAACTACTTGATAAAGATTATAATATAACTAATTGAAAATATGTGTCACAAAAACATTTACATATATTGCTTAACTAGGTCCGCCAGACTGAAGTCGTTGTTTGCAAACCAATAACAACTTGTGTTTTTGTTTAATGAAAGGTACAAATTTCAAGATACATTTGGGTATTTACAAATAACTAAAATATTGACCTGTTCATTAGTGCAAATATTTACTACAGTTACACCTCAGCGATTTAGTCCAATTATCCAACACCTGTTGAAGATAATACATCAATATGAGATACTGGATGACTGCATCGATGAAAGGGTGCACAAGACTGACAAGAAAAATACTTTGATTCACAAACAGATCGCGATATTGTACTCAGTGACCCTGACTTGGGTTGTTTTGTTATAATATCTTCTCTCAGATCCAACCTTACCTTGAAATACGTAAAATATCTCCAAGCTTTATATATCTCTGAAAGTTTCCTTTCCCATTTTCAAACAGCCCACACACCTTGAGAATGAAAAAATCATCACGCCATCTCAAATTACTCCAGTAGAGAGCAGTTTGTTGAACCTTGGACAACTATAGTCTGAGCTGCAGCTTATCTGCATTATGCTTCTTTGGTCATCCCCTTGGCTTTCATTTGACAGTTTTTTTCCCACCCAACTGCTTCTGGCGAACACATTATGTTCCTACCACACTCAATTGAATCCAAAGTTTCCAGGTTGTTACAAATATGTCAGTGGGAATTTGAGAATTTGGGGCAAAAGCACTGGAAGCAGGCTAGCTACAGCATAAACACATGAATTCAGAATATTGAAATTATTTGTCAGTGAAATACGTCAGAAAAACTGAACAATTAAATCATCACAAGGGAAAACCCCTGGCTGGGAGATTTGAATATTGATTTGTCTGTCCAAGTGAGGTTTAGGAAATCACATGGAAACATTGCAATCGGATTTAAGTTGAGGAGAAGAATTTCTGGATATAATTCACCGCAGATTTTCTAATTCCTTATATTGAATGATTACTGTCAATATATTTATCTCTCCTGGAGCTTCACTACTGCTGTGCATTTCTGAGACACTTTTGAGAGGCCATGCAAGCAGAATATATTAAGCTCTAAAGAAAGAAAAGATTCTTACAGAGATTATAATTATTATAGAACCAATGGCAAATGTTTGATAGAAAAAACTACTATATATTGCTTAACAAGTTCCACCAGACTGAGGTCATAATCATGCAATGCAATACCAATGTATGAATCAGTGGCGTATTGACAGAGAACGATCATGCATAAATAATAATGACCTTTTCTGAAGTATTGGAAGCTGGGATGTGTGCAGCAATTTAACATAGACTGAGCAGTGCATAGGATGATGTTTCGCAGGAGTGACATCTGCTAAAGACTTCCGATACGAAAATTACTTTGATGCAGACATAACAGATGTCATAAACACAATTCATCATGAGCAGATGACAAACATACAGTCAGAAGGCAGCAGCTACAGTTCCTTGGTCCTTAGCTATGTAGCTTGATTGATGATCTGGGGTGAAATGTGTGATCACAATGAACAATGTATAACTTCTTTCCCTCTCTCTTCTTCCCATTAAAAATGCAAACCAATTAAGTAGTAACAGAGTTTAGAATTCCACAGATTGGTTTGATCATAAACACTGAAAAACAGTATCACTCTTGTTCGCCAAAGTTCTGGAAATAAGGGCGATTTTGCAAGTCTTGTATACACGCAACCTGAATGCTTCAGAATACTGAATAAGAAAAGTCTTTGCTCAGAACAATGTCTTTGTTCTGTGTCTTTCAAATCACCCTAGATACCATTGATGTTTTTTGCTTCTGGAGGTTCCAATCCATTCAACAGATATTAACTAGAGCAATAAGTAGAGAAAATAAGAAGGACAACAGACATTTAATGCATAAAAAAAGCAAGGTCTCATTTAAGTTTGAAGAAAAGAATGAAAATCACGATGGCGATGCTGGTTGCTACAGGCAGCGTCCATCGTTTGCCGTGTCAAATTTCAAAAGACTGCTATCTCATAATATGAACCCTCAGTGAGTAAATTTAAAATGGATCTAACTCAAAAGAACTGTTACTAATGAACCCTCAATCTTCCGGGGATGATTGCAATTTCTTTTCATCTGCAAACCTCTCCCTGGCCACTGACCTGTGCTCCTACCCTGTCCTCTTCTCTAAATGTCAACCTCTTTCGCAGGTTACCATTTTCGGTGCAGCAACACCATGAAATGACTCATTACACACGCACAGCCTCAAAGAGCGATTCTTAACCAACTAAAGACTCTTTTTTTCTATGCTATAATACAGATCTCAGTAGCAATGAAATTGGTCCCAAATCATATTTTTATAATCCTAAAACGGTTTATCTGACCGGAAAACCAGGCTTTTCAGCCTTGATCATTCATTTTTAGCAGACAGGTTTTCAGTCTCCCCTGTTTTTGTATAACTTAAAAATATGTGCAGACAACACCATCCAGTTAAGGTATCAGAAATGCTAATGACATAATTTTAAAATAGCTGCATCACATCAGCAACTAAATATATGCAGGAATTCAAGGGATTCAAGACGAAAGAAGACAAATGTTCAGGTCTTTTACAAAAGTGCATGTATTGAAACAAAGCTTCGGCAATTACAACTAAAGTAAAACGGACTCATTTGCCTCCAAATTGATGCGTGCTCTCAGGTGAGGCTCATGTAAACATGGCACACAGACCTCCTCAGTCCTCCTCTGTCCTAGCTACCTTTTGAAGCTAATCATTTTCACAGAAGTGATCATTCAGATAGGCAATCAGAGCTGTTGCCTATTAAACTGACAATGATTTTTCTGATGAATGTCTGTCCAAGCCCTGTCCCAGAGCTTTCTATGAACCATTATCAAAATATTTCCAAAGTGCATCTTCAGTTTTATGAATGGGGTGACCTGGCGCATTCTGACATTCATCTGTAAATTTGGTCCACAGCGAATTGGAGGTCCTGTGCTCTCAAGCAGCGTCACCAATTTATTCCTAAAACATGAGCCATTTATTACGAACATTTCTGCCTGTCAAAACGTTCAACGTTTGCATGAAACCACTGATTTGACTGCCCGAGTTGGTCAACCTGCACATTTTCCCTTACACCTGATTTTACACTTAGTGTGATGAAAACAAATCGGCATGCACCAATATTGATATTTCTTTTCAGTTTATGGCAGCTGTCTCAATCAAGGAAAAGTAGTACTACTGAAAGTACCAGCCCCCAGTGAGGATCGAACTCACGACCCCTGGTTTACAAGACCAGTGCTCTAACCACTGAGCTATGGAGGCTCACAATTCAAGGTATATTTGGGTATGTACAAATAACTTAAATATTGACCCATTCATTAGCCCAAACATTTACTACAGTTACACTTCAGCTATTTAGTCCAATTAGCCAACACCTATTGGGATAATAAATCTATAATATTATGATATACGGGATGAAAGCATCCATGATAGGGTGCACAAGACAGATGAGAAAAAGACAAATAACCTTTTCTCGTGTCATTTCCTGAAGTGTGGATATTTTTAGGAGCAGGTTATCATGAAAAAGATAATCATCAATTAGACAAAACTATTAAACAGGCTATTCAGAAGATCGAGTCTCATAAATTTTCACTAAAATGGTTTGGCAAGTCCTACAAAAACTTCAAAAATTGTGTCGAAATTTGGTATTTATGAAATAGACAATATAAAATTGGTTTATGCATCTGAAAGGAGTTGAATCAGGTTGCCAGAAAAAAATTGGAATTGATTACAGCTATAAAAGGAAAATTTGCTAAAAGGTAACTGTGCATAAAATGTTGGAACTGTTTCCCAGTATTCACTGAGCAATGATTGATTTTAAATATACATGCTTCCATAGACCAGGAGCAAGTTTTCTGATTACTTTTTCAATAAGCTCTTAATAAAGTGTTATTTTGCGGTGTTGCATGATTCTATACACAGCCTCAATCACAGCTTGTGCCGTCATTCAAGTGACAAATGACAAGAAAAGTTTGCGCACAAGAATCATGCGCTGTCACGTGAGATGAGAAACAAGATATGATCAAACTTCTTCAGGAATAAATGTAGTGATTGTGAATATTTTCTCTCAGATCCAATCTCACCTTGAAATACAAGCAGCATACCAAAATAACTCCAACCAGGATAGATCTCTGAAAGTTTCCTTTTCAACTTTGAAACAGCCCACATACTTGACAAACTTACATCTAATTTTTTTTAATCTCTTGATTATTCTTTTTTCTTCCAGGAAAATTGTTCATCCGTTTCTTGCCATTTCATCATACCATCTCAAATTACTCCACTACAGTGCAGTTCTGGCTGTTGAACCTTGGACAACTATATTCAGAGCTGCAGCTTTTCTGCATTATATTTCTTTGGTCATCCCCTGGCTAACATTTGACGGTTTTTCCCACCCAGCTGCTTCTGCCAAATACACTTTGTTTCCACTGTCTCTGTTCGGGACTGTCAAGTGGCAGCAGAATGCTGACAGTCCCTGGAAAATCGAATTGGGTCAACAATAATTTGAACTGTTTTGGACAGATCACCAGATCAGGTCGAACAACAGCTGTCCATATTACTATGCCAAACTACGTTCACAAAGCATGGTTGCTGGCAAATATCCAGTCCACTGCTTTGAATGAAAATGTTTGGAAATCATGAGACAAAAAGAAAGTTTTGAAACTTTAGCCTACACTTTGCCTGTGAAAGGGATGATTTTACTCATCAGAAGTTTGATGGTATTCAATCTACTTATGCCATTTAGTGCATGTTAAATTGTGGTCAGAAAAGGGTCCAAAAAGAATGCATTCTCACTTATTCACTTGTCCATACAAAGACGATGTTTTTGTTTTGTGATATCAAAAATGCTCAATTGTATTTATTCTGTTACTTTATGGAGATTTATGAACTAGGACAACAATATAATTCACAATTTCATAAAAGCTGTGTCACACTCAGCAAAATGTCTGGTCCATGCCACAAGTGGCCCCCTCTATACTGGCAATATATGTGAGCTACAATGTATACATACTCCATGATAAAAAATACTTCCAACTTATTTTGGTATTTACAAGCTGTCTGCTTAAAATTGAAGCCAACAAAAGTCAGATTAGACACTTGCAGAGTTTTAGGAAATAAATTAAACCATCACTAAATGATGGAACTGTCCTGGTTTCTTCCACACTGTCCTGGTTTCTTCCAGAGGTCGAAATTCTGTTGACCGCTCACAGGAGCTCGCGAATTTTGCACCCTAGGTCGCAGCAAATAGCGGTCAACTTGTAGACAGTTGTTTCCAGGTTGTAACAAACCTGTCAGTGGGAATTTGAGAATTGGGGGCAATGGATGAAAACACTGGAAGCAGGCTAGCTACAGCATAAACACATCAAATCAGAATAATTGCAAATGTTTGATAGAAAAAACTACTATATATTGCTTAACAAGTTCCAGCAGACTGAAGTTACATTATGCAATACAAAACCAATATATGAATCGGTGGTGTTTTTACAAAGAAAGATCATTCATAAGTAATGCTGACCTTTGTTGAAGTGTTGGAGGCTGGGATGTGTGCAGCAATTAAGCACAGACTGAGCAGTGCTGAGAAGGATGTTTTGCAGGAGTGACTTCTGCTAAAGACTTTAGATATGAAAACTGCTTTGATGCTGACATTACAGATGTCAAAAACACAATGCATCATAAACAGATGACAGACATGCAGAGTCACATGGCAGCAGCTGCAGCTTCATTGGTCCTTAGCTTGATTGCTGATTTGTGTGAATCACAGTCAACAACGTACAACTCCTCACTAGCTCTCTTTCTTCTAACGAAGCATGCAGATGTTTCAAGCAGTAAGAAAGTTCAAACTCCAACTGATTGGTTGGCTTATAACTACAAAAAAAATAACAGTATCATTGCCCTTTGATCTGTTTTTTATTTAAGTCAATTCAATTCAATTTATTGGCCACAAATAATTATAGACGTATACACAAGGATCGATCATACAGTACGTAAGATGTGGCAGACCGACATCCAATGTGGATGTATGTGCTTTCACCAATATGAGAACAAAACATTCAAGAATCGATTTTGAAAGACATGTTGTACATGTACTGCTTGTATTGCTTCAGAGTGGGAGAAACAAAAGTCTTTGCTCAGAACAATGTCTTTGTTCTGTGTCTTTCAAATTGTCCAAGATACCATTGATGCTCTTGCTTCTGAAGGCTCCTATTCATTCAAGGGAAAATAACTAGGACAGCAGAAAATGGATGTAGAAAGGAGCAAGGCCTCATTTAAGTTTGAAAAAACTCCAATCATGATGGCGCTGTTTGTCGCAAAGGCCATCAGCGGAAATGCACAGGGGTTCAAACAATTACATTGACAATGACCTTTTTTCACAATCAACCTTGGTGATCCAAGTGCATGGAAAGTCCATGTAATGGACCAAGTGAAATAGAATTGATTATTGTAATTTCAATGGGTCATGTTCTGTTCCTGCAACTATCAAAGGGGACAAAACTCTAAAAATACAGACTGCAAAGGACTCAAAGTAGAGAGAGACAACAGAGCAGCAAAGAAAGTAAACGTGTTGTACTTGACATAAGAGATTCAGATTCATAGACCGCATGAAGGCAGATGAAAAGCAGTCAGTGCAAAGATGGAGACAGTTGCATAAGGAACAAAAACTCCGGTCCTCTCTCAATGTTCCATTGTATAGCCATTGCTCTCAATCCAACCCCCCCCCCCCCGTCTCTCACTCATGCATGTAGCCCTCATTTGCCACAGTCCTATGTACTTCAGTCCAATGCCTGCCAAACTGCAAAGACATATAAAATTTAATCCTCAGGTGGCAATCATCTTTGACCATGTCAAATTTCAGAAAAGTGCTCTCTAGCATTTGAACTCCCAATCTTCAGGACATGATTGCAATTTCTTTTCACATGCAAACATTTCCTTAGTTACTGAGCTGTGCTCATGTCCTCGGGTTCTCTTTAAATGTCAACCCCTTTTGGATATCACTATTCTCATGCAGTGCTGCAACACCGTGAAATAAGACTTGGATTCACGGGATCTTGTAGATCTTTGCAGATTAGCGATCCAAACAGTTTCAAAATTAACTTTCAACTTGGACTTGTGATGTCACTGCCTTAAAAAATGCTTTACAATTTGTTAGTGTCAGACTTAAGGTACTCATCTAATAAGAAGATAAGGAAACCAACAGGTAACTGTGGCATGAATTTTTCCAAAATCTCGCCTATTACCTGAACTTTTTATCTGACCGAAATCAGCGGTTTCTCCAAACTATAAAGAAAGAATATATGGAGTAATTTTTTACCATGCAAAAAAAAAAGAAGCATCTGAAATCTTCAATAAACCAAAATAATCATTACAAGATGAAAATTATAACAACATGAAAATATTTCTCCAGACAGCAATTGTTCCAGATTTCATAAACAAGACTTTTTAGCCTTCTTTGTTTACTTTTCGCAAACAACATATTAGTATCCCTCATTTTACATCATCAATAATAAAAAGAAAACTGTTGGCAAAACTCATTTGCTTCCAGTTAAGATAACAGGAATTGTAATGTCATTGATTTAAAAACACCTGCATTGCATCAGCAATCAGCTAGGTTAAGGCAATCAAGAGATTCAAAACAATATCAACAAATGCAGACAAACATACAAGCCTGAAGAGTCTTTTACAAAAGTGCATGGTGGAAAACAAAACTCCAGCCAAGTTAATGCCAGTGGCAGAAGAAGCATCAGTCATCAGCTGATTAATAACTGTGTAACACATCGTTAGAAGGCCTGTTGGTGTTTACAGTTATAAATAAATGAAACAGAGCTTGTTAATAATGCAGAAGTTTCTAACAGGTTTGTCCCCACCATTTGAAACACTCTGTTCTTGAAAAATTGTCCAAGTGCACTTCGATCAATTCAGCTTTCTTTGGCTTGACATATTAATTGACTCAGTTCCACTAGCCACAAGTGTCTTGCATTGCTTTTGGTGCAAAAGGACTATTTAGAACAATAAGCCTACACTGTGTATGGGGCAATTGAAAATCGGTATCAAATCAGAGTTAACACTTGTCTGCATCCCTGAAAGGTGTCAATAAGCTAAGGCCAGGTGGTGGCTCACAGATTATTGATAAGTCATCAGTTGCAAATGCACACCACATATATAAAGGCTAAAATATAGTCAATGAAACCCAAGTATATATATGTAGCAATGAGCACGCTAACAGTGCCTCAATATCTTTGAGATACATGTAGTCAAAGGCCACACTTGGCATCTTGGTGGGTCTCTAGAGTATTGAAAAACAATACAGCTCATTGTAATGATTGGTTTCTCAAGTCCTTCTTGGTGTCATTCTTCACATGGATTGCCTCATCAGGACAAGGTCTGCCAATTGATGTGTCCTCTGCCTCACCAACTCTGATGGGAGGCTATCAGGTGAGGCTGATGCACACATGACACACAGACCTCCTCTCCCCTCCTCTGTCTTGGCTTGTCCTTTTGAAGCTGATCATTTCACCAGAAGTAATGAGTTCAGATAGCCAATCGAAGCTACTGGCCTATCAGATGGACATTGATTTTTCTGAGGGTTGTCCGTCCTGGCTCACTCCCACAACTCTCCTTGAACCACCGTCAAGATATTTCCAAAGTGCATTTTCCGTATCATCTGTTAATCAATGGGGGTGACCCAGTGCATTCTGACATTCATCTGCAAACTTGACCTATAGCAAATTGAAGGCAATGCGCTCTCAAGCAGTGTCACTAATTGATTGATTCTCAAAACACATGCCAAAGTATACCTCAAATTTCTACACGCTGTGAATAGTACAGAGATTATAAATACTGATGCCAACCTAACAACCATTGCATACAATTATTATTGTTGTAATATGTCTAGATATGGAGACTCAGGATTTTCTAGAATAACACATTTTCTGTGATATTATTAGAAAAATTTAAAAGGGTCAGTAGCTGAGTGACAACAGCGATAAATCAGAGGCACAAGTTCAGATTTGACTTGCCTATATGACAGTGTCGGAGGCCTCGGGGCCTTATTTTGATGGCCTTGGCTTTGGCTCGGACTTGGATGTCAAATCCCTGGTCTTGCCTCGCTCTCGGGCGTCCTTTGGCAAGTGTTGCAGGTCTCGGGACCGGCCTCATCTTCCAGGCAACATTTTGATGGTCTTCGCCTCGGATGTCCCTGTCTTGATACATCGCTGCTATATATGACTTTTAATTCAAGTTCTGTTTCGAGTGTTTCCAATATACATTCTTATGCAAAATTGCTATTGTCATGTGTCAAGCTTTGGTGTGTATACACTATATATTGTGTACATATTGTATATAATGTATATAGTTATATTAACATTTTCCGTCCATTTGCGAACCTACTATTAACTTTCCATCCATTTGGGCACGTACTATTAACTATTTACATGCTTCGATCTAAACATAGAAGTACATTGACCTGCGTTCAGTTAATTTCTGAACATTTCTTAACATATAGACCAAAGCACAATTTCAGTCACTATTATCACAGTCATGAGCATAGATTCAGAAATTATGGAGTACATCATTATTTTCCTGCATCACAACTTTATATGGCAGGGTGACAAACTCAACAGCTGTAGGATAGAGGTCGGTGCTGCGAGCGGTTGCCCACAAGACCAATGGTGCCCTGTGGTGGATAGGTCACAGTGTCAGTGTAGTTTACCATTTTTGAGTATATGCTTATGACTTTTGTTGTAAGGACAATTCAATTGCATCTGTTCAGCTATACATGGTGTAATGAGAATGAGATGCATGAAGTTTCCTATTTACATGTATTTCAAATTATCTTTGCAAGATCTATACATAAGAAAACTGCAAAACAGTCCCACAAGGCCATTAGGAACGATGATGACCAATTGGGAGGGAGGATTAGAGGATATCCAGTTGATGGAGAGGACTCAGGATCGTTTTAAAAAGAGTCGACTTCCAATTCAGGGCTGCAGGAAGGTCAATTGGCAGCACCTGGTGCCGTCTGTAGATCTCTATGAGGTCCTTGTCAAAACAACTTCCGGTTCTGCATCCTCTTTAATATGTGTCAAGGTCATGGCCCTGAAAATCATCAGACGGCTGTCATAAAGTAACAATTAGGAATAGAAAACATTTTCATTACCAAAACTCCAAAATGTATGCTTTGCAAAGACTTCAAGGTTTTTATGAGTTTCAACAGCAGGTAATCTACGATCTATAGCTCTTTTGAACCAAAAGCAATCACTCTATTTCCAGTGTTTTTGTCGATTGCTTTACAACGGATGCCTTTAAATTTTTACATTGAATCATAACAGTTTTGTTTAAAGAAAAGTAGTACCTAAGACAGCACCAGCCCCCAGTGAGGATCGAACTCACGACCCCTGGTTTACAAGACCAGTGCTCTAACCACTGAGCTATGGAGGCTCACACCAAAGATTACATTTGGGTGTTTATTGATAATTACTGGCCATTCGTTAAGTCAAACATGCACAACATTTATACTTCAGCTAAATTTAGCTCAATTAGATGACACCTGTCCCAAGACTATTAATCAATATAATGTATTTGCATGACTGCTTCCATGACTCAATGCACTGTGCTGATGTGAGAAAGATGAACAACCCTCTGCTGGTTCTATCCTATGAAGAATACTTAGGATGAATTTAATAGCATAAGATTGGGATCTGGACATCATCATGAAGAGAATAATCGGACCATCAGGTGGAATTTTTGGTTTGGGTTGTATTGAAAACAAAAAACAGAAATATATCATGGGCTTGGGAATTTAAAAGATATGGTCGCTTCTTCCATACTGCATGTGCAATAAGCAAACAACTGCAAAGAAGGGCATGATTTATCCTGATTGGTAAAAGCTGAAAAACTGAAACTGACTTCTTTTCAAAATTAAGTGTTTGAAGTAAAACGGAATAGTCTTGATTTGACCTGTATGAGCAATGAGCATGCATGATATACAATGTAATTCCATTATATAAATTGTCCTCACTGAGGGTTCCATGAGGTAGCCAGGAAGTGGTCAGGGGATTTCCGGAGTAAGTTCAAGGTCAGTGGGGATTCAGAGCTGTCGTTTCCTGTCTGAAGGCAACAAGAAGGGCAATTGGCTGTCACTGCGCCCTCTATGATGTCCTTGTCAACACCACATCCGGGTCACTGATCTGCTGTGTCTTGGGGAACTTCTCTGAGGAAGTAATGACCTTGTCAAGAAGGTCAAGCCAATTTCATGGATTGACTGAGAGCATCATGAAGCAGATGAACTCAACGTTTGTCTGATATCACACTTAGGGGAGAGCGGGGCACCATGAGAAACGGGGCACCATTAGCCATGGCCCCTACAAAACAAACGGCGTGATAGAACTGCTTGATAGGAAGACCATCTATTCCTTTATTAGCGTAGAATTAGCTAGGGTAGCAATCATGATCTTTCTTTTCAATGTTAGACCAAGAATTGAAAAAAAAACTTTTGACTGGTGAAAAGTAAAATATTGAACAGTGGAACTTTTTCTTCTGGTACTTTTTAAAACTATTTCCGGCAGCTTCATAAATCTTAGTCTTCTTAGAGAAGGTAAGGCATGTGCTAGGATGATATTACGATAAACTGGAAAATGGTGATATGCACTAATAGTTGAAATTTACAAATCAGGAACCATGAGCCACTTGGAGATGGGGTACCATTAGCCAGTTTCAATAAAGTTTTAACGTGCCTCCTTATTGCAATTAATGCTGAATTGTAGCAACAACTCTTCTGATGTCAGTCCAGAACTATAGTGCAAGGCATCAGCAGCTGTTTAGAAAGACTTTTAAGAAACAGGGAATCAACATCACCCTTTAGCCAGTCAAAAACCTGCATGGAAAACTTGTAAAGGCAAAGGACAAGTCCATAAAAGACATACAGACTAACCTCATTTAGACATCACCAAGATACTTTTACTATTGGAAAAGTTGGTATCTAACTGACAACTGTGCATATTAGCACCCGGCTAGGGATTAACTCTGTTTACAACAGCAAACAAACGATCAGATTGTTGTTTATTTTGCAAAACGTATAAATTAAAATGTATAATAAAAGAAGCATATGATGTCTAAGTCAGTTAGACGTCTCTTTGTCGCGTTCCAACTAATACCTACCAGTTCAACGGGCAACAAGACAACTGCAATGCAAAGTACATTAGGGAAACAAAACAGGCTTTGAAGACAAGAGTGAGCCAGCACAGGAGACCCATGCAGCTGGGATAGGTATGACTCCACCATCGACAGCCACAGCCAAGTAAGCGGACACAAAATGGACATCATAGACTTCAGGGTACTAGATAGGGAGGAGGATTGGTGTAAAAGAGGGGTAAAGGAAGCCATCTATGAGCGTACAGGAAGACCAACACTGAATAAGACAGGAGGATTAAACTGCCACACACTGGAACCAGGCACTTCAAATTTCTCACAGTTTTTACAGACTCCAACAGTTACATCAAACAATGAAACATCTTTGATTTTGCCATTTAGCTGATGAAGTCTTCAGGTTGCAGATGAAATGTTGTATGTAAGTTGAATAATATACGTCGACCCTTTTAAAGAAGGTTTACAGACCTTCTCTGGGTCTCAAGAAGTACCAGAAAAAAGAACAGATTTCTTGAATTTTGAGTGTTGGTGGAGTCTGGAATATACAAGAAAATAATTCATAATCGGCCATACCTTATTGGCATGTGATTTTGAAGATTACATCAATTCAAGGAAGCAGAAAGTTACAAGACCAACCAGTGCCATGACTAGCCATCCATACAGGAGTGTTATTTGGGCTGAAACAAAACTGGAAGGGCGGGATAGACTTGGGCATTGCTATGATGCAGGATTGTTGGACTTGAGAGACACTTCCCATCAGGTCTCATGATTGCTTCCTCCACTGCTTGCCTATCTATCTCTGGGTGAGTCGTAAAAAGTGATGTGATTGCCTCCTGGAGACCAGGTCCGCCCTGTTCGACCCTTCACCCTCATCCAGACAATATTTCGCTGGGTCCTCCTCCCCCTGACATGCGTGGATAGCATGCTTTACTACCAGCCCTGATTGCATGGATTCCTGTCACTGCCTGTCCCCTTGCTTCTTTATTACAACCAATACTACACTCACCCTCAGCAAATTGACACCATGCATGCTACACTTTATGCTTGGGAGTATGGTCTCGATAAAACATAAAAGCAGCAGTAATCTGAAATCATTGGATACAAAAGCAGTAAAGATGCAATAATAACTACAGAATAGACCTTTTTTTACAAGAAGTTTTGTAAATATCCTATATGATAATGTACATGCTTTTACAAGAAAGTCAATTTGGCTTACAAGCAATTGTCTGGGTGTCAAACTCCCTTGAATTGTTGTATTTCATGGAATTTAATATTATTGCAGCAGTTTCTACCTTGAAATGACATACTTTTTCATCTTGCTATATACTACCATTTTAAATATGTTTGGTCCTGCTGGCTCCATGTGGCACTTGTACCAATCAGATTACAGTGAAAGGATACATGTAGGTAAAAAGTTCGAAAGAAATTCGAGCTTGTTGAAGCTGATGTAACAAAAACCGAATTTGTGCATGCATGGAAAGTTGAATACGTGCATTTCCATTTTTTAATGCGTAGAATGCAGTAAAAAATATATAATAAGTTGTATTAGCATGTTTCCAATATCAACTAAGTAAACTTTCATGAACTCAAAATGCAAAATGTGATTTTCTTCAGATTCTTCTGCATGCAATGTATCAAAAGGAAAAATCGCTTCTGGATAAAAAGTTTGAAGAAGTTTACATATTCTGTGAGGCAGTAAAAACAGCTGGTGTGGAGGTGTTTGCATGTCGCTGCCATGGAATAATCGTTTCATGTTTGTGCGAAGCCAATCTTCGAGATTGATAAAAAAATATATTAAAAGAAAGTGCATACAACAAATAAACATTTTTCGTCTAAATTCTTTTGAAGTGAAAATGGCTGAGATGGGAAAGGGAAACAGAACATTCAAAAAACAGAAACGTAAAAAGACTAGCTTGAACCTTATTTGCAAATTTAAAATATTTGCTTACAATTTTTAATGAGTCGATGTATCTTTATATTCAGGGTCCATGACTATCCAACTGTTTATGACATTCACGATATTTCAATGTTTGCAATGTTGAGGAGCCTTTTCATCTTTAAACCTTTGTTCAAACACATTTTTGTTACTTTTCGATAATATTTATTTGAATTTTTACCAAATGTTGCTGAGAAAGTTACGCTGTACATTTACGCTCTTCAACGACAACATGGCGATCAAGCCTTTTTTCTGAAGACTTAACCACAATGAATTTTCGATGCGTATACGCAACTATTGTGGGGAGGATTGTTAAATTATTTGCTACCTTCAGAGCAAAGTGCTCTCGCTAACGAGTCTATATATTCATTGCAGAAATTTAATGACCCTGCCATTTACAAGGAATTCAATACATGTACAATTGTACATGCAGTTACAAATTTGATGTTGACTGCCATCAGCCATGTACATGTCTACAACCATGCATGCACTCATTACAGCGGAGATGTGCCTTTGTTGACCTCATGGCCTCAGATGTTAGAGAGTTGAAGAAGCAACCGGAAGCTGTTGCAAGGGCCCTCTAGTGGTCAGGACATGGCCCTCGTGGTTGGCACAGCTGTTTCTTGGACTTTGAAGGTGATTAAGGACCCAGGCACCCCCTTGCCCCCCCCTCTCCATCTCCTTGCCCTCGCAAGTATCTCCACAAGCAGCACCTCAGCCTGAGCCCTTCTGTCACTCCGCCAATTTGCCAAACTCCCCCAATGACTGGGTGACTTGGTAGTTGCGTTGGTCACTCCGGTCATTTCCACGGTTCCACGAGGACTGCCTCCCTTTGGCACAGATGTGCTACTCCACCATTTTACCACAAATCAAATCTAAATAAACTGGCTGTTATCCTGAAAATTGACATTGACCTATAAATCATAAATCCTCAATAACTCATTTGTCCAACTTATAACATTTAATACTTCCACAAGCAGTTTTTACCAAGTTGTACCATAATGTCAGAACTTGCAAACCTTTCATTTTGTACTCTGTATCACCAAACTTCATCAAGGTAATATACACTCTTTTGGCTAAAAGCGAAAGACGTCTATCGCGTGCAAGAAATCATTTGGTTGTTTTATGTGATTCTCAGAGGGACACTTCTATCATACGAAATTTGTACACCATAATGGCCTGATATGGAAAGGCGTGCCATGACCTTGCACCAAATTAAGGAAGAAAACAATGTCTTCCATATTTCATCTTAATACAATAGACAAGAAAGTAATAGCCTTTCTCAACATATAAAAAGTAACCTTCATATACTCAGTATGTCTTCCCTGTCAAGGGCAAATTACACCATACATTAGTGGTAATTTCCTATTCTCTGAAAACATTATCCATCACTTTGTGTCTACAATGTTCAAATGATTCATGAAGTGCATTGAAAGTCAAGAGGCATTAGACGTGTGGTACAATACATGGATGTCTAACACATAGCATATCCGATTATCCATGCATTATCTAAAATTATACACCAATAGAGACGGTATCGCTAAACGGGAGACCTCACAGGCTCACATTGTAGCACCATGCATGAACTTCCAATGCCTGAGTCCTGCATTCGATTCTAAGAAACAGTGTCAGTGATGGTGGCCATACCTTTAGAGGTGCACAATGTATACAATTGTAAACAATTGAAAAATACAAAAACCATCCCAGCATAGAAATGATCACTCAGTATATTAATCCCTTGAAAGAAGGGTTTGCATTTAAAGAAGTAAGGGAACACGAAGTTAGCAAGATTATAAAGAGCCTGGCTAGCAAAAAAGCCTCTGGCTATGATGATATACCTATTAAGTTCATAAAAAACACTCACAGAAACATAGTTGCTCCTTTGACTAAACTATCAAATATGTGTATACAACAAAATACATTTCCTGATACAATGAAAATGGCTAATATAACCCCGTTATTCAAAAAGAAAGACAAACTCAATAAAGATAATTATCGATCAGTTAATCTATTACCGGCTCTTTCAAAAATTCTTGAAAAAAATTCTTTTTAGTCAAATTCAAAAACACATGGAATCACTTTTCCATGAATATCTGTCAGGATTCAGAAAAGGTTTTGGATGCAATGACGTTGTGATAAAAATGGCTGAAGACTGGCGAGAATCCTTAGATAAAGGTTTAATCACTGGAATTGTAGCGATAGATTTGTCTAAAGCTTTTGACTGTATGTCGCATGAATTACTAATTGCAAAACTACATGCATATGGCTTCAGCATAAATGCCTGCCAACTGACAAAAACATACATCTCAAATAGAAAACAAAGAGTAAAAATTGGGAACACTCACTCTGACTGGGTCACAAATATCAAGGGCGTCCCCCAGGGTTCAATTCTCGGACCCCTGATGTTCAATATCTTTATTAATGACTTTCTTTATCACAATTTCAATTCAAGTATCTATAATTATGCTGATGACAATACTCTCAGCTCAACCGGCAAGGAAGTTTCAGAAGTTGTCAATAAACTGCAACAAGATTGCAGTGATGCTCTAAAATGGTTCAAACTCAACAAGATGAAAGCTAACGCTGAAAAATTTCAATTGATGTTTCTTAGTAGACATTTACCACTCATAAATCACAAAATAAAAGTGAATGATACTGAAATATGTGCAACTGAATCTATAAATGTCCTAGGAATTGAATTGGACACAAACTTAAACTTCAATATCCACATTGACAATGTCTGTAACCAAACAAGTAAACAGATCAATGCTTTAAAACGTATGAAACTAAATCTCGATAAGTCCTGTAAAACAACAATATATAATAGCTACATTAGCAGTAATTTTAACTACTGTCAAATTGCATGGATGTTCTCAAGCAAGTCTAATCTTGAAAAGCTAGAAAAAACTAACAAAAGAGCGCTAAAATTAGTTTCGAACAACAATGATATGAGCTATGAAAGTATTTGTGAATATGAAAAACAACTCAACATACAAAAAAGATGTATAAAACAGGTTGCCATTCAAATGTTCAAAATAAAAACAGGTATAGGTCCTCGGTATCTCCAAAGTCTCTTCACATCAAGAGAGTTGAATTATGATATGAGAGATAATAACCGCTTTAACATTCCAAATTATGCTACAACTAGTTATGGCAAAAAGAGTTTCAGATACTACGGCGCAAAGTTATGGTCGCTTATTCCCATAGAAATAAAGAATTTGGAGAACCTCAAAAGCTTCAAATCTGCTGTCAATGCCTGGTTACTGAACTTAGACAATGCAAGCAATTTTGAATTTCTGTAAACTTTTGAAGTTGGATTTGCTGTTTCTTAATTGTATAATCCGAACATGTAATGATATATCGCACTTAAGATCATTATTAGTACATGCGGAGAAAGGGGAATACTGAATGTGTTGCATGGGCATTGAGCGGTTACCGCTGGTCCATGCTTCATACTTTCTGTTTTCCTTTTCCGTTGTGTACGAGTAAATGACATTTTCTGCCAATTTTGTATAAAAGCACTGGTATGGACACTTATTAATGGTGATTAATGACATTGAACACTTAACGTTTGAACCAACTGTATGTATATATGTGTGAAAGTGACAATTTGTTTACCATACTAGGTGCTAAAGATTATGAATTGCTATGTACCTGACTATGGTGCTACTCTTTATGGTGCCTCGAGATACTCTTAAACAGGTAGAAATTGAATTAGTTATTTAGTAATAGGTAGTTGTAGATATTACTCATCATCAACTTGTTAAAATAGTATCATAATGGGGTTGTAACGCCACCAAACCACCAGGCGGCACTGTGAGCGATGATACCAGCAGAGAGTTTGTTTACAAGTTGCTTGCTATAGGCAATTGCATGGTTTTCAAGACAAAAACTGGCCTACAGACCTTAATTTTTATCCAATTTGCGAATTAAAAAAAGCATCGTGGAGGAAACAATATTTCCCAGCACATAGGCTGATTACAATTTTCCATTCTATAGAAGCGTTTGTGCATTCAGCGAGTAAACTTCAATTTAGCTTATTTTTTTTGACAAACTTTTTTTCCAGAGGTTAGAAGTCTGCTATAAAGTTTCAGTAAAAAATGTCAAACCTAGTCTATCATCAAGGACTATATTAAAAGATTCTAAAAATGTAAAGAAAAGTTTTCAGAGTCCAATAGTAACTGATCTATGATGAGATACATTTCAACATACACAAACTCTGTTATGACGTCAGAATGCCAATTTTCGACCTTTTTTGAGACAAACTTGTTTTCAGAGCTTTGAAGTCTGCTACAAAGTTTGAAAATAATAATTCAAACACTATCAATCATCAAGGACTGTCTTTGCAGATTCTAATAAAAATGTAAAAATTATATTTTGAGACTCTATTAGTAGCAGATTTATGCTGAGATATTTTTCAATACGCACAGACTGAGCTATAATGCCCGAATGCCTATTTTCAAGAAAATTCATGTTTTCAGAGCTTTAAAGTCTGCTATAAAGTTTGCGAAAAAAATGTCAAACCCTATCAATCATCAAGGACTGTATTTCCAGATTCTAAAAATGCAAGAATTTGATTTTCAGAGTCCAATGGTTACAGATGTATGACAAGATATTTCGAAATTGGCAGACTGAGCTATGATGCCAGAATGCCTATTTTCGGCAAAATTAGTGTTTTCAGAGCTTTAAAGTCTGCTATGAAGTTTCAGTAAAAAATGTCAAACCTAGCCTATCTTCAAGGACTATATTAATAGATTCTAAAATGTAAAAAAAAGTTTTCAGAGTCCAATAGTAACTGATCTATGATGAGATACATTTCAACATGCACAAACTCTATTATGACGTCAGAATGCCAATTTTCGACCTTTTTTTGAGACAAACTTGTTTTCAGAGCTTTAAAGTCTGCTACCAAGTTTAGGGAAATATGTCAAACCCTATCAATCATCAAGGACTGTCTTTGCAGATTCTAAAAATGTAAAAATTATATTTTGAGAGTCTATTAGTAGCAGATTTATGACGAGATATTTTTCAATACGCACAGACTGAGCTATAATGCCCGAATGCCTATTTTTGGCAAAATTCATGTTTTCAGAGCTTTAAAGTCTGCTATAAAGTTTGCGAAAAAAATGTCAAACCCTATCAATCATCAAGGACTGTATTTTCAGATTCTAAATTTGCAAAAATTTGATTTTCAGAGACTAATGGTTGCAGATTTATGACAAGATATTTCGAAATAGGCAGACTGAGCTATGATGCCAGACTGCATATTTTCGGCAAAATTCTTACTTTCACAGCTTTAAAGTCTGCTATAAAGTTTGCAAAAAAAAAGTCAAACCCTATCAATCATCAAGGAATGTATTTTCAGATTCTAAAATTGCAAAAATTTGATTTTCAGAGTATAATGGTTGCAGATTTATAACAAGATATGTTTCAACACGCACAGACTGAGCTATGACCCCAGAATGCCTATTTTTGGCAAAATTCTTGTTTTCAGAGCTTTAAAGTCTGCTATAAAGTTTTGGGAAATATGTCAAACCCTATCAATCATCAAGGACTGTATTTTCAGATTCTAAAAATGCAAAAATTTGATTTTCAGAGTCCTATGGTTGCAGATTTATGACAAGATATTTCATCATGTACAGAGCTGTGACGCCAGAATGCCTATTTTTAGCTTAATTTTGGCGATATTCTTTTGTTCAGAGCTTTAAAGTTTGTTATGAAGTTTGAGAAAACAATTTCAAACCAAATCTACCATCAAAGGCTTACTTGCAGATTCGAAAAATATTTTTTAGAGTCCCAACGGTTGTTGATTTATGATGAGATACATTTTAAGATACAGAAACTGGGTTATGACATCAGAATGCCAATTTTCAATCTTTTTACCTTCAGCGAACGAAGTTCGAAGAAGGTATTGTTATCACTTTGGTAAAATGTTGTCTGTCCGCTGGGCGGGCGTCCGGGCGGTCGGGCGTCCGGGCGGATAGATAGTTTCCGTGCCAGAACTCGGGCCCTATTGCATGTACATAGATGAAATTTGGTACACATATAGCCCATATGGTCTGGTTGTGCCTTTTGATGGTCTGATTGATGGATAATCCATACTTTTTGAAATATTAAACAAAAAGACAAAAAATTATTTTTTTCGTTTCCGGATCAAGACTCGGTCACTATCGCATGTACATGGATGAAATTTGGTACACATACAGCCTATGTGGTCCAATTGTGCCTTTTGATGGTCTGATTGATGGGTATTCTATAGTTTTTGAAATATTGAGAAAAAATAATAAAAACAATTTTTTTTCATTTCTGGCCCAAAACCTGCCCAGTATTGCATGTACATGGATGGCATTTCATACACATATCACCTATATGATGCTGTTGTGCCTTTTGATGGTGTGATTCATGGTCATTCTATACTTTTTGAAATATTGACAAAATATATTGCAAATTATAATTTTTGGTTTTTGGTCCAAAACTTTGCCTCTCTTGGATGTACCTTGACAAAAATTCATCCACATATTGCCTATAAAGATCTTTCACTGGTCTCATTGATAGGTAGTTTTAACACATTTTAAATATTTAGAAAAAATTTGAAAAATATAAATTAATATACTTCTTGGTTTTCGACCCACAGCTCATACCCAATTCCCTGTACATGTATGAAACTGCAACAAAATATGTGTCAACTTGTCTAGTTCAGCCTTTCCATGGTTTTACATATAGTGCAGTAGCTTAGCATATAATTGTTCACTTTTATGGTAAAAGCACCAAATTTTGCATACAGGTACTTTTTAGCATGCTCTTTCAGGAACAATGGAGTACCAGAAGATATCTGGCCCGGAACGGCCGCCATCTTGGATTTAAAAATGGCCGCCAAAATTTTGCTATTTTCCCTTTATCTCAACCATTTCTGAAGATAGAGAGATGATATTTGGCCAAAACATGTATTTAAAGGTGTATTCACATATCAAATTTACTTTATGTAAATACTTCAGCCATATGGCGGCCATGTTGGATTTAAAGATGGCCGCCACCATTTTTGCTATTTTCTCTTTATCTCAACCATTTCTGTAGATAGAATGATGAAATTTGGTCAACACATGTATTTTAAGATATATTTTGATATTATAATCACTTTATCTTAATTATTCCACCATAGTGGCGGCCATCTTGGATTTTTAAATGGTCACCGCCGTTTTGCTAAATTTTCTCTCTATCTCAACTGTTTTCATAGATCTAGAGATGATATTCGGCCCAGTCATGTATTTTATGATATATTTTGATATCATGATCACTTTTTGTCAATAATTTTGCCATAATGGTGGCCATGTTGGATTTAAAGATGGCCGCCACCATTTTTGTTATTTTCGCTTTATCCCGACTCTTTCTGCAGATAGAAAGATGATATTTGGTCGAAACATGTATTTTTAGATATATTTTGATATCATAATGTGTTAACATTTCTGCCATAGTAGTGGCCATCTTGGATTTTAAAATGGCTGCCAACACTTTTGCTATTCTTGTTTTCCTCAGCTTGACCATTTCTGGAGATAGAGAGTTTGTACTTAGCCAAAACATGTATTTTAAGTTATATTTTGATATCACAATGATTTTGTAGTAGTAATTGAACTCAAAGATGACAACCACCATTTCAAATAGTTTATAATGCAGACTAGTATTTTAATTCTCAGATAAATTATCATAGGCATATGATGGCAGAGATGACCTACTCTGTTCTATTGCTCTGATATGGTTTTAGAATTTTCAATGCTTTAACATCAGTTCTTCAGGATACAGAGGTAAGGAGACTTTCTATTGATATTGATTCCCTTGACTGGATTGTTCCTTGAAAGTTTGTTTGCATTATTCCAGAGAGTCACCCAGGGATTCCACCTCTCTGCAACAAAGTTATCTTTAGGGAAGGTCGTTTAGTACTTAACATATCGTCAGATATATTTTAAGTGATGGACCTTGACCAATCACATGAGCAAACATATCGTCAGATATATTTTAAGTGATGGACCTTGACCAATTACATGAGCAATCTAACAAGTTTGTGAAAAATTATGGAGATGTCACAGACTTCTTGACGATATGTCAGCATTCAAAATGGACAGCCATAGGTCTGGAGGTCTTAAGGGCAATTTATGAATCAGAGGAGCTGTCCGTGTGCTTAAGATCTGGTCACACTCACTATGAGGAGTCTGTTTATTTGAGACTTTCTTTGTCCGAGATGCCTCTGATTGCTGTGTTCGAAGACATGGGCAATTCATGCCAGTTGTAAGATCATCTATGGACTCTGGTGAGAGACATTATGGGTCATACGTTTCTAAAATACTGCAGAAAGGAAACAGCATGTTGGTGAAATCATGAGGAAGACATACACTAATTGTCCTGCTTAGTTAATCCTCTTGCAGAAAAACTGCAAAATCATCCTTGCCACTGGATGCATCCAAGAGAGACCAGATATTTTCTTCTCTTTTTACTGCATGTGAGTATGGCAAAGATGATCTGCGCATGTTATTTTCACATGAGAACCAATGCGAATCAACAGCTCTTTCGTCAGGAGGTGTATTAAAACCATGGCAATATAAAGCAAGATTAAGACTGACCAAAAAGTCAGACCCAATTTCTTGTCCCAGACAGCTTTAAAGGAATAAACCATGCAGGGATGTTGGTAAAAAAGGACATTACACTGATTCCTAGAAATTTAACAATTCGAGCAACAATGAAGAGCTATATCTGTTTCACCCAGAGAATCTGTTTGTGCCTGAGAACAAATGAATATTTATGTGGGTGCACAACAGTAATATGTCACTTCGACAAAGGACTGATTGCAAAAGGCCTGGAAGTAGGTGACCAGTCTTGATTGTTTCAACCATAAACACAAGTGGAAGCAGATTCACGCTAGATGCTGCCCATGCACATGATGCAGAAAGGCAGGATCAACAGATGACAGTACTCTATGTGTGCCTTGGATCCTGATGAAGTTGTGTTGTTAGTTGCCTTTTTCACAAGCTACTAGTGAGAGAGATTGGAGGTTGCATTTGATGGTGCAGTCGATCAGCGAAGTAAGAGCCACATCACTCCTAACACTCCTGTTCTTTAACAGCTTCAGATGTGAATGTGATAAAACATCAGTTTTGCAGAGGTAGAGAAATTACTGCATGTGAAACTTAGTTTGTGTGTAGCGATAAAACATCAGTTGTTGTTGCTATATTTGGTTATTATGTAAAGTACAAACTCAATGTACATGTATGAGGTTTTCTGATATATTGAGTGTTTTGCTGTTCTTCACTGCTCGAAGACATGAGCACTCAAGTCAAGTTGGTTACGACGCCAAGCAAAGGCTTTTTGGCCATTATTCTTACAATACGCCAAAACATGTTGTCGTCATTCAATATCTTAAAATGCAAATTTCCTGGCTACACTTAGACAAGTTTTAATCGCCAATCCAGTTACGTAATATAGCCCCTGAAGAATACAGATGGAAACACAGTGCACAAAGCTGGGCTCCACATTGGACAGATCTGGCCGAAGCTGGGAAGTCTTGTTATGGCCTGATATACATTAATCGGTGGCTCTAACAAGCTTGTTGAAAATTTTTGCAAATGCTTCAAAGTTAGTCTCAAGTGTGCATCACAGCGTTCCTGCCTGGGTAGCTATGCTGTACGGAAAACAGACCATCTAGTACAGTTTGTGCCTATATTTTTAGGCAGTCAAATTAAATTTCTCAACAATTCACCAGATTTTTTTTTTAATCAATATTAACAGACACATGATGTGCATCATGCATTGATGATGCACTTTTTTTCAGGGCTGAAATTGTCACTGAATGTACAGAATTTGCTTTCTTTGAAGATGTGTGTTACACCATATTATATATTACTTTAACTACTATTATTTTTGTTTAACATGGCTGCTTTTGTATGGCCTAATGCATTGATGATGCGCTTTTTTCAAGCCTGAAATTGTCACTGAATGTACAGAATTTGCTTTCATTGAAGATGTGCATTACACCATATTATATATTACTCTAACTGCTATTATTTTTATTTAACATGGCTGCCTTTGCATGGCCTAATCAATTAATTATTGAGATTAGAAAAATCATAACTTTATTCACAGATTAGCCTAAATGAATAGAAACATGGGTGTAAAATGCACTGATTTGTACAATTTAACAATGAGACATGTTTTGGCCAAGTATAAACAGGCTAAGAGAAATAAGAATAGCCAAAGTGGTGGCAGCCATTTTAAAATCCAAGATGGCCGCTACCGGCAGAAACTTAACACGAAGTGATTATGATATCAAAATATATCTAAAAATACATGGTTCGACCAAATATCATCTTTCTATTTGTAGAAATGGTTGGGATAAAGCAAAAATTACAAAAATAGTGGCGGCCATCTTTAAGTCCAATATGGCCACCATTATGGCAAAATTATTGACAAAAAGTGATCATGATATCTAAATATATCATAAAATACATGACTTGGCCAAATATCATCTCTATATCTCTAAAAATAGTTGAGATAAAGAGAAAATTTAGCAAATCAGCGGTGGCCATTTTAAAATCCAAGATGGCCGCCACTATGTCGGAATGGTTAACATAAAGTGATTATAATATCAAAATATATCTTAAAATACATGTTTTATCAAATTTCATCATTCTATCTACAAAAATGAATGAGATAAAGAGAAAATAGCAAAAATGGTGGCGGCCATCTTTAAATCCAACATGGCCGCCATATGGCCAAATTATTTACATAAAGTAAATTTGATATTGAAATATGCCTTGAAATACATGTTTTGGCCAAATATCATCTCTCAATCTTCAGAAATGGTTGAGATAAAGGGAAAATAGCAAAATTTTGGCGGCCATTTTTAAATCCAAGATGGCGGCCGTTCCGGGCGAGATATCTTCCGGTACTCCATTTTTCCTGAAAGAGCATATTCAAAAGTACCTATATGCAAAATTTGGTGCTTTTACCATAAAAGTGAACAATCGGTTGGTTTTTTGGGGCTAAGCTACTGCACTAATACCCTGGCAGGCAGGCGGGCAGATGGTAGGTTAGCGGGTATATAGCTAATTTCAGGCCAAGATTTGGCCACGATTGCATTATACCAATTTTGTCAACATCGCTTTTATGACTTTACAGATGTCTTTCGCTGAAGGTTTGCTGCGGCGCAGCCTATGTTTTTCAGACATTCTTGTGTTCAGAGCTTTAAAAGGCTGGACTATACTTGCACTGCCTTGCAGATTCTTAAAATGCTAACATTATTTTTTTGAGTCTAATAGTTGCAAACTAATGATATGTTAGCCCAACAACATGTGTGTCTCATATTGCTTCTGAATTAATTTTCGACATTATTGGAGAAATTCTTGTGTTCAGAGTTTACAAGTCAGCTATAAAGTTTGATCGAAAAAATTCTAACGAAATTCATCATTAAAGATAATACTTGCAAATATTCAAAAATGGTAAATATCATTTATGAGGGTCAAATAGTATGTCATTTATGATGAGATGCCTTTCAAGATGCACAAACTGACTTACGACACCTGATTGTCAATTTTCTACATTTTTGAGATATTCTTGTATTCAAAGGTTTAAACTCTCTCTTGAAGTTTGAGAAAAAAATTTTTCAACCAAATCCATCATCAAGGGCACTATACTTGTATATTCTAAAAAAAATATATATATATGATGAAATACTTTTTAGATGAACAAACTGACTTATGACGTCGATATAGACCCAGAATGGATGGATGATTGGGGCTTTACGTCTTGTATTTATGCACTTGGTAGGCTAATTAGGGCAGGAGGAGGACGAGGCAAGTAGGTGAAGGATGATTGAAACAGCTGTCCAACATAAGCCCAGGTGACCGGCAAGAGCTGGATTCGAACCCTGGACCCAACAATTGGCAGCCCAGCACGCTACCACTAGACCAACACGCCCCCCCCCCCCAAATAGACCCAGAAGTCAGCTGAAAATTGAGTCATGACTTTCAAAACATCAATTCTACTAGCTCCAGTTAGAACCCAATGGGCACATCTACATTGCATTAAAGTTGTGACAACATCGCAATGTTTGTGAAAATTTTACAGAATCGTATAGTAGAAATGACATTGTCACAATGTTGTGAAGCAACATCAAAGATCAAAGATATGATGTAAGCATGCAACATTATGGCAACGTTTTCAAATGTTTTGAAAAAAGTCTCAATTAACTTAGTGGCAACATGATTTCTTAGATATATTTCTATATGACCAACATGCCAGCCCTCCACCATTTAGTTTAGGTTGAGTGCCCCTTGGGAAATTACTGTTAACTAGAGGGTCGCCCATACAAACTGCTTGCAGTCTGAGATGCACTACAGCTGAGTACAACGCTCCTCTCACAAATGACACACAAACTCATGGATTTGATTCACTTAGGCAATAGGGAGCTAGACTGTGGAACAGCTTACCAGCACATATATGATTTAAGTTTAATAGATTTTTCTCTTACACTTTTTTGATAGTGCCCCTCTCATTGTATCAAAAATGTCTTTTCTGGGTGGTGCCTCCCCAGTTATAGGCTCCAGATGGACTGGTGCATGAAGTGGGTCTCCCTGGTGTAGGGGGTGGCCAAGTGCAGGAGTGAAGGCCAAGAGAGGGTATACCAAAAGGAGGAGGGCAGAAAAAGGACCATGTACAAAAATGACAATGGAGAAAGAGGCAGAAAAATTACACTTTTTACCTATTTATGGAAAAGTGAGGTTACTGATAATGTAGGGGAGACCGGGGTTAGTTGGCACACTCATTTTTATTTTTGCTCTGGAGAGCAAACGGTACAAGATATTCACACCAAATTTAAGTATGTGATAGTGAGCGTGTTAAACTCAATGATCAGCCCAACAGATACTGTTACAAATGATTATTGAAATTTCAAATTTGTGTCACAGACACAAACTTGCAGAAAAAATTTTGATTCAACTAACCCCGACCCCGGGGTCAGTTGTAGCACCATAAAAATTTGGAGACAACTTCTTATAAAAGGGGTTTCCTTTGCATAACTGATATCCCTTTGATGACCACCAGCTTCAGTACAACACTCATTTGAAAAGAAATTGTATACTGTAATTTACTCAATATTTTGTCGATTTTTGGTCCAAAGGCTGGGTTTTCCTTATTTCCCTTTCAGGAATGCAAACATGCACTGTAGTAGTTCTTAACTGCAAAACTCCAACGATCAATGACTTGCAGGGCAATTTGAACATTCGAAAATGATGTTACAGCCAACTCCGCCATGCATGATTCAACTAACCCCATCACACCTGGAACACAATATTGTCTTATTTTTCAGTCTTATCTAAGTCATACAACAAAAAACTTCTGGGTGTGGATTAGGCATGTTTTTGCTTATTAAGAAATAAGGTTATTTCACCTGGATTAAAATCATAGCTGTACAATAACCCCCCTCGGAGACTGAGCAAACAAGTTACTAGAGCCACGAGTGTTTTCAAAAAAAGTTGTGAGCTTGTGATGTGTGTCTATATTATTAACAAGGGTATGAATGATAGGCCATATTGAAAGATTTGTTTATAAAATTTAGTGTGCTGATTATTATCTATATAAGGCATGACCCACCTGAAAAACGAATTGAACACCATCCTTGTGTATTTCTGCAATGATTTCATCCACTTATGGGTGCCAGCTTCATTGTTATAAACAGATATCCTGCTGTTGAAGGAGACAGTCAACTCATTTACCATTTCATTTAGGGCCATTAGACTCAATGAACCACTCCATGCATCAATGATTTTGCAGCAAAATAAACAAATGCTGTGATTGGATGATAAATGATTTGTCCAAAATAACCAATTACTTGGTTGCAAATCTTTCAGGAATTGTTGTAAAATTATTTCATGCCTGGTGATATTTTTGTTATAATTGTCTGCCTAATTTAAGCAAAATTTAAGCAACACACCTGTGAAATGACAAAAAAGGCCAAACCTGATGATCACTTCCAAACCAAGTGATCACTGTCATCAACAAAATCAGTAATTAGAATAATATTACACTTGGAAAAAAGGATTAGATCACACAACACTGATTTTGCACGACATAATGCCAGCTGACATTCCATGGCTTCACTTCATGCACTGCACTGAAATATGGTCCTGGTAGCCTGAAGACCTGTGTAGTTGCTGGAAGATGTTTCTAAAAAACAGGTTCATGAGTGCTTCTTTTGGTCAATGGTAATATTTATGACATTAATTTTAGGTCAGCATGCTGAAATTCTCCTCTTAATTTTTATTTCATTACTCTGCATGGTTGTGAGACGATGGGCCTTTTTTTTCCATTTTTGCTCCTGACTTAGCAAAGAATAGATACTTTTGACTTTGTTTGAGTTTCCAATCTGCATGATCAGATAATTAACCTTTGATAATGTGCCCAGAGAATCTACCCTAGACAAATCTCTCTGAAAGTCAATATTTCCATAAATTTAGGTCATGAGCGTCATATCCAATCAGCGTGCAGTATCTCTCCCAACTTCAAATATTTACCGGCAATTTCCGAAACAAGTTTTTGGACTACGGACATGCAACGGCTATCATTTTAAAGCTCTCAGAGAGAGATCTATCTAACAAGCTAAACATCACATGTCTAAGGTTTTGGGAAGTATCTAAATCAGCGAAATCGGCCTCATTTGCATAACATGTGTGAAAGCCTGTTCCTTGGCCAGCTATGTGGGCGTGTCTGCTTTATTCACTGAAGGCTTTGCTGAAGTGGTGCAGGCATGTATTTATTGTATATCTGGTGTATTTTGTAAAATCATAAACATTCACTCAGATTACATAATTCATTCTTCTGTCACAGAAATTTCACCAACATGGCAACCTACCAGGGTTGGAGTGTTGGAATTGTAGTAAAATAGAATTTTGGGTGGTCAGTATATTACAGGAAGGCATGCAGTCAATATGCTTGACATACAAATGGAGTGACACACCACACATATTTCCACCAGAGGCAGCACCTCACAGTAACATTGAGTGATAGGCCCATATCTGTTTTCCCCTGACACTTCTAGTACTTTAATGCACATGACATTTGTAAATGAATGGGAAGCTTTTAAGTTTCTCCTGGACCACTTTACAGTCTTTACTTACTGTCAACTGAGTCTTAGAAAAATGTCATGGTCTCTAAAAGTTTGGAAGAGGAGATTTTTTAAAATTTCTAAATGGAGCTTTTCCTTTTGTCATGTTTTTCTTTATTGCTTGTAATAATTCAAATTTGCAAGACCTTGTAATAGCAATTCTCTTTATCATATTATGTAGTCACAGTAATGCAATTGATCCATTGCAATGCAGCTGTGGATTGTAATTATGATTCTCACCAGATGCTGTCATGTCTAGAAGTGACTGACCCCCTGTTGCTAAATCTCAGAATTAAATTTTGTCCTTGGCTGTTGTTTTGATTATCACTGGCAGCCATTGTTGGCTGAGGCTAAAGACCCTATACAGCTGTGTTAGCTTTGGAAAGAGGTGGTTTTCATTAAAATACAGAGGTGACAACAACCTTTGGCCTGCCCCATACAACAAGGCAGTTGCATGGAGCAAGAAAAACATCAGGTATGACTTTGTCAATTCTTTAAAATGTGTCAATTGTAGGATAAACCAGCCCCTGAAAGTAGGTGGAATGCTTGTTTCATACTCTGTATATCTACTCATCACAAGCTCATCACAAACAAAAGGTGACTCCACTCGTGACTAGAGCACCCAAAAAACTAACTTTCTTGCCTACAGCATTAGCATTTTGAAATTTTGAATGAATAAAGGTATGATAACATGTGCCAATAAACAGGGTATCTACCAAAAGTACCATTTTGGCCAAAAATTTAAAATAAAGCTGATTTTAGGCCAAGATTCAACTAACCCCGCGATTCAACTGACCCCGGTCTCCCCTATTTTAAGAACCTACACATTAGTGGGAAGGCATCTCGGGAAACATGTTGAAAGGGGAACCTTGGAAGTGAGTGCAGGGTGAAGCAGCACTGTCAAGAAATTTTACAAGTGTGTAAGCTCCTTAATTCCCAGGGAAACCTATAAGCATTCTGTAGTGTATAATGATATTAGTTTGCTCTGCAGTGCTGTAAAATTTCTATGCCTATGTTTTTTCGCATAGTTATTTTCTCGAAACTGCAATCTAAGCTAATTGCAAGTAGCAGTCCATGGTCTTAAGTAGGTGTCCTTTCAATGATTGCCTATTGAGGAGCAGGAGGAGGAGGATGGTGAAGGATATTAGAGGAGATGGGAGGAGAAGATGGGAGGAGGAGATGGGAGGAGGAGATGGGAGGAGGAGATGGGAGATGGAAGGAGGAGATGGAAGGAGGAGATGGCAGGAGGAGATGGCAGGAGGAGATGGCAGGAGGAGATGGCAGGGGGTAGGAAGAAGGAATTAAGAGAAGGAGGAAGAAGAAGAGATGGATGTCGAGGAGATGGGAGATGGATTGGAAGGAAGAGATGGGAGGATGATAATTATAATGAGGTGATGGGAGAAGGAGAAGGAGGAGATGGTCAGAAGAGAAGTAGATGGAGGTGGGAGGAGGATATCACATAGATGTCTGTGGAGGAGGAGGAGCACAAGGAGGAGGAGATGGGAGGAGAACCAGGAGGAGAAGTAGGAGGTGATGGGAGGAGGAGATCACATATATGTGTGTAGGTGAGGAGGAGGAGGTGGAAGAGTAGGAAGGAGGAGGAGGAGGGGGAGGAGGAGGAGGAGGAGGAGGAGGAGGAGTGGTATAGTGGGGAATAGAGAGGAGGAGAAGGAGAAGTAGGAGGAGCTGAGAGGAGGAGCTGAGAGGAGGAGCTGAGAGGAGGAGCTGAGAGGAGGAGCTGAGAGGAGGAGCTGAGAGGAGACGACAGGAGGAGATGACAGGAGTTGACAGGAGGAGATGACAGGAGGAGATGACAGGAGATTTGAGGAGATGGTAGGAGATGGGAAGAGGAACAGGAGTAGTAGGAGGAGATGGGAGAAGTGGATAGGAGGAGAAGTAGAGGAGATGACAGGAGGAGATGACAGGGGGAGCTGACAGGATGAGATGACAGGAGGAGGAGATATGAGAGGAGAGGATAAGAGAGGAAGAGATGGAAAGATGAACAGGAGAAGTAGGTGGCGATGGGAGGAGACACAGATGCCTATGGAGAAACAAGAAGAGGAGAGAAGGAGGATTCAGATTCAGATTTTTTTTAATTTATAGTTCAGATAGCATAATTTTCATGAGTACTTTGCACAATAGAAGAATCACACAATGAGCTACAGGGACACCTCTAAGTGCCACTATCGAGGAGCTCCTGAGGAGGAGGAGGAGAAGGAGGAGATAAGAGGGAAGGAGGAGGGGGAGATGGGAGGGGATGAGGAGGAGATTAGAGGGGAATAGGGGAAAATGGGGGGGAATAGGTAGAAGACGAGAGGAAGAGTAGGAAGAGATGGGAGGATGATAATGAGAAGGGAGGAGAAGCAGATGGGAGGAAGATGAGGAGAAGTAGGTGGAGATGAGAGGAGGAAATCACATAGATAATTGAGCAGGGGGGGGCAAGGGGAGGAGGAGGAGGAGGAGGAGGACGAGGAGGAGGACGAGGACGAGGAGGAAATAAGGGGGGAATAGGGGGAATTAGGCAGAAGATGAGAGGAGCAGTAGGAAGAGATGGGAAGATGATAGTGAGGAAGAAACCGGGAAGAAACGGGGGGAGGATGAGGAGGGGAAGAAACGGGGGAGGATGAGGAGGGGAATAAACGGGGGAGGATGAGGAGGAGAAGTAGGTGGAGGAGGAGATGAGAGGAGGAAATCACATAGATAATTGTCGAGGAGCAGGAGGAGCAGGAGGAGGAGGAGGAGGAGCAGGAGGAGGAGGAGCAGGAGGAGCAGGAGGAGGAGGAGCAGGAGGAGGAGGAGAAATAAGAGTGGTATAGGAGGATGATGTAGTGAGGAGGAGTAAATGGGGAGAGGATGGGGAGGAGGAGTGGGTGGAGATGACAGGAGGACATCATACAGAATTAAGGGGGAGGAGGAGGAGGACAATGATGAATAGGGAGAAGATGAGAGGAGAAGAAAGAGATGGGAGGACGATAATGAGGAGAAGGTAAGCGGAGAAGTGAGGAGGAAGAGGAGAACTAGGAGGAGTTGAGAGGAGGAGATGGGAGGAGAAGTAGGAGGAGAAGTAGGAGGAGATGAGATGAGTAGATGATAGGAGGATATGAGAGGAGGAGATGAGAGAGGAGGAACAGGAGGAGGAACAGGAGGAGAAGGAGGTGGAGATGGGAGTAAGAGAACAGGCCTCCTCCTCCTTCACATCTACCAAGTGCACAAATACAGGACGTAGAACCCCAATCATCAATCCATCTAATCTCTTGCTTAACATATCTTCCTCCCATCTCTTCTCATATACCTCTCATCTCCTCCTCTTTCTGCTATGTCCTAATTCACCTCCTATTTCTCCTCCTTCTCCTATCTTGTACTTCTCATCTGGCTCCCATCTCCTCCAACCTATGTTTCTCTAATCTCCCAGTTCACATCCTCGCCTCCGCTCACAATCCTCCTTCTTGTGCTCCTCCTGCCGCTCCTTCTTCAATCTGTGGGAATCCGAAGATTTAGCTCCAGATATGCCGCTGGTAATGAATATAACGTAAGGGGAGAGTTGCAGATCTGGCTTGATTTGCCCACTAGAAAAATACTTTCGCTTTTTTTTTCTAACATTATGAATCTTATGACTTTGGGACTTGGAGTGTTTGTAAACTTAATAGGAGTTAGCAAAAAATTTAGACTTCACCTTATATTGAATACATTCTATAAGATCAACAGGCATTATCCCTACAGTCCGGGAGTGTGACAGCCTGGCATCGGAGGTTGTAACTCAGTTGGCGTTGTTTTGATGTGTATGTTGAAACGTATCTCGCCATACACATAAATCTGTTTATAAGACTTCCAAAAATAATTGTTAAATTTTTAGAATATGTATACAATTTCTGTCCTAAATAATGGATATGTATTGGATTTTTTTCCTCAAACTTTTCAGCAGATTTTAAAGCTTTGAACGCAAGAATGTCTCAAAAACGGGCGAAAAATTGGCATTCTAACGTCATACCAAGTTATTGTATTTTAAAATGAATTTCATCATAATCAGTAACTATTAGACTCTGAAAAATCTGCTAATTTAGTACACAATGATAGATTTGGTTTGAAAATTTTTACTCAAACTTCATAGCAGACTTATAGCTCTCAAAGCAAGAATTTTGCCCAAAAATAGGCATTCTGGCGTTATAGCTCAGTCTTTGCATGTGGAAACATATCTCGCCATAAATCTGCCACTATTAGAGTCTCAAAATATAATTTTTACATTTTTAGAATCTTTAAGTACAGTTCTTTATGATTGATTGGGTTTTAATTTTTTCTCTCAAACTTTATGGCAGACTTTAAAACTCTCAAAACAAGAATTTTGCCGAAAATAGGCATTCTTGCATCATAGCTCAGTCTGTGCATGTTGAAACATATCTTGTCATAAATCTGCAACTATTTGAGTCTCAAAATATAATTTTTACATTTTTAGAATCTTCAAGTACAGTCCTTAATGATTGATTGGGTTTGAATTTTTATTCTCAAACTTTATAGCAGATTTTAAAGCTTTGAGAGCAGGTTTGTCTCAAAAAAGGTTGAAACTTGACATTTTGAGGTCGTAATTAAGTTTGTGCATCTTAAAATGTATCTCATCATAGATCGGTAACTATTGCACTCTGAAAATTTTTTTTCACATATTTAGAATCGGAAAATATAGTCCTTGATGAAAGATTCACTTTGAAATTTTTTACTCGAACTTTATAGCAGACTTTTAACCTCTGAAAACAAGAATTTCTCGAAAAATCTCAAAAATTACCATATTGGGTGACTTTATGCTTATTCTTGAAGAAACCAATACAGTGAGAAGTATGAAATGTTTCTCTTAGTGTTGTCCTTTAATATAGGCATCTTTTGGCATCAAAACTATCTTTCTAACTTTAATCATTCCAGAGCAGTGAATTTTTTTATATAGAGAAAACATGCTAAATCGAGGTTCACTCGATGAACGTGCAAAAGTTTTTATAGAAGCAACAATAATGATGATTTTAAGTGCTGGAAAATATTGTTTCCTCCATGATTGTTTTTAAATTTTGCATATCGGACAAGTATTAATGTCTCTAGGCCCGTTTTTGTAGTGAAAACCATGCAATTTCCTGCAGTCAGCCACTTGTAAACAAACTCTCTGCTGGTATCACCGCTCAGAGCGCCACCTGGTGCATTTTAATTTAAGGCACAACCTCATTGTATTATAATACTGTTTTTCTGTGATTCATTTCAATTGTTGTTTTGTCGTTCAGAAGCTATGCTTGGGTACTGCGTTACCACTTGATTTTAAAACGACGTTAAATAAAATTTTACCATACCATACCATATAATACACTGAAAGACAAAGTTACGCATATGTTGGGAGTGCAAGATGTTCGAGGGGTATGGTCAATGTGATGGTTCCATGGTGTAAGACACCCGAAAACAGGGTCACAAACAATAAATCACTGAACTGGGAAACATTTTCGTTTTTAAAAATGGCTGACAAAGGGGAGTTTTCAGAAAACACAGTTTTTGCTGTTGACCCATACCATTTGCAGGTGTGCGGTTTCATGTGAGCTTAAATGAAACCTTAAACATTCAAGAACACAATTCTTTTACAACTGAATTCATTGTGTCCCCAATTACAGAATATGATGAGGATGAAACTATTGGAATGGTGCCAGTGTGAAAACCCAGCTTAATGTTGTAGAGTGTATGATGTTCATCTGTCAAGTGTATCAAAGAAAGCTGCCTGTTACAGCGAGGTAGGGTAGACAAGGAATAAACAAAGAGGTGTTGGACCCAGAAAAACAACCGGAACTCAAGATACGCTCCACTGTAATAAAGGCACGTTTCTAGGTGTTGTAGGGGATACTATACAGATATGAGAGGACATCTCAACCTTCTAATGAACCCCAAAACCATTATCTTTAGACTTTATGGTTTATTTTATGTAAAGCATGTGTTTGATAGAACCTTATATTGAGCACACAAATTCGGTTCTTGAATGCACAACATATGCATAACTGTTTTTCAGTGTATATTCATAAAGAATATCAGATAGACCTACCAGTTTATCATTTATAAAGCTTTCATAAAGCTTTCAGTGCTTCTTTCAGGGCGAAGGTGAAATAGTAAAGTTTTAATCCTTTGTGTGAGCTGAGTTTGAATACAAGGCCAGCGAGCCCCAAGAGACCGGCATCATGGATTATGCAGGTCCAAAGAGTGTCTAGACTCATCCATGAGGCATTCAGCACTTGGCCAGGTCAGAGCAACTGAGCTGACTGGTCCTTGAGCAGTGGACACAGTGGGGCCGTGTGGAGAGGTCCTTTTGGCCCACAGTGAATTGTGGCAGTAGACGGCCTTGGCTGAGTTTTTCATGGGGTCCTTCAATGAGGTCTGTAACTCTGTATGTAGCTTTGTCCGCGATTATGGCTTGGTCAATAATGGCAAATGGACAAACGGTCCTTTCTCAGTGTCCTAGTGTCCTGCAGTGTCCTGCAGTGCCCCGGGTTGTCTGATGGCAGGACTCTAGCAGGACAGGGCAAACACGGACTGGGTTTCACTCCCATTGGAAACACTAAACGGAAATGGCCACCATCATGGTGATGAGACGTCTTCCTGTCATGCATGTGTATTCTGAGTCGAGTAATGGCCAACCTCTGCCATGGGCTCCATTTGCCCCTTGTCGTTCCATTAAACCCTCAGCCTCTATGCCACTAGAGCATGCCATCTGTGGGTCACCTAAGATACATTGGTGTCCCCTGCACATCCAACAGGACCGACACATACAGATTCGCCTATCACCACTTTTATTAGTGCTCTTCACCATAAAGCAAAGGCCTCACACTTAAGCTACAACAAGTTGTAACTGATATAAACTTTTGCAAGATCAGGTTGTCACTTCAAAGAATTTAGCACCGTGCACATAGTATGTGGTCAAAAGGTTCATTCCTGCTCCCTTGAAAATCTTTTCCTGCATAGGTCCGGGTTGAGGAACCCGAATTTTTCAGTGGACCTTCATTCGCTATGAGCACAATCCCAGCTGGAAGTCGTTCGGATGAGACGTTAAATTGTCAGCTCCTTGTATCAGAGTCTGTGCTGATCCCTCACATGGGCTAAATGTGTATTGAGAACTGTTTTCACTCTCCCATTTTATCAATCAACACTCGTGAGTGACCAGAACTGAGTGGGTTGCACCTACCATATCTATATATCTATCTAGCTATTTCTTTCGGCATTAGATCTATGTTCTGTTACACATGGAAGTATACTAACTCCCTTCTTTTACCGAGCATCATCGATGCATTTGTATCGAATGGCAGGACATGTTTCAAGCCACAAAGTGCAACAACTCATGTGTCATTTGTACTTTTGACACAAAGTCATGTTTCAACTTACTCATCATGCAAAGCTAACATGATACACGCATCAGTCAGTATAGGATTTTCTAAACGCAGGCTAGATTTCATGAACGAGCCAGGCAGCCTTGAGGAATGGCAGTTTTGCGCCGGGAATATCCATCAGACAAGCTCCGACTGAGAGAGACTGTGAGCCTTCAAATTAAGGAAGGCTGTGCTGTTATATCCGATAATTTGCATTTTCTCCGTGGCTTATGTATGAGACAGAAGTAAGCCGCTGTACTCATCCTTGTCATAACAAATACGAGAGTTCGAGTTGCATCTCCAGTCAGATGCGCGACTACTAATTTGTGGGTTAGAAGCAAAGTCTAGAAGAAAACCATATGTTTGAAAATCCCCTTGAAAGAATAGATGAGAAACGCAAAGTTCTTGACAGACGCCGAGCATCTTACGAAAAGCTTCACGTCCCGTTGTAATCTCAACCCCATTCCACTGATTGCGTCTCCGCAGTAAGAGGGTCCCCCACAGGACTGCCACATATCAGCAGAAATAATGCTGGGGCTAATGCACTAGCAGGTGACATAGCGATACACCTCGAATCACTCAAAAGCAGCCCCCATGAACACCGGCGCGAGTCATTCATACTAAACACATGGTCAATGTCATACTGTAAGCAGCCCCTGTAAGTAATAGGTGGCATTTACACAGCATAGTAATCACACACTGCTGACAAACCACAATGGAGACGTCTCTGTCACAAGAGACCATCAATTAAGCCTAAGTGTATGCGATTAGCCTCCAAACAAGCATTCATCACAGTGTGATGTAAGCTGCCCTACAGCCCTGAGCAGTGAGCGCTGAACAATGAGCAAGGCGACTCAGGCACCACCCTCCCAACAATGGTCTGCCAAAGAAAATATACACCCAATTGAAGAACCAGCTGTTCTTATCTCTGATCTTTGATAATTTCAATTTTTACACAAGAAACTGAGCATCAACAGTCTTTATCTGTGCAAATTATTCCAATGAAAGACAATTGGGGCATGTTTGTCATTGCGTAAATGTTTCTGTGCTAAAAATGGAGTCAAACGAGTCACATACAATGATTTTAAAAAATCATATAAGCTTTTGAAGTTGCCTGAGGCAGCTCAAAGACTAGATCGTCAAACATAAAACGGTATTCATATTCATAAGCCGGTATTTCTGCTTTAAGACGTATGTACATTTTTTTTAACTTTAGTTTACTTATCTGGCTGAAGAACCATTGTTGTGAATGCTGGATTTCCAAGAAGATGTAGAAACAAGCATAGTTGCCAGTGTATTTTTGATTATACAAAAACCCATATAGCATGCTGGAATTGTTGGTGTCTTCTAGAGGGAACCAACAGCCTCCAGTAACAGTCACTTTGAGACCCATGTGCTGCATAGACTAACACAGCGCAGGTTGAGATGCTGGAAGCTATAGGTGATGCTAGGTTGCTGAGGCAGGATACAAATTGGGGAAGAATCCAATAACCATCCGACCAGACTTTGTCCCCATGGATCCCATTAAGATATCAAGACCTATCTTTCCGGCCAATAATGATTCACGTGCATATGTGCAACACTGTTAGACCACAAAATCTCTGATTTCTGCTGCAAATATGCTATTGCTCTTGGACCCAGTCAGAACCAGTCATACTAAGGCAATCATCCATATTTATGTATCTCCATACTACCTTGCAGGGCTTGGTGGTCACTTGGCATGCAAAGCTGATGTAACCAAACAGGATGGTTTTCTGTAGGTCTTTCTGTGTTGGCTGTCAACATGGCATAAATCACCATTGACTGCAGTGTCACTTACACAAGTGGAGTGGGGAGAAGGCTAATGTGCAGCTCTCCATTAGACCTGTGACCTGCAGCTCTAAGCTGGTGCAGTCAAGTAACAAGTTATTGCCCATGTACTTATACAAGCTTGAGATTTGTACATACTAGAAAGTCACTTAGTAGCATTTACTATTTATAAAACAAATTCATGTATAGTCTCCTTGTCTTTTTTTCCTTTTCTAGTTATAGACCCAATATTATCATTATTTTGTAGTAGTTATCAAGCAGAATTGAATGTGCTACCAAAAAAAAAAAGTTGAAGAGGTCATTGATCCCACGTAATCATTCATACCAAGGTCAGATAGTTTAAGTCATTGCAATTGTCAAAACCGTATATAATATTGAAGCTATAATGACAGTGCCTCCATGCATTGAAGATACAACTATGACAACACAAAAGGGAAAGAATCGGAATATAAAAGTTGCATGACTGAAAAGAGCTGCTTAAACACAGGGTGTGAAGGTGTGACTTGAGATTAGAGCCCAAAAGGAACATCAACATCACGAAGGGGGAAAGCTTTAAATCAAGCAATGCTGATATCCTTTCTTTTATTGGCATTTTTCTTTTTTGTAAGCCCTTTTTGCATTGTAGCGTAAAATGAAATCGAATGAATAAAAGAACTGACCAACTAGTTATAAGTATCCCGAATTGCATCTGATTCAGTGCGGGCTATATATCTCTTAGATCCGATGATTTTTTTAAAAGGTCTGACAGATTTATACCAATGTAAATTTCGAAGATTTGCCTATCAAATTTTTTCAGCATCTTTATTTGTGGGAACCCCAGGGTCACCGCAATGAAAAGGAGACACCAGAGCAAGATACATTCATCCGAGGAGCTACGAGGAGCTATAAACAGATATGAAAAAAGGGCAGGAAATCCTTGGTCCAGGTGACATCCATTCATGCAATTCCTCCGTGTAAGCCCACACATATCTGGCTGAGACGGGCTGGCATAAAGCTAGCACAAAGCCATCCATGGTTATCTCAGACAGTGATATGTGGCAAATAACTTGAGGAGCAGATCTGTCCGCTAGTTTGCCACACTCCCTGGCCAACCGTCAACCTTGTATTTGTATGGCTAAGCTCCAAGTGTCAACCTTGGCTGGTGTCCACATAGGTGCAACCTTCAGTTATCCAATAGATTAGAAATATTATAAGAAGTATGTATTACACATTCCATACCATTGTGTCATTAGCACAAGACAGTTGTATAGCTATTTCAAAGATGAAATATAGAAAATTGCAAAAATTTAAACTGTTGTCCCAACCATAAAATTAACTACCATTCGCGGTGCAATTAATGTGTTGGTCAACATAACACATGTATACACTTTCGTGACAGGCCATGCATTTACCATAACTTCTGACATATCGGCATGCCAAAAATGACAATAACTCACGACATGATATGGACTAAGGGCTCTGTAGAATAAACTACATGATTCCTGATTTCTATACTTAAGAAGGGCATTTTTAAGGGAATATTACTCTATAATCTGTTCTCATTTTCTACATGTACATCGAGATTCAACCTTCAGTTAAATATTACGTACACTATTCCTGAAATGACTAATTGGCTTTTTGAGTCATCCAGTCTCAATGAAAACATTTCCTATCATCAAGTTAAGTCATATGCTTTAATATCCTTTAATTTAATGGAAACATTATCTATGGAAAAAGTTGTACAATCTACATGAAACCAAATTAGTAGGCCTACATTGTAACAAGTTGAATGCAGCATTATTCACCAAGGTCTTTGATTTTACATCTACAGCCTCCTGAGTTAGCAAAGATGTCTGACACGTTGGAAGGAGGCTCCTCATTTGAAGGTCATAAAATGTGCTTTTTAATGGCTTCAGGCAAGAGTGAACAGCAACAAATGTGCTTGCAGCTCAAGTTTCCGTCTTACATTGTTCGCCGCATCTATGTGGAAACTACGTGAAAAACACTTCTTTGGAAATGAAAAACACTTCTTTAGAAAATGACGAAAAAAGGAAAGAATGTATTGAAGTCTGGCGGCAACGAGACTAATTTCAACCCGATACATTTTTTAGAGTGTAGTAAACATCCCATATAAAAATGTTGCTTTTGCCCACAATTCAGAAAAATACGTATATAAGCAAGTTTCCTTAACTTGTCTGAGAATAACCAGACAATCATGCATATCTGTCACCAAAATAAAGCTACTAATACATTGGTACCTGCGTTGTAAGACCCCCTGTTGTAAGACTGACTTGCCTTATGTGACCGCCTTCCTCCCGCACTAAGTAGTATTTTTAGTGCATTTTGCACCCCAACGAGAGACCGCACCCCCACGAGAGACCGCTTCATGACCACAGAAGGGGCGGTCTTATAACGCAGGGACCACTGTAATGATAACTGTCTGCATGCAATGGTCCAACATTCTAGTAAGTAAGGTAATTATAGGCCTAAGCATCTCATGAACTAACAAGAGGAGAAAAGTAACTAAGTGGACATAGAAGAATATAGAAGGACACAGAAGGATACTGAAGCATACAGAGGGACACAAAGACATATCAGTGACATTTTTGCCTTGGTCCACTTTTGTCTCTTGGCATTGTGGCCATAGTGGACGAATGTGATTCCCATCCCTTTTTGTGGGGGTTCTGACACCACCATCCCAGTTCCCAGCCAGTCTCAGCATCTATGCATGGTTTATTGACAACCTGTCTCGCAAGAAAATAGCAAGCACTCGAGTGATTAATAGAATCTGACAAAGATATCAGTATCTAGTCGATATGAGCTTGACACCAAGACTTGCCATGCTATTGCCAGGGGCTTTATTGGTGTAATAGGTCTATTGTGGCCTCAAGGGCCTCTGCCCTCAGAGCTTCTCGACCCAAGATGTCAAACTGCAATGTATTTCTGATACATGCAATGCAATGCATACCTATAAAACATGAAAATACAACAGCAGATTGTGCTTTATACATATTTTTATGTCATTGATTAAATTACTATACCTTCAGCGGGTCTTGTAGTGTCATTTTTAATGTCATATATTTGTTGTGCAGTTCTGTGGATAAACTGCTGAGCACTGTAACGCAGGCTTTTTATTTTATCATTTCTTGTATAAACGGATGCTGACTATTACAGGTCCTGCAGATATGCAAGGAACATCAAAGCCAAAGTTCTCTCTTGCAGAGCAATTATCTCATGACTCTTTGTAATAAGTTTTATGAGTAGTCTGAGACTGAGCCTGCAATTTAACAGTCTGCATCTGCTTTTTCACTGCCTCTAATTTGTCTTTATTGCCCTTCCTGCCTCCAAGAAAGGATCCATCATTGTCATCCTTCTGACTTGTTTAATGCGAAACAAGTGGTTATTTTGCCCAATCAATTGACAATCATGAGTGGGACAGAGACAAAGATTCTCCTGTTTAAACTGATTGCTCTCTAAAGAGCCGGAAAACTTCTTTTTCACGGATGTTGGGACCACATTGGGACGGACATTATGACACACCATCCATCAAGCTGGCTTCAGGGCTACATGGCAACAAGCAGAGCCACCGGCTACAGTATGTGGGGCCCTTTATTGCCTATTAAATTATCTAAACAATATCTATTATCCTACCATTAATGTCCATTAAGATATGAAAGAAGCACTATATAATAACTAAATCTGTGGATATCTGTTTAAGGTCAAACTACCATAATTATATATTGATGTTACACTCAAATACATGATTTTGACTTGTAATAATGTTTCAAAACAACACATAATGAATGATATTGTATTTGTGACATTATTGGTAAGTTATGCATTTCGGAATGTGAATAAAATTGCTCAAATTGAAAACACTTAAAATTCAAAATTCGGAATATGTAGATAGATTTGGAACTGTTTTTGACATTTCATGTGTAAGTATTACCTCCTGTAATGGTTTCTGTATTGGATTTTTCACATTTTTAATTCAATATGCGAGAATCTCGGGTTGATACTGCTATCGATATCAGAGAAGTGCCAGTATGAATTCAAATGGCTAGCTTTTGGGGGCTAAAATAGCTAGTGGGGACCAACAATAGAACGGATGTGCGAAATAGCATGCAACCTGAGAAAGCAGTGCCATGTAGTTTGGAATTGACACTCGCACCAATGCGAAGCAATTGATCACTCAAACTTTGTAAAACCTCTAACATTAACCCCAAACACATGAGGTTCTACCAGATTGACTAATAGATTCTGTGCAAATTCACTTACAAAATAATTTCAACTATTTAAACCCTTCTGATAATATACAGTTTCTGACCATGTCTGAGAAGAACCTCTCTGCAGATCATAATTGCAAAACCTATTTTCGGATCATTGCAAATCCATTTCACACCGTTTATGGACAAGGCTATTTGTGCTGTATGTTGAGTAGTAGCTCATTCATAGGCCGTCAATCAACAGACAGAATATGTTGGCCACTTCTTCATCTGACAATGTCAACACACAATTGACATGAATGGCACAACCAGCAGCAGCATAAGAGCATATTGACATCCATTATATAGGATGGATCAGAGGCCAACTAAGCCAATGTTCTATTGCACATGCCCATGGACATTGGCTATAGGCAATTGGGGTTTATGGAAGAAAAAATTAAATTAAATCACGTTCTGAAATTTTAAATGTAGTTTGTGCTGCTTTGCTACTACATGAAGTTGACCATTAATATTTTCTTGGAATGGTTTTTACTACATCCAAACTTCAAGCCATTCATAAGTTCGCTTGCCTGTTACATCTGACAGCTGACCCCTTTAAAATCCTTCTGATGGGCTTATTGTAAATCAAACCAAGGTATTTACCTTTGGTAATTAAGTTGTTGACCCGCATGGTAGTTTCAAGTCTTTAACTAATTGGCAATTAATTGATCAACAATTCAGAGGTTGTGTAACATGTCTGCTTCATTTTTAGGTCAATGTAAGGGTCAATGACTTCTTGCTTTAAGGTCACTCAGAAAATTCAGCTGAAAAATAAGGCTTTTCACGACAAGAAGGAATGTGCTTTCAGAGTTCAGAATCATCTCCCATGACAACATGATGGTTGATCAAGCATGGAGAAATGGAATGTCTCTCCCATTACATGGATTGCAATGAGCAATTTGAATGTCTTCTTTAACGATTGTTTACAAGATTATTGTGAAAATCAGATGAGTTTGCCATTACAATTAACGGCCATTAATGGAATTCGATTAACAATCAGATTTTTCGCATGCTTTAATCTGAGGCAGGTGTTGCAGCATTTTGTCTGTTGTTTTTCCATTTCCAGTTCACCTCGCTCTTCTCTTATTTATCTTATTTATCTCAGACATGTTCTTGAATTTATGCCAAAGATGATAAACGCAAACCGGTATTGTAAAACATTTTAAAAAGTGATGGAAATTCATAATTAATCTAATGTCTGCATTCCACAATGGGGCTGGATTTGAAGATGATTAATTAAATTTACCTACATAATCATCTTCAGTTCTTTTAATTAGAGTTGATGCAAAGTTGATTATTTGTCAATAAAACAACACCACAATCTCTGAATCAAGGGAAGAAAAACACATTTGACCATGTTGCTATATACGTTTGTAAAGCATTCTAACATTTCCCTCATTACATTCAAATAAACTAAGCATTTGAAATTATTTATTAGTTCAAAGCTATATGTGCATATATTCCATTACCATTATGCGTCGAAAATGATACATGTGTAAAAACAGTTATTCAAAGAATTTAGCACCTTACACAATGCACGCAGTATATATCTGCATGGTTGGGCCACTGTGCCAGGGTGGCAAAGTGATTGAAAGGTTCATTCCTGCTCAAGTGAAAATCTTTTCCTGCTAGGTTTGGGTTGAGGAACTTTCATGCGCTATGACCACAATCCCAGCCCGAAGTCGTTCAGACGAGACGCTAAATTTTCAGCTCCTTGTATTAGTGTCTGTGCTGATCCCTCACATGGGCTAAATGTGTAACATGTCGAGGACTCTTGCTTTCTCTCTCCCATTTCATCAATCAACACTGGTGTGCGTGCAGAACTGGGCTAAGTGGGCTGAACTTCCCACATATATATATATCTATCTATCTATTTCTTTTAGCATTATGTACTGTTACACATTGCTACACATACATGCGTACTAACTGTCTTCCTTTACCGAGCATCATCGATGCATTTGTATCGAATGGCAGGACATGTTTCAAGCCACAAAGTGCAACAACTCATGTGTCATTTGTACTTTTGACACAAAGTCATGTTTCAACTTACTCATCATGCAAAGCTAACATGATACACGCATCAGTCAGTATAGGATTTTCTAAACGCAGGCTAGATTTCACGTACGAGCCAGGCAGCCTTGAGGAATGGCAGTTTTGCTCCTGGAATATCCATCAGACAAGCTCCGACTGAGAGAGACTGTGAGCCTTCAAATTTAAGGAAGGCTGTACTGTTATATCTGATAATTTGCATTTTCTCTGTGGCTTATGTATGAGACAGAAGTAAGCCGCTGTACTCATCCTTGTCATAACAAGTATGAGAGCTCGAGTTGCATCTCCAGTCAGACGCATGACTACTAATTTGTGGGTAAGTAGCAAAGTCTAGAAGAAAACCGTATGTTTGAAAATCCCCTTGAAAGAATAGATGAGAAACGCAAAGTTCTTGACAGACGCCGAGCATCTTAAGAAAAGCTTCACGTCCCGTTGTAATCCCAACCCCATTCCACTGATTGCGTCTCCGCAGTAAGAGGGTCCCCCACAGGACTGCCACATATCAGCAGAAATAATGCTGGGGCTAATGCACTAGCAGGTGACATAGCGATACACCTCGAATCACTCAAAAGCAGCCCCCATGAACACCGGTGCGAGTCATTCATACTAAACACATGGTGAACGTCATACTGTAAGCAGCCCCTGTAAGTAATAGGTGGCATTTACACAGCATAGTAATCACACACTGCTGACAAACCACAATGGAGACGTCTCTGTCACAAGAGACCATCAATTAAGCCTAAGTGTATGCGATTAGCCTCCAAACAAGCATTCATCAGTGTGTGATATAAGCTGCCCTACAGCCCTGAGCAGTGGGCGCTGAACAATGAGCAAGGCGGCTCAGGCACCACCCTCCCAACAATGGTCTGCCAAAGAAAATATACACCAAATTGAAGAAGAAGCAGCTGTTCTTTTTTCGTCGTTGATAATTTTACCAAAAACTGAGCATTAATAGTCCAATGAACGACAGTTGCGGTATATGTGTCATTGCTCAACATTTCTGTGATAAAAATGTAGGCAAACGAGTCATATCCAACGATTTTGAAAAATCATATAAGCTTTTGAAGTTTCCCGAGGCAGCTAGCTCAAAGACAAGATTGTCAAAAATAAAACAGTATTCATATTCATAAGCCAGTATTTCTGCTTTAAGACATGTGCAATTTCAACACAGTGCTTTTAACTTTAGTTTACTTATCTGGCTGAAGAACCATTGTTGTGAATGCAGGATTCCCAAGACGACAGAGAAACAAGCATAGTTGCCAGTGTATTTTTGATTATACAAAGACCCATATTACATGCTGGAATTGCTGGTGTCTTTTTGAGGAAACCAACAGCCTCCAGTAACAGTCACTTTGAGACCCATGTGCTACATAGACTAACACAGTGCAGGTTGAGATGCTGGGCGCTATAGGTGATGCTAGATTGCTGAGGCAAGATACAAATTGGGGAAGAATCCAATAACCATCTGGCCAGACCCTGGTCCCCGTGGATCCCATTAAGATACCAAGACTTATCTTTCTGGCCAATAATAATTCACGTGCATACGTGCAGCACTGTTAGACATCAAAATCTCTGATTTCTGCTGCAAATATGCTATTGCTCTTAGTCAGACCAAGTCAGAACTAGTCATACTAAGGCAATCATCCATATTTATGTATCTCCATACTACCTTGCAGGGCTTGGTGGTCACTTGGCATGCAAAGCTGATGTAACCAAACAGGATGGTTTTCTGTAGGTCTTTCTGTGTTGGCTGTCAACATGGCATAAATCACCATTGACTGCAGAGTCACTTACACACGTGGAGTGGGGAGAAGGCCAATGTGCAGCTCTCCATTAGACCTGTGACCTGCAGCTCTAAGCTGGTGCAGTCAAGTAACAAGTTATTGCCCATGTACTTATACAAGCTTTGAGATTTGTACATACTAGACAGTCACTGAGTAGCATTTACTATTTATAAAACGAACACACGTATAGTCTTCTTTTTTCTTCCTTTTCTGAGTATAGACCCAACATTATTATTATTTTGTAGTAGTTATCAAGCAGAATTGAACGTCCTACCTAAACAAAATTTGAAGAGGTCATTGATCCCACGTAATCTCATTCATACCAAGGTCAGATAGTTTAAGTTATTCCAATTATCAAAATCGTATATAATATTGAAGCTATAACGACAGTGCCTCCATGCATTGAAGATACAACTATGACAACACAAAAGGGAAAGAATCGGAATATAAAAGTTGCATGACTGAAAAGAGCTGCTTAAACACAGGGTGTGATGGTGTGACTTGAGATTAGAGTCCAAAAGGAACATCAACATCACGAAGGGGGAAAGCTTTAAATCAAGCAATGCTGATATCCTTTCTCTTCTTGGCACTTTTATTTTTGTGCAAGCCCTTTTTGCTCCTACACTGGATCTTTCTCTTTTGTTGCATTGTAGCGTAAAATGAAATTGATTGAATAAAAGAACTGACCAACTAATTATAAGTATCCCGAATTGCATCTGATTCAGTGCAGGCTATATATCTCTTAGATCCGATGATTTTTTTAAAAGGTCTGACAGATTTATACATATGTAAATTTCCAAGATTTGCCTATCAAATTTTTCTTTCATCTTTATTTGTGGGAACCCCAGGGTCACCACAATGAAAAGGAGACACCAGCGCAAGAGACATTCATCCGAGGAGCTACGAGGAGCTATAAACAGATATGAAAAAAGGGCAGGAAATCCTTGGTCCAGGTGACATCTATTCATGCAATTCCTCCGTGTAAGCCCACACATATCTGGCTGAGACGGGCTGGCATAAAGCTAGCACAAAGCCATCCATGGTTATCTCAGACAGTGATATGTGGCAAATAACTTGAGGAGCAGATCTAGTCCAGGCTCTGGCCTATAACCCCGCATACATTTTGAGTCCCATAGAGTTTGATGGCTGAACCTTGTAGCTGAGTCTCCTGGCTTTCAGAATTTCACAGGTGGACGTTCCGATTTTACTGCGAACAGTCGCTAGGGGGCGTTTTTCAAAATGGCCGCCATTCTCACTCTCGCTTGTCTATCTTCCCTAATTTTCAAGATATAATTTCATGCAACACCACTTTTTAGGGGTTTTCTGACATGCAGAATCCATTTCTGGCCTTACTTTTTTGGTACAGTGAGTATATCCTATGATATTGCAATGCTTCATGCACATTGATGAAGACCGATGGCCAAATTCACTAAAATTGTCATAAATCAGTCTGTTAATACCTGGTCATCTCCTTATAGTCATATTTAACCCAACCCAGCTACTGAATTGATTACTTGTATGGCTTGTTAAGGTCTAAGAACATTTATTTTAGGGGTAGAACCTCGTGTATCTTGGATTATTGTGGTCCGAAAATGGCTAAAAACTAGTAAAAAGCAAAATGGCCACTTAAAAACCACAAATTTCTTTATTTTGACAACAAAATCTGGGTAGAACTAACTCCCCATTAATGTTTTCTCTGCTTCTTACATGATTTCAGAGTGTTCTGTCCAAATAGAATAATGACCATGGTGGGAAATTTGGATTTAAGTGTCACACTAAACGCTTAAATGTCTGTCAAAATGTTCCGAATTACTCTAAGATGTGACATTAATCTACCTTATAGTCCTCTCCTTCTTGAATGCAGTCACTCACAACTACCTAATTGAATTCTTGTGTAGCTTATTAAGGTTTAGGAACATTTATTTTGAGTAGAACTAGGTTTATCTGGGGTTATGATGGGCAGAAAATGACTGAAAAGCCAAAATGATCTCTTAAAAAATGATCTCTTAAAAACAAAGTCGGGGTAGAACCAACTCTCAATTAATGTATTCTCATCTTTTTACATGATTTTAGAGTGTTCTGTCGAAATAGATTAATCACCATAAGGGAATATTACTCTATAATCTGTTCTCATTTTCTACATGTACATCGAGATTCAACCTTCAGTTAAATATTACGTACACTATTCCTGAAATGACTAATTGGCTTTTTGAGTCATCCAGTCTCAATGAAAACATTTCCTATCATCAAGTTTAGTCATATGCTTTAATAGAGGGCCGGCACGGGCCTCCCCCAAGGTCATAGCATGTGCGACCTGTCTATCAACTGCTCCAGCCTGCCATCCAGTTTATTTTGCTTCGTGTTTTGAGGCGTTTATTTATAGAACAATGTTGTGACGTCACCAGCAGCAACAGTGGCGTAACTGGGGGTTCTCGAGCGGGGGGGCACCTGGGGGGGCACGCGATTCTCTGGGGGGGCACCCACAATGCTAATTGTATATTTAAGCCAGAGTTGGAAAGTTGATATGGGGGGGCACCTGGGGGGGCACAGGTCCAATATGGGGGGCCTGTGCCCCCTCGTGCCCCCCCATAGGGACGCCACTGAGCAGCAACCAAGTTGCTCGCTCATTTTAGCTTCTGGCTTCGACCCTTGCAGCGTCAACAACATCTACATATTTACTAAGTTAACTTTTTTTTTGCACCAATGCAAGTTAATAACTTTCGTTACTTAATTACAAGTCCATCATTGTAAGTTAATAACTTTGGTTACTCAATTACAAGTCCCTTAAATAAAATGATAAAGTCCACTAAAATGCTAATTTTAGTAGAAAAAAGTGCATAAAAGACACATTTTTGCATGAGAAATACTTCATTTGACAAAATATATAGCTAAATAGTGAAACCCAGACATTGATTGTCTGAGTTCGTCTGGAATTGTAACCTGTGCCACTTTTGGAAACAGAAGAGCCTCATTCTGGTACTTGCAGTAAATATTTGCACAGATAATGTCTCATGTTTTAACTTTTTAACTTCAGTTAATCTTGCAAAAAATTTAACTTATTTTAAAACTTTAACTTAGCTAATTATTTGATTCACTTATTAACTGTTAACACAGCTAACATTTTTGTGAACTTGCCAACCATTGAGTTTTTGAGATGATTTGGTGCACCAAAACCTAACAAAAATGTGATACATAAATTACAAATCGGCTCTTTTATCCATGCATAGGCGTAGGAGGTCAATTAATTTTTTGGGGGCTGCCCGAAAAATATTGCCCAAATTGCCCCAAAAAATAAAAACTCCCAAAATTTTCTGCCTGAAACTATATGAACAATCGACTTCCCCACCCCCTGCCTCCTACGCCTATGTCTCCTTGAGTAAGTGCATTTCTACAGTGTGAACTGTAGATGAGGGGAATCAGACCTAACATCAGTTTACATGCTGTGAGACAAACTACTACAATCAGTGGCGTTCCTATGGGGGGATATAGGCCCCCCATATTGGACCTGTACCCCCCCCAGGTGCCCCCCCTTATGAACTTTCCAACTCTGGCTAAAATATACGATAAGTATATATGGTGCCCCCCCAGAGAATCGCCTGCCACCCCCAGGTGCCCCCCCCCGCTCGAGACTCCCCAGTTATGCCACTGACTACAATTCCAGATGTCAACAAGTGTCTGGAATGAAGACTCGAAGTTATGCAACATAGACCTATATTTTTTGTTGACGTAATTAAGTGTTATTTCACTGCTGACAAAACTTCAGCCAATTTCTATAAAGAAACGATAGTTTGGGGGGACTATGGGTTTTACCCCTGGGACGAACTCCTTTTTTTTTCTCACGAAGCGTCAATGAACAATTTTTTTTTTTCGCATGCGCACGCACGACAAACTTTTTTATCGCAATTTTAACATTACGGTAGGCCTATCCCAGCTACAAGTATAGAAACAAATTTTTTTTTTGTCATTTGCTGAACAAACTTTTTTTTTCAGTGTCAATTTCGAAGCAAACTTTTTTTTGTTCACCAAACAGCAACAAATGTGCCTGCAGCTCAAGTTTCCTTCTTACATTGTTCGCCGCAACTATGTGGAAACTACGCGAAAAACACTTGTTTGGAAATGAAAAACACTTCTTTAGAAAATGACGAAAAAAGGAAAGAATGTATTGAAGTCTGGCTTCAACGAGACTAATTTCAACCCGATACATTTTTTAGAGTGTAGTAAACATCCCATATAAAAATGTTGCTTTTGCCCACAATTCAGAAAAATACGTATATAAGCAAGTTTCCTTAACTTGTCTGAGAATAACCAGACAATCATGCATATCTGTCACCAAAATAAAGCTACTAATAATGATAACTGTCTGCATGCAATGGTCCAACATTCTAGTAAGTAAGGTAATTATAGGCCTAAGCATCTCATGAACTAACAAGAGGAGAAAAGTAACTAAGTGGACATAGAAGAATATAGAAGGACACAGAAGGATACTGAAGCATACAGAGGGACACAAAGACATATCAGTGACATTTTTGCCTTGGTCCACTTTTGTCTCTTGGCATTGTGGCCATAGTGGACGAATGTGATTCCCATCCCTTTTTGTGGGGGTTCTGACACCACCATCCCAGTTCCCAGCCAGTCTCAGCATCTATGCATGGTTTATTGACAACCTGTCTCGCAAGAAAATAGCAAGCACTCGAGTGATTAATAGAATCTGACAATGCATACCTATAAAACATGAAAATACAACAGCAGATTGTGCTTTATACATATTTTTATGTCATTGATTAAATTACTATACCTTCAGCGGGTCTTGTAGTGTCATTTTTAATGTCATATTTGTGGTGCAGTTTTATGGATAAACTGCTGCTGTGCCAGAGGCTTTTTATTTTATTCTTTCTTGTATACACAGATGCTGACTCTTACAGGTCGAGCATGTGCAAGGAGCGTCAACTGCTTCAAGAAAAAAGCAAAGTTCTCTCTTGCAGAGCAATTGTCTCATGACTCTTTGTAATAAGTTTTATGAGTAGTCTGAGACTGAGCCTGCAATTTAACAGTCTGCATCTGCTATTTCACTGCCTCTAATTCGTCTTTATTGCCCTTCCTGCCTCCAAGAAAGGATCCATCATTGTCATCCTTCTGACTTGTTTAATGCGAAACAAGTGGTTATTTTGCCCAATCAATTGACAATCATGAGTGGGACATAGATAAAGATGCTCCTGTTTAAACTGATTGCTCTCTAAAGAGCCGGAAAACTTCTTTTTCACAGATGTTGGGACCAAATTGGGACATTATGACACACCATCCATCAAGCGGGCTTCAGGGCTACATGGCAACAAGCAGAGCCACCGGCTACAGTATGTGGGGCCCTTTATTGCCTATTAAATTATCTAAACAATATCTATTATCCTACCATTAATGTCCATTATGATATGAAAGAAGCACTATATAATAACTAAATCTGTGGATATCTGTTTAAGGTCAAACTACCATAATTATATATTGATGTTACACTCAAATACATGATTTTGACTTGTAATAATGTTTCAAAACAACACATAATGAATGATATTGTATTTGTGACATTTATGGTAAGTTATGAATTTCAGAATGTGAATGAAATTGCTCAAATTGAAAACACTTCAAATTCAACATTTTGAATATGTAGATAGATTTGGAACTGTTTTTGACATTTGATGTGTAAGTAATACCTCCTGTAATGGTTTCTGTATTGGATTTTTCACATTTTTAATTCAATATGCGAGAAACTCGGGTTGATACTGCTATCAATATGAATGGAGTGCCAGCATGAATTCAAATGGCTGGTTTTTGGGGGCTAAAATAGCTAGTGGGGACCAACAATAGAACGGATGTGCGAAATAGCATGCAACCTGAGAAACCAGTGCCATGTTGTGTGGAATTGACAGTCGTGCCACTGCGATACAATTGATCGCTAAAACTGTAAAACTTCCAACATCAACCCCATACACACGAGGTTCTACCAGATTGACTAATAGATTCTGTGCAAATTCACTTACAAAATAATTTCAACTATTTAAACCCTTCTGATAAGGTATTGTTTTGGACCATGTCTGAGAAGAACCTCTCTGCAGATCATAATTGCAAAACCTATTTTCGGATCATTGCAAATCCATTTCACACCGTTTATGGACAAGGCTATTTGTGCTGTATGTTGAGTAGTAGCTCATTCATAGGCCGTCAATCAACAGACAGAATATGTTGGCCACTTCTTCATCTGACAATGTCAACACACAATTGACATGAATGGCACAACCAGCAGCAGCATAAGAGCATATTGACATCCATTATATAGGATGGATGGGAGGCTACTAAGCCAATGTTCTATTGCACATGCCCATGGACATTGGCTATAGGCAATTGGGGTTTATGGAAGAAAAAATTAAATTGCGTATCCTTGTCTTTTTAGCTTGAAATCACGTTCTGAAATTTAAAATGTTGTTTGTTCCGCTTTGCTACTACAAGAAGTTGATCATTAATATTTTCTTGGATTGGTTTTTACTACATCCAAACTTCAGCCATGCTGCATAAGTTTGCATTCCTGTAACATCTGACAGTTGACCTTTTTAAAATTCTTTCTTGTGGGCTTATTGAAAATCAAACCAAGGTATTTACTTGTTGGTAATTAAGTTGTTGACCCGCATGGCACTTTCAAGTCTTTAACTAATTGGCAATTAATTGATCAACAATTCAGAGGTTGCATAACATGTCTGCTTCATTTGTAGGTCAATGACTGGGTCAATGAGTTCACTCAGAAAATTCAGCTGAAGAATAAGGCTTTCAAGACAAGAGGAATGTGCTTTCAGAGTTCAGAATCATCTCCCATGACAACATGATGGCTGAACGAGAATGGAGAAATGGAATGTCTCTCCCATTACATGGATTGCAATGAGCAATTTAAATGTCTGCTTTAACGATTGTTAACAAGATTATTGTGAAAATCAGATGAGTTTGCCATTACAATTAACGGCCATTAATGGAATTCGATTAACAATCAGATTTTTCGCATGCTTTAATCTCCAGCAGGTGTTGTGGCATTTTGTCCGTTGTTTTTCCATTTCCAATTCACCTTGCTCTTCTCTTATTTATCTCAGACATGTTCTTGAATTTATGCCAAAGATGATAAAGCAAACTGGTATTGTCAAACATTTCAAAAAGTGATGAAAATTCATTATTAATCAGATGTCTGCGCTAGATTTGAAGATGATTAATTAAATTTACCTACATAATCATCTTCAGTTCTTTTAATTAGAGTTGATGCAACGCTGATTATTTGTAAGTAAAACAACACCACAATCTTTAGCTCAAGGGAAGAAAAACACATTTGACCATGTTGCTATATATTTTGTAAAGCATTCTAACATTTCCCTCATTACATTCAAATAAACAAAGCATTTGAAATTATTTATAAGTTCAAAGCTATGTGCATATATTCCATTACTATTATGAATCGAAAACGATACATGTGTAAAAACAGGTACCCAAAGAATTTAGCACCTTACACAATGCACGCAGTATATATCTGCATGGTTGGGCCAGGGTGGCAAAGTGATTAAAAGGTTCATTCTTGCTCAAGTGAAAATATTTTCCTGCATAGGTTTGGGTTGAGGAACTTTCATGCGCTATGACCACAATCCCAGCCCGAAGTCGATCAGATGAGACGCTAAATTTTCAGCTCCTTGTATTAGTGTCTGTGCTGATCCCTCACATGGGCTAAATGTGTAACATGTCAAGGACTCTTGCTTTCTCTCTCCCATTTCATCAATCAACACTGGTGTGTGTGCAGAACTGGGCTTAGTGGGCTGAACTTCCCATATATCTATATATCTATCTATTTCTTTTAGCATTATGTACTGTTACACATTGTTACACATACATGCGACTAACTGTCTTCCTTTACTGAACATCATCGATGCATTTGTATCGAATGGCAGGACATGTTTCAAGCCACAAAGTGCAACAACTCATGTGTCATTTGTACTTTTGACACAAAGTCATGTTTCAACTTACTCATCATGCAAAGCTAACATGATACACGCATCAGTCAGTATAGGATTTTCTAAACGCAGGCTAGATTTCATGAACGAGCCAGGCAGCCTTGAGGAATGGCAGTTTTGCTCCTGGAATATCCATCAGACAAGCTCCGACTGAGAGAGACTGTGAGCCTTCAAATTTAAGGAAGGCTGTACTGTTATATCTGATAATTTGCATTTTCTCTGTGGCTTATGTATGAGACAGAAGTAAGCCGCTGTACTCATCCTTGTCATAACAAGTATGAGAGCTCGAGTTGCATCTCCAGTCAGACGCATGACTACTAATTTGTGGGTAAGCAGCAAAGTCTAGAAGAAAACCGTATGTTTGAAAATCCCCTTGAAAGAATATATGAGAAACGCAAAGTTCTTGACAGACGCCGAGCATCTTAAGAAAAGCTTCACGTCCCGTTGTAATCCCAACCCCATTCCACTGATTGCATCTCCGCAGTAAGAGGGTCCCCCACAGGACTGCCACATATCAGCAGAAATAATGTCGGGGCTAATGCATTAGCAGGTGACATTGCGATACACCTCGAATCACTCAAAAGCAGCCCCCATGAACACCAGTGCGAGTCATTCATACTAAACACATGGTCAATGTCATACTGTAAGCAGCCCCTGTAAGTAATAGGTGGCATTTACACAGCATACTAATCAAACACTGCTGACAAACCACAATGGAGACATCTCTGTCACAAGAGACCATCAATTAAGCCTAAGTGTATGCGATTAGCCTCCAAACAAGCATCCATTAGTGTGTGATGTAAGCTGCCCTACAGCCCTGAGCAGTGAGCACAGAACAATGAGCAAGGCGGCTCAGGCACCACCCTCCCAACAATGGTCTGCCAAAGAAAATATACACCTAATTGAAGAAGAAGCAGCTGTTCTTTTTTCGTCGTTGATAATTTTACCAAAAAACTGAGCATTAACAGTCCAATGAACGACAGTTGCGGTATATGTGTCATTGCTCAACATTTCTGTGATAAAAATGTAGGCAAACGAGTCATATCCAACGATTTTGAAAAATCATATAAGCTTTTGAAGTTTCCCGAGGCAGCTAGCTCAAAGACAAGATTGTCAAAAATAAAACGGTATTCATATTCATAAGCCAGTATTTCTGCTTAAAGACATGTGCATTTTCAACACAGTGCCTTTAACTTTAGTTTACTTATCTGGCTGAAGAACCATTGTTGTGAATGCAGGATTCCCAAGACGACAGAGAAGCAAGCATAGTTGCCAGTGTATTTTTGATTATACATAGACCCATATTACATGCTGGAATTGCTGGTGTCTTTTTGAGGAAACAAACAGCCTCCAGTAACAGTCACTTTGAGACCCATGTGCTACATAGACTAACACAGTGCAGGTTGAGATGCTGGACGCTATAGGTGATGCTAGATTGCTGAAGCAGGATACAAATAGGGGAAGAATCCAATAACCATCTGACCAGACCTTGGTCCCCATGGATCCCATTAAGATACCAAGACTTATCTTTCTGGCCAATAATAATTCACGTGCATACGTGCAGCACTGTTAGACATCAAAATCTCTGATTTCTGCTGCAAATATGCTATTGCTCTTAGTCAGACCAAGTCAGAACTAGTCATACTAAGGCAATCATCCATATTTATGTATCTCCATACTACCTTGCAGGGCTTGGTGGTCACTTGGCATGCAAAGCTGATGTAACCAAACAGGATGGTTTTCTGTAGGTCTTTCTGTGTTGGCTGTCAACATGGCAAAAATCACCGTTGACTGCAGTGTCACTTACACACTTGGAGTGGGGAGAAGGCCAATGTGCAGCTCTCCATTAGACCTATGACCTGCAGCTCTAAGCTGGTGCAGTCAAGTAACATTTATTGCCCATGTACTTATGCAAGCTTGAGATTTGTACATACTAGACAGTCACTTAGAAGCACTTACTATTTATAAAACAAATACTCGTATAGCCCCTTTCTGTTTTCTTGTTTATATTTTTCTGACTAGAGACCAAATATAATTATTATTTTGTAGTAGTTATGAAGCAGAATTGAATGTGCTAGTAATATTACATTATAGAGAGGTCCTTGACCCCACGTAATCTCATTCATTGAGGTCAGACAGTAAAAGTTATTACAATTGTAAAACCTGTATTGAAGCCTCAATGACAGTTCCTCCATTGAAGATATTGCTATGACAATACAAAAGAGAAAGAATCGGAATATAAAAGTTGCATGACTGAAAAGAGCTGCTTAAACACAGGGTGTGACGGTGTGACTTGAAATTAAAGCCCAAAAGGAATGTCAACATCACGAAGGGGGAAAGCTTTAAATCAAGCAATGCTGATATCCTTTCTTTTATTGGCATTTTTCTTTTTTGTAAGCCCTTTTTGCACCTAGACTAGAATTTTTCTCTCTTGTTGCATTGTAGCGTAAAATGAAATCGAATGAATAAAAGAACTGACCAACTAGTTATAAGTATCCCTTAATTGCATCTGATTCAGTGCGGGCTATATATCTCTTAGATCTGGCGATTTTTAGCAATCTGTCAGATTTATGCAAAAGTAAATTTTCAAGTTTGCCTCTCAAATTTTTTCTCCATCTTTATTTGTGGGAACCCCAGGGTCACCGCAATGAAAAGGAGACACCAGCGCAAGATACATTCATCCGAGGAGCTATAAACAGATATGAAAAAGGGGCAGGAAATCCTTGGTCCAGATGACATCTATTCATGCAATTCCTCCGTGTAAGCCCACACATATCTGGCTGAGACGGGCTGGCATAAAGCTAGCACAGAGAGAGAGAGAGAGAGAGAGATTGTTTATTTCCAATAACAATAGTTTTAGGTGAGAACAATAAGTACAATAATTAATCAGCTGGGAGACACATATTTTGACGCCATAAGGCAGCACAAAGCCATCCATGGTTATCTCAGACAGTGATATGTGGCAAATAACTTGAGGAGCAGATCTGTCCGCAGGTTTGCCACACTCCCTGGCCAACAGTCAACCTTGTATTTGCATGTATCAACCTTGGCTGGTGTCCACATGGGTGCAACATTCAGTTATCCAATAGATTAGAAATGTTATAAGAAGTATGTATTACACATTCAATACCATTGTGTCATTAGCTCAAGACAGATGTATAGCAATTGCAAAGATGAAATATAGAAAATTTCTAAAATTTGTAACTGTTGTCTCAACCAAAAAATTAACTACCATTCGTGGTGCAATTTATGTGTAGGCCAACATACCGATTTTTACCGAACCATAAAATTCTTCAAAGGCATCAAACGCATGTATACACTTTCGTTACAGGCCATGCATTTACCATAACTTCTGACATATAGGCATGCTAAAAATGACAATAAGTCAGGACATGATATGGACTAAGGGCTCTGTAGAATAAACTACATGATTCCTGATTTCTATACTTAAGAAGGGCATTTTTAAGGGAATATTACTCTATAATCTGTTCTCATTTTCTACATGTACATCGAGATTCAACCTTCAGTTAAATATTACGTACACTATTCCTGAAATGACTAATTGGCTTTTTGAGTCATCCAGTCTCAATGAAAACATTTCCTATCATCAAGTTTAGTCATATGCTTTAATATCCTTTAATTTAATGGAAACATTATCTATGGAAAAAGTTGTACAATCTACATGAAACCAAATTAGTAGGCCTACATTGTAACAAGTTGAATGCAGCATTATTCACCAAGGTCTTTGATTTTACATCTACATCCTGAGTTAACAGGATAGCAAAGATGTCTGACACGCTGGAAGGAGGCTCCTCATTTGAAGGTCATAAAATGTGCTTTTTAATGGCTGCAGGCAAGAGTGAACAGCAACAAATGTGCTTGCAGCTCAAGTATTCGTCTTACATTGTTTGCTGCAACTTTGTGGAAACTACGTGAAAAACACTTCTTTGGAAATGAAAAACACTTCTTTAGAAAATGACGAAAAAAGCAAAGAATGCATATTGAAGTCTGGCGGCAACGAGACTAATTTCAACCCGATACATTTTTAGAGCGTAGTTAACATCCCACATAAAAATGTTAGTTTTGCCTTCAATTCAGAAAAATTAATACATTAGCAAGTTTCCTTAACTTGTCTGAGAATAACCAGACAATCATGCATATCTGTCACCAAAATAAAGCTACTAATAATGATAACTGTCTGCATGCAATGGTCCAACATTCTAGTAAGTAAGGTAATTATAGGCCTAAGCATCTCATGAACTAACAAGAGGAGAAAAGGAATTAAGAGGACATAGAAGGACACTGTAGGACACTGAAGCATATACATGCATATACATATAAAGAAGGACACAAAGACATATCAGTGACATTTTTGCCTTGGTCCACTTTTGTCTCTTGGCATTGTGGCCATAGTGGACGAATGTGATTCCCATCCCTTTTTGTGGGGGTTCTGACACCACCATCCCAGTTCCCAGCCAGTCTCAGCATCTATGCATGGTTTATTGACAACCTGTCTCGCAAGAAAATAGCAAGCACTCGAGTGATTAATAGAATCTGACAAAGATATCAGTATCTAGTCGATATGAGCTTGACACCAAGACTTGCCATGCTATTGCCAGGGGCTTTATTGGTGTAATAGGTCTATTGTGGCCTCAAGGGCCTCTGCCCTCAGAGCTTCTCGACCCAAGATGTCAAACTGCAATGTATTTCTGATACATGCAATGCAATGCATACATATAAAACATGAAAATACAACAGTAGATTGTGTTTGAGATATTTGTGTTATTGATTAATTATAAATGATTATACCTTCATCGTGTGTTGCAGTGTCATTTCTAATGTAGTATTGCAGTGTCATTTCTAATAAAGGTAATATTTGTTGTATACAGTTTTAAGGATAAACTGCTGCTGTAACTGAGGCTTTTTATTTTATTCTTTCCTATATAAACGGATGCTTACTCTTACAGGTCCAGCAGATGTTCAAGGAGCATCAACTGCTTCAAGAAAAAGCCAAAGTTCTCTGTTGTGGAGAAATTGTCTCATGACTCTTTGTAATAAGTTTTATGAGTAGTCTGAGACTAAGCCTGCAATTTAACAGTCTGCATCTGCTATTTCACTGCCTCTAATTCGTCTTTATTGCCCTTCCTGCCTCCAAGAAAGCATCCATCATTGTCATCCTCCTGACTTGTTTAATGCGAAACAAGTGGTTATTTTGCCCAATCAATTGACAATCATGAGGGGGACAGAGACAAAGATGCTCCTGTTTAAACTGATTGCTCTCTAAAGAGCCGGAAAACTTCTTTTTCACGGACCACATTGGGACGGACATTATGACACACCATCCATCAAGCTGGCTTCAGGGCTACATGGCAACAAGCAGAGCCACCGGCTACAGTATGTGGGGCCCTTTATTGCCTATTAAATTATCTAAACAATATCTATTATCCTACCATTAATGTCCATTATGATATGAAAGAAGCACTATATAATAACTAAATTTGTGGATATCTGTTTAAGGTCAAACTACCATAATTATATATTAATGTTACACTCAAATACATGATTTTGACTTGTAATAATGTTACAAAACAACACGTAATGAATGATATTGTATTTGTGACATTATTGGTAAGTTATGCATTTCGGAATGTGAATAAAATTGCTCAAATTGAAAACACTTAAAATTCAAAATTCGGAATATGTAGATAGATTTGGAACTGTTTTTGACATTTGATGTGTAAGTAATACCTCCTGTAATGGTTTCTGTATTGGATTTTTCACATTTTCAATTCAATATGCGAGACATTCGGGTTGATACTGCTATCAAAATCAATGGAGTGCCAGTATGAATTCAAATGGCTAGCTTTTTGGGTTTAAAATAGCTAGTGGGGACCAACAATAGAACGGATCAGCGAAATAGCATGCAACCTGAGAAAGCGATGCCATGCAGGGTGGAATTGACGCTCGTGCCACTGTGATGCAATAGATAACTAAAAATTTGTAAAACTCCAATACAGGCATATTGGAGGGAGGGAAGGGAGCGGTGGCCCCCCCAATAGTTTGGGAAACAGTAAGATTTGGACAAAGAGGCCAAAGTGGCAGAAGATTAAATAAATACTATTGGAAATTAATTATTTCCAGCCAATCTTATTTGAAATTGTATTAAATCTAGATTTGAAATCCGGGCAGATGTCATCCGCCCCCCCCCAATAAAAAATCGCATGTGTCATACGCCTATGAACTCCAACATTAACCCCACACTAACTAGGTTCTACAAAGATTGACTAATAGATTGTTAACGAAATTCACCTACAAAATAGGTTTAACTGTTTAAGACCTTCTGACAAGATACTGTTTTGAACCTCTCTGCAAACAATAATTACGCAAAACCTATTTTCGGATCATTGCAAATCCATTTTACTGGGCATTAACACATCGTTTATGGACAAGGCTATATGCACTGTATGTTGCGTAGTAGCTCATTCATAGGCCGTCAATCAACAGACTGAATATGTGGGCCACCTCTTCATCTGACAATGTCAACACACAATTGACATGAATGGCACAACCACCAGCAGCATGACAGCATATTGACATCCATTATATAGGACGGAAGGCCTACTAAGCCAATGTTCTATTGCACATGCCCATGGACATTGGCTATAGGCAATTGGGGTTTATGGAAGAAAAAATTAAATTAAATCACGTTCTGAAATTTTAAATGTAGTTTGTGCTGCTTTGCTACTACATGAAGTTGACCATTAATATTTTCTTGGAATGGTTTTTACTACATCCAAACTTCAAGCCATGCTGCATAAGTTTGCTTTCCTGTTACATCTGACAGCTGACCCCTTTAAAATTCCTTCTGATGGGCTTATTGTAAATCAAACCAAGGTATTTACCTTTTGGTAATTAAGTTGTTGATCCGCATGGCACTTTCAAGTCTCTAACTAATTGGCAATTAATTGATCAACAATTCAGAGGTTGTGTAACATGTCTGCTTCGTTTGTAGGTCAATGTCAGGGTCAATGACTTCTTGCTTTAAGGTCACTCAGAAAATTCAGCTGAAAAAAAGGCTTTTCAAGACAAGGAAGAATGTGCTTTCAGAGTTCAGAATCATCTCCCATGACAACATGATGGCTGAACAAGAATGGAGATTGCAATGAGCAATTTAAATGTCTGCTTTAACGATTGTTAACAAGATTATTGTGAAAATCAGATGAGTTTGCCATTACAATTAACGGCCATTGTTGGAATTCGATTAACAATCAGATTTTTGGCATGCTTTAATCTCCAGCAGGTGTTGCGACATTTTGTCCATTGTTTTTCCATTTCCAATTCACCTTGCTCTTCTCTTATTTATCTCAGACATGTTCTTGAATTTATGCCAAAGATGATAAACGCAAACCGGTATTGTAAAACATTTTAAAAAGTGATGGAAATTCATAATTAATCTAATGTCTGCATTCCACAATGGGGCTGGATTTGAAGATGATTAATTAAATTTACCTTCATAATCATCTTCAGTTCTTTTAATCTGAGTTGATGCAATGTCGATTATTTGTTAGTAAAACAACGCCACAATCTTTACCTCAAGGGAAGAAAAACACATTTGACCATGTTGCTATATATGTTTATAAAACTTTCTAACATTTTCCTCATTACATTCAAATAAAAAAGCATTTGAAATTATTTATAAGTTCAAAACTATGTGCATATATTCCATTACTATTATGCATCAAAAACGATACATGTGTAAAAACAGTTACCCAAATAATTTAGCACCTTACACAATGTATGCAGTATATTTCTGCATGGTTGGGCAAGGGACCAGGGTGGCAAAGTGATTAAAAGGTTCATTCCTGCTCAAGTGAAAATCTTTTCCTGCTAGGTTTGGGTTGAGGAACCTTCATGCACTCTGACCATAATCCCAGCCTAAAGTCTGTCAGATGAGACACTAAATTGGCAGCTCCTTGTATCAGTGCCTGTCCTGATCCCTCACATGGGCTAAATGTGTAACATGACGAGGACTCTTGTTTTCTCTCTCCCATTTCATCAATCAACACTGGTGAGTGCGCAAAACTGGGCTTAGTGGGCTGAACTTCCATATCTATCTATCTATTTCCTTTAGCATTATGTACTTTTACACATTGTTACACATATACATGCAAACTAACTGTCTTCTTTTACTGGACATCATCGATGCATTTGTATCGAATGGCAGGACATGTTTCAAGCCATAAAGTGCAACAACTCTTGTGTCATTTGTACTTTTGTTTCAACTTACTCATCATGCAAAGCTAACATGATACACGCATAAGTCAGTATAGGATTTTCTAAACGCAGGCTAGATTTCATGAACGAGCCAGGCAGCCTTGAGGAATGGCAGTTTTGCGCCTGGAATATCCATCAGATAAGCTTCGACTGAGAGAGACTGTGAGCCTTCAAATTAAGGAAGGCTGTGCTGTTATATCCGATAATTTGCATTTTCTCCGTGGCTTATGTATGAGACAGAAGTAAGCCGCTGTACTCATCCTTGTCATAACAAATACGAGAGTTCGAGTTGCATCTCCAGTCAGACGCACGACTACTAATTTGTGGGTAAGTAGCAAAGTAGAAGAAAACCGTATGTTTGAAAATCCCCTTGAAAGAATAGATGAGAAACACAAAGTTCTTGACAGACGCCGAGCATCTTAAGAAAAGCTTCACGTCCCATTGTAATCCCAACCCCATTCCACTGATTGCATCTCCGCAGTAAGAGGGTCCCCCACAGGACAGCCACATATCAGCAGAAATAATGCCGGGCTAATGCATTAGCAGGTGACATTGCGATACACCTCGAATCACTCAAAAGCAGCCCCCATGAACACCGGTGCGAGTCATTCATACTAAACACATGGTCATTGTGATACTGTAAGCAGCTCCTGTAAGTAATAGGTGGCATTTACACAGCATACTAATCACACACTGCTGACAAACCACAATGGAGACGTCTCTGTCACAAGAGACCATCAATTAAGCCTAAGCGTATGTGATTAGCCCCCAAACAAGCATCCATCAGCGTGTGATGTAAGCTGCCCTACAGCCCTAAGCAGTGAGCACAGAACAATAAGCAAGGCGGATCAGGCACCACCCTCCCAACAATGGTCTGCCAAAGAAAATATACACTCAATTGGAGAACCAGCTGTTCCTTTTTCGTTGTTGATAATTTTACCAAAAAAACTGAGCATTAACAGTCCAATGAACGACAGTTGCTGTATATGTGTCATTGCTCAACATTGCTGTGCTAAAAAAGTAGTCAAACGAGTCACATCCAACGATTTTGAAAAGTCACATTAGCTTTAGAAGTTGTCAGAGGCAGCTCAAAGACTAGATCGTCAAACATAAAATGGTATTCATATTCATAAGCCGGTATTTCTGCTTTAAGACGTATGTACATTTTTTTTAACTTTAGTTTACTTATCTGGCTGAAGAACCATTGTTGTGAATGCTGGATTTCCAAGAAGATGTAGAAACAAGCATAGTTGCCAGTGTATTTTTGATTATACAAAAACCCATATTGCATGCTGGAATTGTTGGTGTCTTCTAGAGGGAACCAACAGCCTCCAGTAACAGTCACTTTGAGACCCATGTGCTGCATAGACTAACACAGCGCAGGTTGAGATGCTGGAAGCTATAGGTGATGCTAGGTTGCTGAGGCAGGATACAAATTGGGGAAGAATCCAATAACCATCCGACCAGACCTTGGTCCCCATGGATCCCATTAAGATACCAAGACTTATCTTTCTGGCCAATAATAATTCACGTGCATACGTGCAGCACTGTTAGACATCAAAATCTCTGATTTCTGCTGCAAATATGCTATTGCTCTTAGTCAGACCCAGTCAGAACCAGTCATACTAAAGCAATCATCCATATTTATGTATCTCCATACTACCTTGCAGGGCTTGGTGGTCACTTGGCATGCAAAGCTGATGTAACCAAACAGGATGGTTTTCTGTAGGTCTTTCTGTGTTGGCTGTCAACATGGCATAAATCACCATTGACTGCAGTGTCACTTACACACGTGGAGTGGGCAGAAGGCCAATGTGCAGCTCTCCATTAGACCTGTGACCTGCAGCTCTAAGCTGGCGCAGTCAAGTAACAAGTTATTGCCCATGTACTTATACATGCTTGAGATTTGTACATACTAGACAGTCACTTAGTAGCATTTACTATTTATAAAACGAACACACACGTATAGTCTTCTTGTGTTTCCTTTTCTGAGTATAGACCCAATATTATCATTATTTTGTAGTAGTTATCAAGCAGAATTGAATGTGCTACCAAAAAAAAAAAGTTGAAGAGGTCATTGATCCCACGTAATCATTCATACCAAGGTCAGATAGTTTAAGTCATTGCAATTGTCAAAACCGTATATAATATTGAAGCTATAATGACAGTGCCTCCATGCATTGAAGATACAACTATAACAACACAAAAGGGAAAGAATCGGAATATAAAAGTTGCATGACTGAAAAGAGCTGCTTAAACACAGGGTGTGATGGTGTGACTTGAGATTTGAGCTCAGAAGAAACATCAACATCATGAAGGAGGAAAGCTTTAAATCAAGCAATGATGATATCCTTTCTCTTCTTGGCACTTTTCTTTTTGTGTAAGCCCTTTTTGCTCCTACACTGGACTTTTCTCTTTTGTTGCATTGTAGCGTAAAATAAAATTGATTGAATAAAAGAACAGACCAACTAGTTATAAGTATCCCAAATTGCATCTGATTCAGTAAATTTCGAAGATTTGCCTATCAAATTTTTTCAGCATCTTTATTTGTGGGAACCCCAGGGTCACCGCAATGAAAAGGAGACACCAGAGCAAGATACATTCATCCGAGGAGCTACGAGGAGCTATAAACAGATATGAAAAAAGGGCAGGAAATCCTTGGTCCAGGTGACATCTATTCATGCAATTCCTCCGTGTAAGCCCACACATATCTGGCTGAGACGGGCTGGCATAAAGCTAGCACAAAGCCATCCATGGTTATCTCAGACAGTGATATGTGGCAAATAACTTGAGGAGCAGATCTGTCCGCTAGTTTGCCACACTCCCTGGCAACCTTGTATTTGTACGGCTAAGCTCCAAGTATCAACCTTGGCTGGTGTCCACATGGGTGCAACCTTCAGTTATCCAATAGATTAGAAATATTATAATAAGCATGTATTACACATTCCATACCATTGTGTCATTAGCACAAGACAGTTGTATAGCTATTTCAAAGATGAAATATAGAAAATTGCAAAAATTTAAACTGTTGTCCCAACCATAAAATTAACTACCATTCGCGGTGCAATTAATGTGTTGGTCAACATAACAATTTTGACAGAACCATCAAATCAAACGCATGTATACACTTTCGTTACAGGCCATGCATTTACCATAACTTCTGACATATAGGCATGCTAAAAATGACAATAAGTCAGGACATGATATGGACTAAGGGCTATGTAGAATAAACTACAAGATTTCCTGATTTCTATACTTAAGAAGGGCATTTATAAGAGAATATTACTTTATAATCTGTTCTCATTTTCTACATGTACTCTGAAGATTCAACCTTCAGTTGAATATTACATACACTATTCCTGACATGACTAATTGGCTTTTTGAGTCATACAGTCTCAATGAAAACATTTCCTATCATCAAGTTTAGTCATATGCTTTAATATGCTTTAATTTAATGGAAACATTATCTATGGAAAAAGTTGTACAATCTACATAAAACCAAATTAGTAGGCCTACATTGTAACAAGTTGAAAGCAGAATTATTCACAAAGGTCTTTGATTTTACATCTACAGCCTCCTGAGTTAGCAAAGATGTCTGACACGTTGGAAGGAGGCTCCTCATTTGAAGGTCATAAAATGTGCTTTTTAATGGCTTCAGGCAAGAGTGAACAGCAACAAATGTGCTTGCAGCTCAAGTTTCCGTCTTACATTGTTCGCCGCATCTATGTGGAAACTACGTGAAAAACACTTCTTTGGAAATGAAAAACACTTCTTTAGAAAATGACGAAAAAAGGAAAGAATGTATTGAAGTCTCGCCGCAAAGAGACTACATTTTTTAGAGCATAGTAAACATCCCACATAAAAATGTTAGTTTTGCCTTCAATTCAGAAAAATACGTATATAAGCAAGTTTCCTTAACTTGTCTGAGAATAACCAGACAATCATGCATATCTGTCACCAAAATAAAGCTACTAATAATGATAACTGTCTGCATGCAATGGTCCAACATTCTCCTTAGAAGTAAGACAATTATAAGCAGCTCATGAACTAACAAGAGCAGAAAAGGAACTAAGAGGACATAGAAGGATACAAAAGGGCATAGAAGGACATAGAAGGACATAGAAGGACATAGAAGGACATAGAAGGACACTGAAGCATACAGAGGGACACAAAGACATATCAGAGACATTTTTGTCTTGGTCCAATTTTGTCTTTTGGCAAGGGTGGCCATAGTGGACGAATGTGATTCCCATCCCTTTTTGTGGGGGTTCTGACACCACCATCCCAGTTCCCAGCCAGTCTCTAGCATCTATGCATGGTTTATTGACAACCTGTCTCGCAAGAAAATAGCAAGCACTCGAGTGATTAATAGAATCTGACAAAGATATCAGTGTCTAGTCAATATGAGCTTGACACCAAGACATGCCATGCTATTGCCAAGGGCTTTATTGGCCTAATAGGTCTATTGTGGCCTCAAGAGCCTCTGCCCTAAGAGCTTCTTTAACCAGGATGTCAAACTGCAATGAATTTCTGATACATGCAATGCAATTCATATCTATAAAACATAAAAATACAACAGTAGATTGTGTTTCATACACATTTTTATGTTATTGATTAAATTATTATACCTTCATCGTGTCTTACAGTGCCATTTCTAATGTAATATTTGTTGTGCAGTTCTGTGGATATACTGCTGATTACTGTAACAGAGGCTTTTTATTTTATTCTTTCTTGTATAAACGAAATTCTGACTCTTACAGGTCCTTTTAGAAAAAGTCAAGTTCTCTCTTGCAGAGCAATTGTCTCATGACTCTTTGTAATAAGTTTTATGAGTAGTCTGAGACTGAGCCTGCAATTTAACAGTCTGCATCTGCTATTTCACTGCCTCTAATTCGTCTTTATTGCCCTTCCTGCCTCCAAGAAAGGATCCATCATTGTCATCCTTCTGACTTGTTTAATGCGAAACAAGTGGTTATTTTGCCCAATCAATTGACAATCATGAGTGGGACAGAGACAAAGATTCTCCTGTTTAAACTGATTGCTCTCTAAAGAGCCGGAAAACTTCTTTTTCACGGATGTTGGGACCACATTGGGACGGACATTATGACACACCATCCATCAAGCTGGCTTCAGGGCTACATGGCAACAAGCAGAGCCACCGGCTACAGTATGTGGGGCCCTTTATTGCCTATTAAATTATCTAAACAATGTCTATTATCCTACCATTAATGTCCATTATGATATGAAAGAAGCACTATATAATAACTAAATCTGTGGATATCTGTTTAAGGTCAAACTACCATAATTATATATTGATGTTACACTCAAATACATGATTTTGACTTGTAATAATGTTTCAAAACAACACATAATGAATGATATTGTATTTGTGACATTATTGGTAAGTTATGCATTAGGGTGCATCGTCTCTCCCCTAAAAATGAAAAAATTGAAATATTCATTTGCACTTTTGCCATATTGTACCTATGCCCATAGAAACACATTCTGCAAAATTTCAATAAGATCGGATGTGGCTTTAGGGTGGCACTTTTGTGTCAAATTTCAGTCCAAAATTGTCAAAAAATGATGCTTTGAAAAGTCGCGGTTAGAAATATCTAGCTTATGATTGGCTGTATGACTAAAATTCATATACCATTATTCTCAGAAGAAAATTGTCTTTAATTTGAATGGTAGAAAGCTATATTTCCGAAAATTTCTCATGGCTAAGTATTTTGGAAAGCCGGAAGTTTCTGACTATTATGACAAAATGTTTGGAAAAATCAACTTAAGAGCTCAATTTCTGCCTAACTTTGTCACAATCGTTGGAATAAAACGTAAGGAACACTTTTCTGAAGAAATTAGGAAATTGAAAATTTTTTCTAGATAGTTATTCATCGAATTCAAAGGTGCAAATTTTCATAAATTACATGTAAATGTGAGAAATGCAACAGTCCGTTGAGACACCGTTCTGCATCTTTTTTTTATTCTGACTACATCATAATGCAATCAAGGTTTTATCAGATGATGTAGTAGACCATATTTCCACTTTGTAGACTTCTTTGACTTCCCAAAGTCATATTAACATCCTTTTTTTGATTTATCAAATTTTACCCAATAAAAAAGAAAATATCTCCACTCAATTTTGACTTCTACTGAATGGAAACCATTGATGTTGGTATTCAAATTAAAGCTCTCTTTATAAGGAATCTAACTGTGCCATTCAAAAATCATTTCATTTAAAATTGACAATATTATTTATAACCGCGAATCGCTAAAATATGACCTAATGCTGAAATTTCAAGGCTGTTGTGCCACCCTTTGGCATTAGAATTTTTTCCTAAAATTTTGCAGGGCTTCTTTTATGATACAAGGGAACAATCGTGCAAAAGTGCATGATGTTTTGAAGATATAGGGGCAGATGATGCACCCTATTATGCATTTCAGAATGTGAATAAAATTGCTCAAATTGAAAACACTTAAAATTCAAAATTCGGAATATGTAGATAGATTTGGAACTGTTTTTGACATTTGATGTGTAAGTAATACCTCCTGTAATGGTTTCTGTATTGGATTTTTCACATTTTTGATTCAATACGTGAGAAACTCGGGTGGATACTGCTATCGATATCGATGGACTGCCAGTATGAATTCAAATGGCTAGCTTTTGGGGGCTAAATTAGCTAGCGGGGACCAACAATAGAAACGGATGCGTGAAATAGCATGGAACCTGAGAAAGCAGTGCCATGTCAGACTCCATGAGTCCCCTATTTTGCCGAGGACACTGCCATGTTTTGTGGAATTGACATTTGCGCCACTGCGATGCAATTGATCACTAAAACTTTGTAACAGGGTTCTACCAGATTGACTAATAGTGTTTTGGACCATGTCTGAGAAGAACCTCTCTGCAGATCATAATTGCAAAACCTATTTTCGGATCATTGCAAATCCATTTCACACCGTTTATGGACAAGGCTATTTGTGCTGTATGTTGAGTAGTAGCTCATTCATAGGCCGTCAATCAACAGACAGAATATGTTGGCCACTTCTTCATCTGACAATGTCAACACACAATTGACATGAATGGCACAACCAGCAGCAGCATAAGAGCATATTGACATCCATTATATAGGATGGATGGGAGGCTACTAAGCCAATGTTCTATTGCACATGCCCATGGACATTGGCTATAGGCAATAGAGCGTGTCCTTGTCTTTTTGGCATGAAATCATGTTCTGAATTTTTTTCATTTGTGCTGCTTTGCTACTACATGAAGTTGACCATTAATATTTTCTTGGAATGGTTTTTACTACATCCAAACTTCAAGCCATGCTGCATAAGTTTGCTTTCCTGTTACATCTGACCTTTTTAAAATTCCTTCTGATGGGCTTATTGTAAATCAAACCAAGGTATTTACCTTTTGGTAATTAAGTTGTTGATCCGCATGGCACTTTCAAGTCTCTAACTAATTGGCAATTAATTGATCAACAATTCAGAGGTTGTGTAACATGTCTGCTTCGTTTGTAGGTCAATGACTGAGTCAATGACTTCTTGCTTTAAGGTCACTCAGACAATTCAGCTGAAGAATAAGGCTTTTCAAGACAAGAAGGAATGTGCTTTCAGAGTTCAGAATCGTCTCCCATGACAACATGATGGCTGCACAAGAATGGAGAAATGGAATGTCTCTCCCATTACATGGATTGCAATGAGCAATTTAAATGTCTGCTTTAACGATTGTTAACAAGATTATTATGAAAATCAGATGAGTTTGCCATTACAATTAACGGCCATTAATGGAATTCGATTAACAATCAGATTTTTCGCATGCTTTAATCTCCAGCAGGTGTTGCGACATTTTGACAATTGTTTTTCCATTTCCAATTCACCTTGCTCTTCTCTTATTTATCTAAGATATGTTCTTGAATTTATGCCAAAGATGATAAACGCAAACCGGTATTGTAAAACATTTTAAAAAGTGATGGAAATTCATAATTAATCTAATGTCTGCATTCCACAATGGGGCTGGATTTGAAGATGATTAATTAAATTTACCTTCGAAATTGTCTTCAGTTCTTTTAATCTGAGTTGATGCAATGTCGATTATTTGTTAGTAAAACAACGCCACAATCTTTACCTCAAGGGAAGAAAAACACATTTGACCATGTTGCTATATATGTTTATAAAACTTTCTAACATTTTCCTCATTACATTAATTTAAGATTATTTATAAGCTCAAAGCTATAGGCATATTTTCCATTAATCGAAAACGAGGTATATCACTAAATATGTCGGTAGAGCGAAAGGAACATTCTGCGAAGAGACTTGCCCAATCTTGCCCTATAACAGGGAATATCAGTAAAACCAAAGGAACGTCATTTGCAATTGAGACCACGAGTCATATTTAATTAATAGCCACTTGGCCCCTGCATGCTTGGGGTCAATATGAGATGATGTCATATTATATTGATATTAATACACATGCAATATTGTCTGCGCATACCGGATATGAGCTTTTTTCCTTTTCTGTCTTTTTATAATCTTGCTTGCGGCATTCCATGTATTCACTCTAAACTACTAGCCCAGAGTATTTCTGGCAGGTCCAATAATGTTCTCTCAATCCATCTACTTTTTTGGCAGCAGCTCTATAGATTCCTCATCTTGCCTCACCATATTTCCTTTCAGCTCACAAAATTGAAGCACGGACAGGAACTACTTTTGACCCCATGGTCAGAAATTGTTGCGCTGTGATGGCCAACAGACATATTAATCCGCAGAAATATCGGAGAGCAGCAGTGAACATGACGCGGCCAAGCTGCCATTTCTCAACCCACAGGAGCATATTGCAGCACCATCTAGACCCTCTTTCCCTTCTTTATAATTATGAGAGTCAGATATGAAGGACTTTTCTGACTCATGAGATGGCCACTGTGTATATTAAGAAGTAAAGCAGAACCCAAATCACTTGGGCGTGCTCTTGATCAAGTGTTGTGCATTTTATGTCCATGCGAATAACTCTAGTTTGTAAAAGAGATAATTAGAATCGAGCTATTGCAAGAGCTTAATTTCCACGACAATGTTCTTCCAGGTTAGGCAAATATAATGGTTGGAAGTTCTTCCCCCTTGTCAGACATGAAACTATGATGAGGGAAAATTTGCTGACGTGCTTTTATAATCTAAAAACCTGGGCTGAATCTATTCTATTGTTCGCTACTCTATTCTGGTAAGGTGAAGAGAAAGCTTTCACAAAGGGGAGGAGTGTGACTCTGTTGCCATGTGCTGGATTAAAGACCTTTCTTGGCTGCCTGTCCAGCATCTTCCTCCATTGTGCAGGGATCTTGGGCCAAATGACTCCATAAATTGTCATCCTACGATAGAGCTTCTTTTCATCGTCTGGCACAGTCACTAAGATGGCCGCCACTGCCCCCTATGCCACTGACAAAAATCTTTCTTCATGAACCTGCAGTCAAGGTGTGATTTTGTTCTAGTCAGTTGTTTCAACTGCATGGTGTTTAGTTGAACTTACGTGGTATTTTCACAGCCAAATTGGATCAATTGTGGAGACTATTTTTTTTCCATTCTAGTTTAACCCATTGTGTACTTCGATGCAAAATTTGGATTTTGAGTCACGTTAAATGATTAAGTGAGATGCTTGCACAGTATCTTTCAGCTAACATAGCTTGTTGTTTTAAGTTCAGAAAATTGACAAATTATCTTAGCCGAAAACAGCTAGCAATGTTAGCTGAAAGGAATTGTGCAACCATCTCAATCAAACATTTTTAAAAGCTGACTCAAGATTTCAAATTTTACACTGTATGCTGTTTTCTATTTTCTATTCTATTCTATTCTATTCTACTTTATTCTCAGCTTCTCAAAGTCCTATTATACAATATTGATAATCACCACTGCATATTCTTTCTTGGCTGGAAATAACGCATCAATGTAACTAGGCCTATATAAAATGCATATAAGCACAATTTTATGATTACTTCATAATTTATAGTATTTCACATATTATTTCATATTGAGATATTTGACGTATAGAAGTACTGTGTATACAATGGCATTTGCTTACTACTTATCCTGGAAGTGGTACATTTACTTTATGGACTTGCATTAGCTGATATATTTGATATTTCCATTCACCAGACCATTAACAAGGTGTTTATCAGTATATATGGAGACAAGTTGAGTTTACTACATTTATGGTTTGTTTGCCACTAAAGGGGAGAGAGCTGTATAGTTTGTGTATGGCAAACACAAATGCCATATATCTAATTGAGGTATGATTCCTTCTTTTAGCTGTCAAAACTGAGTATGAGCTAGTATGCCAGATGGCAACATAGACTTTTAGTCTTTTGCTGTTTGGAGACTATGTTCCTTGTTTCCACATAATGCCCGAGACTTTATTGGCAGCAGTTGTTTGCCTAGTTGTTCAGCCCCCAGCCCTGAACCAACAGCCTTATCTCTGTTCATGTTTGCCTTCTAGCAGTCAAAACGTGCTCTTTGGGATTGCTACTACTATGCTAAATAAAAAAGGAAACAAAGAACTAACAAGAAGTAGACCACCATAACTCTCCTTGATTAAGTCACTCAGTTTTTCCCCTCCAATAACACTCAAGAAAACACAATCTGGAGAGGCTCTGATTAATTCTCTGGAAGAGGATTTTACCTTCAAAGCAGTAACTGAAGCACTTCAATTAACTGCCACAGCAAATGTAGGTAAACAAGCATTGTGGGTGGTTTTTTTTAAACTAAATCTGTGAAGAATATGTGACAAATTATATGTGTTATTGAGTTGTAAATCTCTTTTCAACCAAACCAGTAGAATTGTCCATGTGACATTCTATCAATTAAGCATTGGTACTTGGCATGTATTCAGCAAGGCATATACACAATTTCAACAGACGATCTACCACATTCATCAGAGTTTAATATTTAATATTCGAAGCTAATCTTTAAGCAACTAATCTTGACAGAGCTTTCGCTTCTCACAATTAACTTCCTTTAGAAGTGACAGTAAAATTAATTTCTTTGTCAACAAGGTTGAAAATCGGCAGTCAGCTGCTGAAACGTGCCATCTGCATCCTAATAAGTCAAACTGATGCTCCACAGTGTAAAGGCAGAAGTGAAGCAGTTTGAAGTAATTGGAGGCAGCTGGTTAAACAAAAAAGTGATATAAATAGATGGGATTGTGCAGGGTGAAACATTGAAGCCACCGTTATTACCACAGTTATAGCCACAGCCAACCACAGTTAGCCATAAAGGAACATTTCAAGCCATTTTATGCCATTCCCAGCCAACAAACAGCATCGCACAGCATCACACAGCATTGCAACAGCATTACAAGAACATTGCAACAGCATATCAAACAGCATTACAAGCAGCCTCACAGCTGGGAATGCAAACTAACCGCATTAGGCGAATGAGGAAAATGAGAGCAGTAATATTAACGGAGCAATCAAGCCCTTGACCAGTTGGTTATTGGGTCTGAGTGAATTCATGTCATGTGATTGCCCTAACAAGACAAGATATCGAATTCTTAATTGATGTCCCAGGGAATTCCGCATGTCCCGAATCTCCCCATCTCCAAATAAGCTGATGCTATCTGCACCACTCTGTTCTTTATGGAGATTTCAGCCCATCAAAAAAAGCTAGTCGCATAGCTGAGGATAACTCAGGACAGCTCAGCCAGCCCCAGTAAATTGAATTACTTCCACAATGACCGCAGATAACTTTCAAAGAGCCCTCTCCGAAGACAAGGAGGCTTGATATTGCATGATTGAAGCTAGATAGGAATCTGCAACATAATATTTGCTAAATTATCTGCCCTCGAAATGCTCTGTTCATATCCAGTTGATCCATTGAAGTTTGTTATCATCAAAGAATATTTACAGGCTGTCTCTGCTAAATTAGATTTCCATGCATGTGATAGATAAGTTTAATTAGTTTTCAATGGCTCAGCACTTGGCAGGGCTGTGGTCCTTCAGTCTGGAACTACTAAAGCAAGTATTGTTATTAAGCTCTCAAGTGGAAGATTCATTATTAGGTCTGATTAGATTGATGTAGTGAGGGGATTAAGGTATAACAAATTACAGATTTGTCAATCATGCTAGAAGATGGATGACAAAACTAGCTGGTGAGGGATATGGAGGACAAATTGAAGACTGCATGTGAAATTGAAAGTAGATTCAGGCAATCACGTCATGTCTCGTGGCATGTCAGTTTAGTAAGACCTCCATTTCTTTCCTCCTTGGTCTTGCTCACAGTTCGCCTAAGAGAGATTCAAAAGAAAATCCTCCTCAGCCATAAATACTGGGGTGTCTTCATGGCTTGTCATGAGTCATTTGATGTATGTGTCTTCCAGCTCCTGCTGGCTTGCCGAGTAATCTGAACACAGGCAATGGGTTTGTAAGACCGCATAAAACTCCAAGACAATTAGCCAGCAAGGAGTCTAGCAATCTGTAAAAGCCTTGTAGCCAATGCACCACAGTGTTCCAAAGATAAACTAGTAATTCACAAGCAAGCCTAATGATTCCCAGGGAAAATAAATCTAAGTCTGTCGGCTCCTGGTTGCTTCAACTTGCTGATTGTGCTGATTGAATGACTGTGCAGATACCAGCCCAATCCTTTTGTATCGTATCTGTCATAATAAAGATCTCAGCTATCTGATACTTCTGATTCGTACATTTTCTGAGGAAGGTAGAACACGCGATGTTCTTGCTTTTCTAAAATGACTCAACATTAGAGCAGTACAAATTGTCAATTTATGACATTGATCATGTATATACCGCTTAGGGGATGTGCAATTTGATTACATACTGAGCTCCTCCCAAAACACTAGAGATAGCTTTTGGTGTAAACTTCAAAAATAACTTCAATCCTTGGACACATTCAGATTTATTGCATCATTTTATAAATAAATTGTTGGGGAATCTCAACCAGCATAATGAAAATTTGGTACATATACGACATGTCAACTCGACCATTTTTCATAAAGTAAGGACAACAAAAAAAGTATACAGCAGACTGTTTATTTGTCTGCAGCCTGGTATTTTGTGGCATAGCATGGATATTGTTACAAAAAGACAGATGAGTCTGTTTACATAGCCACTCACTTTGATGAAAAGTCTGCCATTAATTGGGCAGATATATTTTAGCATGATGAAAAAACTATGAGCTCTGTGGAAGCTTCAATATAGATATATGAGGAACATGTTCCGACCATCTTATGATGATGAAGTGGGAACCACCGATTTTAGAAATAAAAATCATTGTTATATTTGACATGGACAGATGAAAATGACAACAAAAACATGATCAGTACATGATGAAAATCTTAACCATTTTATATTATATAGTATCTGAACAAAAGGTCTGCTGAAGCCAACCCAGAGGTCATTGCACGTTTAACCTGTCTACAAGTGGACTGCTCTTGCATTGCCACAGATCAGAACATATGCTGTCTTGTGTTGCCACCTAGTGACTAGTGTGCTATTCAGCGAGCTCCTGCGAGCAGTCCACCAACTTTGGACCAGAAGAACACACACAATTTTGTCTGGAAGACACCGGGGCTGTTTCTGAGTGTGCTGATGGCCTTGTCTACTTCTTTAGAGAATGTGATTGCTGAGTCTGACTCTGGTATACATCAATGTTGAATAGAAATTTTGTGAATGTGCAATGAAATTGGAACTATTTCTTGGGACAGCAATGCTGTAGCATAGGAAATCAACTTTTGTGCCAGGCGGCAGCAGCATGCAGTTCTCAGTTTCACCAGACTGACGTTTAACAGTGTTATAATTGAGGCTGGGACATTCGAGGCCGAGGGCAAGACTCAGGCCGAGGCTAGGCCAAGACCGTGACCAAGGCATGAGTCTCCGAGACTGAGGCCATCAAAATCTGGCCTCGAACACTAGCATAAAGACACCCAAGACTGAGGCAAGGCCAAGGATAGGGCAGCGGAACAGAGATCCAGGCCGAGGCCATCAAAATATGGCCTTGAGGTCGAGGCCGGCCCCAAGATCTCCAACACTGTTTACACCGGTCTTCCTTTCTGACAGGTTCTATAAAAAACAGAAGTTTCTATGAATATTCAACCCTTAGAGTTCTTTGTGGGAAGCACACTGATCAGTTTTGTACTAAATGACATTCAAATTGATCTTGTGATTTCATCGGCTTAAACATGTTTTTATGATTTATTTGTGTCAGTTATCATTCAATCAGTCAGTTCAGCACATTTCATATTTAGCAGCATATAAGTGTTAACAAACAAACTGATTAACCTATTTGAGGCATGCACCAGATTAGTAAGCTAACAGGTTAGGTAACTGTCAACAGCGTCAAGGACATGACAAAGCCAGTCTGCAAATTGAAAAAAAAGAAAAAAGTAATTTTAGTTCAAATGGACCGCCAATCAGCAAAGAGCTATAAGTTTGTCACTTCACATTTTGAGATCATCACATATTGAGATACAAAAATCCAATACAATGTATATTCATAAACTCATACAAATGATATCAGAAGTGAGTATAGGCAATTGTAAGAGACAAGCGTTTTACATCTTAAAAACGGCATAGCTATGGTGCATTACAAACACTCCTATTACTGCCATTTTGGTCCTTGGTCTCTTATATGTACTCTCTTCTTAAGTAAAATGTATTTTTCTGTTGTCTAAATGTACAGTGTGTGCACAATGACAGAAGCAATTTTAATCTAATACGGGATTGCACACTTCATGATGTTTTCTTATGCAAGATATATGTAGGGATGATTTTGTACTAGGATATCTTGTTGCATTGTAGCTTCAGTGTATACTATTTTATATATTTTTTAAAAGTATCATAATTTTCATAAATTAAAAACGATAAGTGTCAAATGTATATATATATGCAGCATAATTATGTAAATGTATTTTCTCCTCTGCTCTGTATCAAATCTGAATCCCATATAATGTGCAACTGATCTAAGTGTGTTAAATTCGCTGCAACATATAAGCACACATAGAATATTATAGATGCAGTACTATATTCTAGTGAAGAAGATGATATTGTCACACTATGTAATACAGGACATTTTTAAAGACATTTGAATGGTAAATATGCATGTTCCCATTTGCTACTTAATGATGATCTTCTCAGAGTGATTGGTATGGAAAATTACAATGCTTTCAAGATTGCATTGATTTATAATCAAACATTTTAAGATGACATTTTGTTTAAACTATTTACAGAGACATAAATTCAAGTGCGAAATTAAGCCATGTACTAATTTTGTGCAATGTCAATGTGAGCATTGAGCAATAACAGCAACAATGAGATTTAGTGAGTGGAAACGATTTTCTTCTTTTTTCGGAAGGTGTTTGCAGTCTTCTTGTTTATAAGGAAGGCGGAATTGGACTCCCTTGCTTCACTCCTTTGAACTGCAACATCCAGTGATGCACAAATGACATGCGAATCGTCCATTCCATTAAACTTGGCAAGTATCACACCAAAGGAGACGCACTTGCTCGCAGAACACACAGCTATTGGCTGACCCTTCCCTCTAAATCTTTCCCCGATTACTACATGAATTTTACAAGAAGTGATTGAGGGAAAAAAGTAATGGTCTGTATGGAAAATACGGTACAGAAGAACTTTGTTGCACTGTGGAAGGAGAGAAATGCACCAGTTGCTAAATGCTGAACCGAACTGTAAATCGATACAGTACCATTGTTTTATGGTTGCTGTTTTTTAATCCGGAAAGACCGGTCTAGGCCTAAACAAAAATTTATACCGTCAGTTAATGGCAATGTTAAGTTGGAGTCGTTGTCTTATCCAGCAGGTAGGGAGCCTGCGGTGTAGGCGGCTATACCACTAGATACAAACGACTGTCTAAACCATCTAAACTTATTTAGATATATAGTACAAAACTACAGCATTTTGAGCATTATTTTCTGAATGCAGCTGCAAATCAATTCAGTTGGCCAACCTCTTTTTCACCTCTTTTGATAACTATTAGATTCGATCCATTTAGTTTCAGACCAATCAAAGGCCCACAAGTAATATAATGGAATACATCTTAGCTATTCTTGTTAGAAAGCTGCGAACAAAATGGCTGCCATCACATTGACCAAGAGATATAGGGACCGTTCAGAATTTATGACTGGGGTGGGTGGGAGTTTTGGCCAAGGGGGTACTAACTTTTCACACGTGTTTCAAGGGGGGGTATAAATTTTTGACAACACTTCCAAGGGGGGGTAAGAAATTTTAACAAAGAAAAAATGTAAAAAAACATGCATAAACTCATTTCATTTGGACTTTTTTACACGTAAAAGTCAGCGAAATGACGCAAATCTGTACGCGTAGCCGTGTATAACAGTACATATGTGTGTATTGCTTTGTAAGTCGAGGGGGGGGGCTAAAATTACGCGTGAAACCTAAGGGTGGGGTACTAAAATACCGCATGAAACTCAAGGGGGGAGGGGGTATCAATTTTTGACGGGAAGTACCAGCAAAACTCCCATAGTCATGAATTCTGAACGGTCCCTTAGTACATAACATCTGAAGTTTAATTTCAGCATCTGCTTTTACAGTGTAAACTTCTTCGTCTCGACTTTGCCATGCAGATTGGCTGGTGCTAGGACAAAGTCATAAATAGTGTTAAATATTCATTAAATGGCCTGGTTGAGTTGCTGATTCGATGTTAATTGGGTTGTATGTTTTGTTCTTTTCTCTGTGGCTCCCATCTATCAAGTGCAGGCCTTGGCTCCGTTTATATCAAACCATCAGAGAAGCAGAGAGTTTCAGAAGCAGTGTGTGACTGGCATTAGACCTCTCAATCCAGAGCTGGTTTTTTCTTTTACGATTTCTTGAGTAGACCCTTTCCTACGTGTGGAGGTTGTAAACACGGCCCTACAAAACACAAGAGTATAGCACTATATACAAGCCAATGTGGTTGTCAATGTCACTCTCCAAATAAAAATGCAAAATTGGGTAATGTTTTGGTTAACTTTCAAGCTATTATGAGTCACGAAATCATACACACTAATTCACAGTATCACTGGAATTGCCGGGTCTTATTAGATATATATGTCAACATATCTTTTTAATAACACGCAATGCATGCATGGCTATGAATACCTGAAACACACCAAGTTTTGTTTTCCATATTAGACTAAGAATCAGGTAAAATTACAGAAGGGCCTAGTTGCATGCTTCTATGTATATTACTTTGCCCAGATATGGGATACAGCTGATTCGGCATTGACCAGTGTTTCGAGTATATGCCTAATTACTGCGGCCTTGGAAGAAGGCTCACTGGCCGCTGATTGCTGCCTCATACGACTGCCCTTCCTTGGCTAAATTGGGTTAGTTAAAGTGTTTCGCTGCTTTAGCAGGCAACTCAGTAGGCTGGACGGGCCAATTACCTTCAAAACGTCCAGCCCAGATTAGGCCAGTTTGGTGGTTGAACGCTGGCTAAAAGATTTCTCTGTGAGGTTGCTTGAAGACGCTTGAAGAAGATTTCTTTCATTAGACCCGGGATCTAAAGCCCCCTACTTCAAATAGACGTCCCTCCGCATGCAAATTTTACAGACGACTTGGCTGATCTACGATTAGGGCCAAGGAGCTGGTTGGAGATGCACTAATTCCACTGCGCACAAGATTCAGGCTTGTTAACGATGGGGTCGCGGGCTGTAGCATCCTCGTGCTGCATCTAATCGCCTCCTAGAAGTGATTCATCCCATCTAGGCCTGTCTCTTATGGCCTCCTTTCGGGGTTCAATTTGAATACTCCCTCTAAATAACCCTGACAATTACTATTATCCCATGCACTGATTCATTGTGTTCCATTACTGCCTCACAATGAGACATGATGCTATCAGATGTCCCCATCCCTTAATAGATTAGCTAATTATAGCATGCATGCTATTAACAAATGGCTGTCGAATAGGTTATTAAACCAAATCACAATATTGAGCGTCAGTTTCAATGTTTCAATTTGCTTTGTCTTAGCCAAGAGCAAAGGGTGTCTAACATTGTATCCGCCTGCAATTCTTCAGAATGAGCTTGGATACACCATGCAGCTTGGATAAATGCTCACTGGACAGTTTGGGCCCTTGAGGCATTTGAAACCATGAGCTGGTGAGGTATGGCCATTTGCAATAAGAACAGATGAAGAGTTCTTATGAGGAACTGTGACATCCTTGAAGGGTCTTCCTCTTGCTGTTTACACACTTGTTAAGATGAGCCATCTGTATTCAGCTCTTGTCCCTGGACTAGGACACTGTCTGGCTGGCAGTGGCTGCATGGCCAGTGTTTCACTTGCTTGGGTGCCTCTGACTGCTTCAGCAACCAAATCCAGCTGTGACATCTTCAAGTCCTTAAAAGACCTTGTATTCTGTCCAAGTAGTGTCTCAAACAGTATCTTTTCAAATTTTGGCAACACACACTTTGTTATCTTCGACAATAAAACATGATTATGTGTAAGTTATAATGTAACAGTAATTTATGTGGCAGGTGCAAGAAGGTGGATGACATATCATATATTTATCATCATATCATATAAACATATAAGTAGGTGTAATTGCGGTGAAACATGTAGCTGATGAACAATGCAATATCTTAATCCAAGTTTATGGCCTTGTAACGCAACAATAACAGCAAGTGATTGTGATTGAGGAGACCTGATGTGACCTATTGATCATTCTTACAACCTGCATTCATCATCATTCTGCGACAGATGAAAATTTAATTCAAGGAATAATTTCAACAGAATGGAGCATAATCTCTCATACATAATCATTGCATATGTGGCAAAGAAGTGTAGCAATTAATGTAGAACAGGACTTGTGCATTACCAGCATTGTGCCTCACCTTCAAAACAATTTAGTTATGAACAGTTTCATTTTTTTTTTCTCCATTTTATAGCCCCATTGCATTGTTCGACGTCTGTCAACACCAGTCTCCTTATTAAGATTTAAGTGACTGCAGCCAATAAAGTGTGACCTTCCAACATGGCCAAGTGCAGTAACTCGATCCAAAAAAAGGACCATTCATGAGTCCTAAAATGTCTAAATGCCTCAATTGCATGTCTCTGGGATTCCTCATAAACAAGACACATGTCAGAAATAGCTCTTTCCAAGAAATAAAATCACTGTTTGCTTTTAGTCACTTCCTGGCTGGCTTCAAGCAACAATTCCTGCACTGCTCCCAGTCCCAGTTTATTCCACACCATGCAGACCATATATAAAACTTCGTGTATACTGCAAGTCTCAACTTAGGCTGTTGGTAAGGCTGGGTGCAAAACAGTATTAAGTGGAAATCACACAGCATCAATTATTGCTAGCAGTCATTAACCTGGGTTAAACCTACCATAGTGAAGCACTGGAGTACCACATACTGCAGCAGACATCTTGCACTAAATCCAGCACTGAATCTCACATAGCAGCCAACTTTGAAAGCAGGTGTGACTATAAAACATGATTAACTTCACTGCAGTAAAAGAAGCAGAATGTTATATGGTCATTTCACTCTGAGGTTTCTGTGCTTTCAGACATATATACTACAGCCAAGAAACGTGCAGAGTCGGGCAGCTTTTTGTAGCATTTCCTAATGGTCGTCAGTGTTTTTAGGTGTAACAAAAAACTGTAAAACATGCACAGATAAAAAGAATCTGTGAGCTGTCTCACCTTCCTAAAAGCTGCTCCCCTGCCCCTGGTATGCAGACCATTAGGAGCCATTTACCTTTCACAAGCAAGTTCCTTACTCATAAAGTATTCCCGAGCAGCTATCAATATCAATCGGGCCATCAGGCAAGTTTATCAGCTTCTTGCTAAACGACACGTTGTGATTCTAAGGCGCGTCTGAAGAGAAGCAAGTATGAATATTGGATGAGACTATCTTGTCCCTCTTCATCTTGCCGCATGCCTCCCTCGTGTGCAAATATCAGTGAATAGGAGCCTATATAGGACGGCCAAGGAAAACTCTGCACAACAGATGAAAAAAATCCTTGTCAACCAAGAGCTGCAAATAGCCATGATGCGGTAATCACTTTAGAACCTTTTCTATGCAGTTCACTTTCCGACCTTATTAGATTAGCAGCCATTAGCCCGGACCCAATTGCAATCGGTTATGCGGATGCGCGCACATCGGCCATCGCAGGCAGGTGTCCCCTGATAAGTAGATGAGTGCACGCACTGGGCCGCAGTCGATGGCCATTGAAGACATCTTTCAATTTGATAACAGCCCTCTCTGCCTTTGATCCCAGTCCCACTCAGCCGAGCAAACTTGCATTGCTCCCCAGAAAGGCTGAATCGATGTCAAACGTTTACGGAACCTATTAGCGATGCAAATTTGGAGACTGTGAAAGGGGGACCCGTTTCCGGAAGGCGAAATTTCAAACTGATGTGATTTTTCTCAAACAGATTGAATTAAATTCTTTCAAGTAGCTAGAAAATTGAATTCAGTCTGGTGGGGGACACAGCCAAAGCAGATGTGAAATATGCAAATAAAGAGCCCGGGTAGTCATCTGTTTGTCACTTCCGTCCTCCTCTTCCGGTTGGCAAGGTCCTTTCGGGCTTATTAGATATAGCATTTCAAGGAAATAATTTGCTCTAGATATAACCATATACAAATACGAAGGTTATGGTTATAGGAAACGTATCAAGGAATCTCATTGGCTTCTGTAATATTATAACGATTCTCGGGGTCACATTATTGAAATAGCAAACGGGATGCCCATGGAGACAGCACAGGGAAGATAAGTGGAAAATGATATGAGAAAACGAATGGAGAAATAAAGAAAGAAGGAAGATGTTGTGGGCCATAGAATCCCAAGGGCAGAGGCACCCAGAGGTGCGACCATATCAATTACTCGTGGAGAGGTGAGTGACACTGCTTGTCTGTGGATTATGAATTAGCACTCCACTCAATGGAGTCTACTGACCCACGTGCTTTTGTTGGCGGCAAATCAGGGGCAAAACTGCACCATAAATTGGTGGCTGAGGAGACAAGGAACTCCCCATGGCCCCGATACCATTACTGCAGCTGACAGCTTCATTGAGCCTCATGATTTGTGGAGAGCAGGGCCAAGGAATCTTGACTAGTTACTTTCGCATCTTTTTAAAGCCTGACCATGCACTTGCCTCAGTGTCAGCTTGTGTCAATATCTGACCCTGCCTTTGACCTTGTGTAAATAGCCTCAGTAGCTTTGCCCACACCTTCAACAAACCTCACGTGATAATCATAACACCCAGCCATGGATGCCTCAGGGACATCCCGTACAACCCATGATTGATGGCCTCATATAATATTCCTTCCTGAAGGCTACCTTTAATATGCTTCATGTGAAAGAATATGAAAGCCCATTACATGCGTTGCTCTGCTTATTAGGTATACAAACTTACTCACAAATTCATGTCTTTACTTTGTCACTCTTTGCTCTTTTTAAAACCCTTTTTGTTGAGGTGGCCAGATTCGAAAGGAATGATGAATTAGGTATTATATCGATCAGCAAAGGTCAATCCTAAAAATTGTAAGGCTCCACCAAAGACTATGCCTGAAGAATATCTGTATAATATTATAGAATTTATGAAACCAATGGTTATTATTTTAATTCAGACATTAATTTAAAATCTGACCTTCATATTGGACCACTGAGGTATCAATCTGCATGTATCATCATGGACGATGTACTTTGTTGAGAAACAATCTTCAAGATTCCCATTGAGCATGCACAACAATCGTCAGAAAAATGGTTGAAGGACTCAACTTTGTATTATGTACAGAAACACTACACTCATTTTATTTAGATCGTGTGAGTAGAAATTAATATTGGTATGTGATGTCACACTTTCGCAGTATTGTGAAAGAACGCTAGAGTCTGGTTTCATGACAACCGGAAAGCGCCCCTCTTAAAGATGGCGGCTGGTCTATGCACTGGCATATGTTGAGAAACTTCTTGGCCCAGAATGCATTTTACACTCTCGCAAGAATAAGGAGTTCTCCATAAATAAACTCCAGCCAAATCTGTCCCATGCAAAAATAGACAGAACCATAACTGTAGACATGAACGAAAGATGAGGATAATGGAGAAGGCAAGAAACCCAATGTTATATTTATCCAGAATCAAAGTAATTGAAATGCAGTTGTTTTAAGAATTAAAAAAAAAAGATGCAAAGACAGACAACAGAAAGCAGAATACTTGCGAAACATCAAACTGACCATCATTTTTTGTGCGGCTCTTCTCTTCTTTCTCTTTCAATGGTTTTTGTAACACACAAGGAGTTTTGGGTCGGAACCTGTGAGATACTGAGAGGTCTCGTGTGATCGAATTTTGCAGAGGAAAGCTAATTAATGAAGCTTTTATAGGTTGTCAGCAAAGGCTGAGGAGGATGGATAATCACTAGCATCAACCTTATCTTTTATAATGGTGCCTATAATCAACACTAATAGACCATGCACAAAGCTGTAATCAAAGGTATGTGCCACTTAGGCATGTTCTTGAAAAAACAATCACCTTCCTGTGCACCAAGCCCCACATCACTTTGTCCTCTTGAAAACCCATTGCCAAATGGGGATTTCTCTCTAATGACAATAATGTGAAGAATTTCATCCCGGTGGGAGTACATGGCTGCAATGAACTTGCCTTCTTTTAATCCAACACAGGAGCTTGTCTTATGATTTGCTAAATTTAATGTGCATCCTCAAGTGCTTACTCGACTGAAAGCTTCGTTGTTTCCCATCCATTGAGTATGCTGACTAACAAGCTAGTCTTCTGTAAAGCAGGTGAGCGAGCGAGGCTGCAGACTGATGAAATTCCAGTCGAAATGGGTATCGAATTGGCTTCTAGGTCACTGAGACTGTTGGCCCTAAGGACCATGCTGCTGCCTATCAGGTCCACGTCCAACAGAACACGGCAGAACTGAGCTTGGTTGCTTCAAAAATGCATGTGTGCGAGGACGTGAGATAGAGCATCTCTAGCGAAAAGTTGTAGTCTGCTCACTGACACTCGCAACTGATTTACTACTGTAGCCAGTTGAATATGTAGATGTATTCCAGTTACTGCAAAAAATACATTCACTTTAATGACACTAACAAGAAGCTTAGAGTCCTGGGCTGGACAATGCAGAAGCTTTGAGCAAAAATTATTTCACGGACTGAAGATTGATGCAGATCCAGTGGAGAATGAAATTCCTCAGGACAGCAGGATCTGGACTGTGTCTGTGGAATGAATAAATGGAGATTTGGGGTTCTAGCCTCCATCCCCACCCAAAGGCAGCTACTAAAATTGTATTTGATTCTTGTCAATGGCGAATAATGCGATTTGACAGACTTTGAAGTGACGAGGACCGTCTGTGAGGGACAGGAGAGAGACATAGATTTGATCAGAGAGTGGAGTCATTGGGATATTGAGGGATATTGAGTTTAAGCCAGCACACAGGGCTGACTAATTGTACAGTCACCCAATGACGATTCACATCTCAAATCCACCCTCTTCCTACAATCATCCTAATCCCACATTTCAGCTAGGTTGTGTTAATACAGTGAATAGTTAGTTCTTATCAAAGCCTGTTACAAACCAACTGCCGTTTCAGCAAAGCTCATCGCTTTTATCAGAATTTTGTGGATAGAACTTTAGAAAGGTAGTCACTAAATTTTCTAGCACAATATCTTGATAAAAGTCTCAATGCCTGCATGTTATGAAATGTATTGATAGGTAGCAATTAGGCTCTAACAACGTTAAGTTGTTAACACGTGTACAGTATTAGTGTTACCAACCATGCAAATTATTATTGTAAAATATATCTTAATTTTGTGCTCATAATAATCCCATGTCTCCGCAGCATCCCCAAAGGAAGACTGACCTTTTGGTACATTTCTCAAAAGTAAAGAGCAAAAACCTTTCCCTTAGTGGTCAGACAATCTCACACTGACTGGCAATGGCCATTCAGCAAAGATATATTCTACAGTGGAATATACATTGAGAGGGCAGTCAGTGGTCAGTTGGCAGTGGACATTGGTTGTGCAAGTTAGCCTTGGGGAGGCCTCTTTATCTAGTGCATAATGCTATAATTTGACTGGGACGAGGCACAAAAGTTGTAGGGGTACATGACAATAGGTGGGTCTATTTACAGTTAGGGCTGGGGGTTCTCCCCTTTTCTCCCAGTAAGTCTGCTGCAATCTAGGCTTTAGAAAAAAGGTGAAAAAGTGGCGTGGTACCACTGCCTCTGAGGCATCTCTATTGCAACACAATGGAGTCACAATGGTAACACTATGGCCCAGAGAAGTGCAGTGCTAAAAATCATCACAGCCAATCAGCCTCTTCAAGAGCTTCAGACGTCTTGTCCTACAGATCTACAGGCCTAATTGGTCCTGGTTACTAGATTGTAGAACACCATTGTATTCCAAGTAGTTGTCTGCATTCCAAAAACCCTCACTTTTATCTATATCAGGCTTCCCATTGCAATGAGCTTGCTATACTGAAAGGGTCCAGTCCACTCTGAAAAGTCTCTATACTTCATGCAGGACATCAAGGTGAATAATACAGCCTTGGGTGTTTATTTCAGGATATCCAAGTTATACAAATGACGATACAATGTGCAAATATATCTGTGACAGCAGTAAACACAAGAAGGAAGGAATAGCTAGGAAAACAAGCAGTATTGAAAGAATGCATATGGCTGAGTATAGAACAGAAATCACGGCAACATAAATTTAACAGAAATAAGTAGGAAAATTGTAGCCACGTCTGCAAAAACACCATGAAAGAAACCTAATCTCTATAGTAGGTAAAAATGCAAAGACAGCTTGGCAGAACTCAAAGAGGCTTAATTACAATGTAGCTGACAAGTCATCCCTATTACGAGAAAAAGCCACTACTGATGTGGGTGATTAGTTGTTTTGAGGAAGGCATTTTATTCAAAAACTGCAGTTGACAAGGCGCATAGACATTTAAATAGCTTGCTCAGATGCGCAGTCTGCTGAATTGCTTGTTTAAGGGAAATTTGTTTTTAGCAGACACCAGTGAAGCTATAATTATAGATGCCCTCACAGCACAGCTTGTACACTCTGCATCATTTGGTCATATATGGCAAGTTACACAGACCCAAAGTGTTGATGTATGTAGGGAGGCATAATGCCAGACAGCCCAGTAATAGAACCATAAGAGCACAATACATTGCAGTGATTGAGTAATTCTCTGCCCAATAGCATCATACGGAGCTTGTGCATGTTCACTGTACTGTACTGTACTAAAAATGATGCGGCGCATTTGTCAGTAAGTTGGTAAGTCAGGGCAAATAAAGACAATCGTGTAGCCCATGTACAAAATTAATACATGTTTTTCAACATTTGTTTATTGGGCAGCTGATAGGCCAACATAAACAATTCTATAGATGAGCAAAGAGATATAGAAGCAATCCATTCCTCTTAATCTCGGTCTGACATCAAGGTTTAAAATGTCTCTGATATTTTAGACCGATGATTTCTAGTTTGTTGTTGTTGTTTGTTTTGTTTTTTTAATGCTTGACCATGCACTTGCCTCAGTGTCAGCTTGTGTCAGTATCTGACCTCACCTTTGACAACATGCAAAAGACCTCAGTAGCTTTTCCCACACCAAAAACAAACTTCATACGGTAATCATATCACCCAGCCATGGGTGCCTCACAGATGCCCAGTTAGGTCCATGGTTGATGGCCTCGTATCTAATTCCTTCCACCAGGCTACATGCTCTATATGAAGGAAAATAAAAGTCCATTATATGCTTTGCTCTCCTAACTGGTCATACAATTAAACTCATCAATTCATGTAATTGCTTTGTCATAGTCTGACCTTTGAATAATTATGTTTGTTGAGGCGCCCCAATTAGAAAGGAATAACATATTACATGAGTGTCTTGAGCAGCTACAGCTTAATCTTGAACATTGGCAGGTTCAATGGAAGACTTCATTTGAAGACAATAATAAAATTCGAGAAATCTACAAACAGAAACTGTTATTCTTTGATGACATTAACATCTGAGAGGATACATCTTTATATTGGACAACAGAGGTGTCCATTTACATGTATCATTATGCATGGTGTACTTTGTTGGTAAACTATCTTCAGGATTTTTCTTGAGCATGTATTATAATTGTCAGAAAAATGATTGAAGAATTCAACTTTGTTTAATGTACAGAAACATCAGACTCCTTTCATGGAAATCTTGTAAGAAGAAATTAATATTGGGATGCAATGTCACACTCTTCGCTCATGGCAGACGCAGTGTTGTAAAAGAAAGCTGGAGTCTGGTTTCACGACAACCGGAAATCGCCACTCTTAAAGATGGCAGCTGGAATATGCCAGTGATGTCGGCTGGAATATGCACTGGCATATGTTGAGAAACTTCTTGGGCAAGAATGTAGTCGATGAACTTGGAAGAATAAGGAGTTCTCCGTAAATAAACTCTGGCCAAATATGTCCCATGCACAAGAAGGTAGAACCATAACTACATGAATGAAATATGGAGATAATCAAAAAGTTCAAGAAGCCCCAATGTTTTATCAATGCAGAATCAAGGTAATTGAAAAGCAGTAACTGTTGTTTTAAGAATTAAAAACGACACAAAGAAAGACAACAGAAAGCGAAATCCTTGTGAAATATCAAACTGGCAGTAGTTTTTTGTGCAGCTCTTCTTTTCTTTTTCTTTCAATAGTTTTTGTGACACACAAGAGTTTTGAGTCCCAGCTTGTGAGATGCTGAGAACCCTTGTGTGATCGAATTGTGCAGAGGAAGGCCAAGGAAGCTTTGATAGGCTGTCAGCAAAGGCTGAGGAGGATGGATAATCACTAGCATCAACCTTATCTTTTATAATGGTGCCTATAATCAATGCTGCAAAGCAGTAATCAAGGGAATGTGCCACTTAGGTATGTTCTTGAAAAAACAATCACCTAACTGTGCACCGGGCCCTACATCACTTTGTCCTCTTGAAAACCCATTGCCAAATGGGGATTTTTCTCTAATGGCAATAATGTGAAGAATTGCATCCTTGTGGGAGTACATGGCTGCAATGAACTTGTCTTCTTTTATTCCTAAAAAGGAGTCTGTCTTATACATTGTCAAACTGAAGTGCTTACTAAATTGACAGCTTCATTATTTCCCTTCGAGTGAACATATATTCCAGTTAGCACAAAAGCTACATCTACTCCAGTGACACTAACAGTAGCAAGAAGCATGAAGGCAGTCACAGGCTGCATATTGCAGAAGATTGGAGTGAGAAGTATTTCACAGACTGAAGTTTGTGGATGGAATAAATGCTGATCAGGGCTTGGAGCCTCAATCCCTTCCCAAAGGCAGCTACCAATTATATTTGATTCTTGTCAATGGTGAATAATGTGTTTTGACAGACTTTGAAGTGACAAGGACGGTCTGTAAGGGACAGGAGAGAGACATTGATTTGATCAGAGAGTGGGAGTCAATGGGATATTGAGGGATATTAAGTTCTAGGCAGCAAACAGGCTGACTAATTGTACAGTCACCCAATGATGATTGGCATCTCAAATCCACCCTGTTCCTACAATTCAAATAAACAGGATGGAAATCACTGAATTTCCTGGTGCAACTTGGTGGGAAAAGTTTCAAGGTATGCATGTCATATTGTCATAATCTTCAGTAACAAAATGTATTGATAGATAAAAACGAGGGGCTCTGACACTGTTGCAATATGTAGAGAAGGCTTTTCTCTTATCTAGTGCATAATGCTATAACAGGACTTGGACGAGAAATTGAGGACCTGGGGCATCGTGGGGGCACTTATTTACAGCTAGGGCTAGGGGTTCCCCTTTTCTCCCAATGAATCTGCCTCAATCTGGGCATTAGCAAAAGGGTGGAGTGGTACCATTGCCTCTGTGGCATCTCTATTGCAACACAATGGTGTCACAATGGCCCAGAGAAGTGCAGTGCTAAACCTCATCACAGCCAATCAGCCTCTTCAAAAGCTGCAGACAATGTCTTGTCCTACAGATCTACAGGCCAAATTGGTCCTGGTTACTAGATTGTAGAACACCTTTGTATTCCAAGTAGTTGTCTGTCCTCTCACTTTTATCTACATTGGGTTTCCCATCGCATTGGACTTGCTATATACTGAAAGGGCCCACTCTGCTAAGTCTCTATTCCTCATCAGGAACATCAAGGGGAATAATATAGCCTTGAGTATTAGCTTCAGGATATTCAAATAATACAGATGAACATACAATGTCATAATATATCTGTGACAGTGGTCGTCACAGGGAGGAAGGTGTAGCTAGGAAAATTAGCTGTATGAAAAGAATGCATGCAGCCATGTATAGAATATACTAATGAAGAAATAATATGTAAATTTATCTGTGATGACTGTCAACACAAGAGGGAAGATATGACTTGGAAACCAAACTATACAAAAGGGACTGCATAAATATATACAAATATGTAATATTGATTTTGCTCTTTTGTCATAACTCATGTATGTATTCCATCTTCATGTCTCCTTATTATGAATAAATATGTTTGTCTGTCTGTCTCTCTGTCTATAGCTATATAAGAACAGAATTACAGCAATAAAAATCTTACTGAAAGATGTCGGAAATTGTAGCCATGTCTCAGAAAACACCATGAAAGATACCTAATCTCCAAAGACAGAAATGGAAAGAACGTTGGGCAGAACTCGATGAAGCCTAATTACAAGGTAACTGACAAGTCATCGCCATTATGAGAAAAAGCCACTTCTGATGTGGAAGACTAGTCTTTTTGAGGAATGAATTTTTTTTTTAAACTGCAGTTGACAGATTGAGTAGAAATTAAATATATCTTGCTCAGAAGTGCAGTCTGCTGCATTGTTTAAGAGAAAGCTGTTCATAGCTAGCTCCTGCGAAGCTGTAGTTACAGATGCCCTCACAGCACAGCTTGATATACAATGGTCATGTAGGGAGACATAATCCCCGACAGCCCAGTAATATAACTTTAATAGTACAATACATTGCAGCAATTCAATAATTCATTTTATTAAGGCCGGGCCATGCACTTGGCTCAGTGTCAACTCGTGCCAGCATCAGACCTTGCCTTTGACCACATGCAAATTTCCCCAGTAGCTTTGACCACACCTTCAACAAACCACATGTTAATCATAAAACCCAGCCACGGATGCCTCAGGGATGCACAGTAAAGCCCATGACTGATGACCTTATATAAAATTCCTTCCAATTGGCTACCTTCAATATCCCTTGCTCTATGTTAAAGAAATAAAAGCCTATTACATGTCTCGATCTCCTAATTGGTTATATATAGAATTAAGGTGATCGATTCATAACTTTGCTTTGTCAAAGTCTGACCTTTAAATGTGTTGGTTGAGGTGCCCCAATTAGAATGGAATAATATGTCATATTAGCGTCTTGATCAGCTATAGCTTAATCTTGAAAACTGGCAGCTTCAATCATAGACTACATTTGAAGACGATAATGAAATTTGAGAGCTCTGCAAACTGCCCACTGTTATTCTTTCAGTTCAGGACTTTAATATCTGAGCTCATATATCTTCACATGGGACCACTGAGGTGTCCATGCAACTGCATGTATCATCATGCTTTATGAACTATGTTGGCAAACAATTTTCACGATTTCTTGTGAGCATGTACAACAATCGTCAGAAAAATTAATGAAGTGTTCTATTTTGTTGAATGTACAGAAATTTATGGACATCTTGTGAGAAGAAATTCATATTGGTTGGCCTATGCAGTGTCACACTCTTCACTCATGGTAAGTGCGGTGTTGTAAAAGAAAGTGGGAGTCTGGTTTTGCGACAACCAGACATCGTCATTCGTAAAGATGGAGGCTGGCAGAAGCACTGGCATATGTTGAGAAACTTATTGGGCAAGAATGCATTTCATGCACTTGCAAGAATAAGGAGTTCTTCTTAAATGAACTCCTGCCAAATCTGTTCATTGCACAAAAAGGTAGAACAATAACTACATGAATGAAAGATGGGGAATTTGGGGATAATAGAGAAGTTCTTGAAATCCAAATGTTTTATTCATCCAGAATCAAAGTAATTAAAATGCTGTTGTTTAAAGACGTAAAAGAAGATGCAAAGACAGACAACAGAAAGTAGAATAGTTGCGAAATGTCAAACTGACAGTCGTCTTTGCTTGTTCTTCTTTTCTTTTTCCCCAACAGTTTTTGTGACACACAAGGAGTTTTGAGTTGGAGCCTGTGAGATGCTGCTGAGAGCTCTCGTATGATCCAATTGTGCAGAGGAAAGCCAAGGAACCCTGAGGTGGATGGATAATCACTAGCATCAACCTTATCTTTTATAATGGTGCCTATAATCAACACTAATACACCATGCACAAAGGTGTAATCAAAGGTATGTGCCACTTAGGCATGTTCTTGAAAAAAACAATCACCATCCTGTGCACCGGGCCCACGTCACTTTGTCCTCTTGAAAAGCCATTGTCAAATGGGGATTTTTCTCTAATGGCAATAATGTGAAGAATTGCGTCCTTGTGGGAGTACATGGCTGCAATGAACTTGTCTGCTTTTAATCCAGCTCAAGAGCCTGTCTTATACTTTGTCAAATTGAAGGTGCTTACTCAGTTGCAGGCTTCATTATTTTCCATCCAGTGAGTAATATATTCCAGTTAGTGCAAAAACTATGTCCACTCCAGTGACACTAACAAGAAGCATGGAGGCTACATCATACATAAAATTGCAGTGAGAAGTTTTACAGACTGAAGATTGATGCAGATCCAGGGGAGAATGAAATTCTTTGGAAGAGCAGGATCCGGTCTATGTCTGTGGATGGAATAAATGCAGATCTGGGGTGGCAGCCTCCATCCCGACCCAAAGGCGACTACCAATTATATTTGATTCTTGCCAACTGCGAATAATGTGATATGACAGATTTTGAAGTGACAAGGACCATCTGTAAGGGACAGAAGAAAAACATTGATTTGATCAGAGAGTGGTATATTGAGGGATATTGAGTTTAAGTCAGCACACAGGCCTGACTTATTGTACATACAGTCACAAAATGACACTTCACATCTCACATCCACCCTCTTCCCACAATTCATCCCAATCCCACATTTTAACTGGGTTGTAGAATCTAAATGGTTGGTTCTCATCAAAGGCTGTTACAAAGGCATCTTCAACATTTTGTAATGAAACAAGCTCATCGTTTTTATCCTAATTTTCTTGTGCAACATGGTGGGTAAAGTTTCAAAGCCTGCATGTTATAATCCCATTCAGCAACGAAATCTATTACTAAGTAATGAGGCTCGGAGAATGTTTATGTATGTATATTGTATATTATATCTAAATGTGCAAATTATTATTGAAATATATCTTCAATTTTTGCCAGTAATAATCCCAAGTCTCGGCAGAATCCTAAAAGGAACACTGACCTTTTGACAGATTTTTTTCAAAAGTGAACAACATCAACTTTTCACTTCATGGTAAGACAATCTCATTCATTGACCACTCTCAAGTGGAAGTAGCTAATGAGAAGACAGTCATGGACAGTTGGCAGTGGACATCAGTAGTTCAAGTGAGCATTGGGGAGGCTTGCCCATTATCCAGCGTATAATTCTCTAATATGACTGGGACGAGGCATTAGAGAGGTTGGGCACTTGATAATAGGTCAGTCTATTTACAGCTACCACTGCCTCTGAGTAATCGCTATTGCAACACAATGGAGTCACAATGGTGTCACAATGGAACAGTGAAGTGCAGTGCTAGACCTCATCCAAGCCAATCAGTCTCTTCAAGAACTACAGACAATGTCTTGTCCTACAGATCTACTGGCCTAATTGCTCTTGCTTACTGGATTGAAGAACATCATTGTATTCCAAGTGGTTGTCCGCACACCAATAACTCTCATTTCTACATTGGGTTTCTAAAAGATTGGGCTTCCAATACTGAAAGAGACCACTCAGTAAAGTCTCTATGCCTAATCAAGGACATCAAGGGGGATAACACAATCATGTGTGTTTTTTTTTCAGATATTCCAATGACGCACATAAATATTCAATATGTAAACCTATCGACAATGATAGCCAACAAAAGTAGAAGGAAGATATAGCAAGGAAAACAAACTATGCAAAAGGGACTGCATGTAGCTATATATATAGAACGGAATCACAGCAATATAATTCTAATCAGAAGTTGTCAGAAATTGCAGCCATGTCGTAGAAAACACCCTAAAAGAGACCTAATAACCAAAGGTAAAAATGGAAAGAAAGCTTATCAGAAGTCAAAGAGGCCTAATTATGATGTAACTGACAAGTCATCCCTATTATGAGAAAAAGCCACTTCTGATGTGGAAGAATCGATGTTTTGAGGAAGGCACTTTATTTAAAAAGTGCATTTGACAAGTCACATAAAAATTTAAATAGCCAGCTCAGATGTGCAGTCTGCTGTGTTGCTTGTTTAAGAGAAGGTAGTTTTTAGCTGACAGCAGTGAAGCTGTAATTATAGATGCCCTCACAGCACAGCTTGTATACTATGCATCATTTGGTCATATATGGCAAGTTACACAGGCCCAAAGTGTTGATATATGTTGGGAGGCATAATGCCAGACAGCCCAGTAATAGAACCTTAACAGCACAATACATTGCAGTGATTGAGTAATTCTCTGCCCAATAGCCTCATATGCAGCTTGAGCATGTTCTCCGCCGGTTGGTTGAACAGCGTTGTGCCAAAAATTATGCTTCATATTTGTCACTCGATTGGCAAGTAAGAGCAAATTTGTGCTAGCAGCCATCACATAAAATGAATACCTTATTTCTGCGTTTGTTTACTTGTTAGCTCATGGACTGCATAAACCATTGCATACAGGTGAAGAAGCAAACTTTTCCTGGTAATCTAAGTGATAGACAGGATTAAAACAAGAGTCATCTCTCATATTTTAGTCCACAACAATTTCTTGTCGGCTTTTTTCTTTCATTTTATTAAGGCCTGACATGCACTTACCTCAGTGTCAGCTCGTGTCAGCATCTGACCTTGCCTATGGCCACATTTAAAAACTCTCAGTAGCTTTGCCAACACCTTCAAAAAACTTCACATGGTGATCATAGCACCCAGCCACAGATGCGTCAGGGATGCCCTATAAAGCCCATCATCGACGGCCTCATATCAAATTTTTTCCAGTAGGCTACCTCTGATATCCAATTCTCTGTGTGAAGGAAAATATGAGTCCATTACATGTTTTGCTCTGCCAATTGGTTATATAAATAAACTTGTCCATTTGTGTTATTACTTTGTCACAGTCTGACCTTTGAACACATTTGTTGAGGTTTCCCAATTATATGGAATACCAGTATTATTAAAATAGTGTCGTGATCAGCAATAGCTTAATCTTGAAAATTGGTAGGTTCAATCAAAGACTACATTTGAAGGAAATAATGAAATTTGAGAACTCTGCAAATCGCCATCTTATTCTTTGAGTTCCAGGCATTAATATCTGAGAGTATACATGTCCATCCTTACAGTTGCTCTCGAAAGTAAGTACACCCCTGCAGGAATACTGCATTTGGCTCATTAATTAATATCAGGTCATGATTTTCCCTCTCATTTTTTCAAAAAAGTGTATCTCTTTGGAGTCTTACATAATATGTTATTTGGATTTTTTGAAATATCGAGGTCATTTTGACCTTTGACCTCAAATGAAAAAATAGCTCATTACAAAAGTAAGTACACCCTCACAATAGTTGGCCTTTTTATCACTTTATACCCTCTGTTTTGGTCAATCTGCTTCTGCCTTGCAACCCTAAAATGTTTGTTGTTCCGCCTGGTTGATTTTGGCACCTTTATTTTGATTTCCATCCTCCTTGGCAGTACTTAACAATTGATTATCGTTAAATTTGCTTAATCAAGTCATTATGGTGTGATTGATGGGTAAGTCACCATGCCTAGAACTTTGGAACTGTCTAAAAGGCTAAGAAATACTATTATTTACACCTCCAATGACTTATTTGGATATATAAGAATATTTCTGTACAGCTTGGGGTTCACATATCGACTATCAGGAAGTTTTATTCTGATGGAAGGAGCAAAAAAAAACACAAACTCATCAAGCAGGATGGGAATACCTGCAAAGATGTCTGGCAGAACATCCAAGAAATTAATACAGGAAGCAGTAAAATACCCTAAGGTTACATCCACAGAATTACAAGAGCAACGGACATTGCCTGGAATACATGTCTACATGTTAACTATGTGGAGACATTTTAATGAAGAAGGCCTCACTGCCAGAACACCCAAAAACAAGCTCCTGCTGATGAAAAAACACAAGGAACCAGGCCTAAACTTTGTCCAGGAGCATTTTGAAAAACCAGAAGACTTTTTGGCTAATATTCTTTGGACAGATGAACCTAAAATTGTATTCTAAGGTCACACGAACAACCGATACATTTGCTGCAACGTGAACTCGGCTTGCCAAGAGAAGAACCTGGTGCCTATAATGAAGCATGGAGGTGGGAATATCATGCAGAGTGGATTTTTTGCCTCATCAGAAACTGGCAAACTGGTTCATGTAGTAGGAATCATGAATCCAAAGCTCTATTATGAAATCCTAGGAGATAATATTGTCCAATTGGTGAAGTAGCTTGGTTTAAAGTGCTCTTGGGTGTTCCAGCAGGACAGCAATCCCAAACACACAAGTGTGTTAACTAAATCCTAAATAAATTAAAATAAATACAAGCTTTTGGAATGACCCAGCCAAATCCCAGATGTGAATCCCATCGAGATGTTGTGATTTGACCTTAAAAAAGCGGGCAAATACAGGTAATCCCCCGGTCATTCAGTGGTGACACAGTTTACATGGAGGCATGGTTGAAAAGTCCAGTGCAAAGATGTTAGAACCTTATCCTAGGGTAAATTAATCATCTTCAATCAATTTTAGCCACCGATTTTGGAAACACAAGGTATTGAATGTCTGAAATTACAAGGGTGTACTTACTTTTGCAATGGCCATTTTTTCCATACTAAACTGTATTGATTTAATGGGAGCCTGAATTTGTGAATTTGTGATATAATTGTATGCACATATATTAGGTTGACACTAAATAATTGTTAGTGTGTGAATATATAATAATTTGTACCCTTGAGAGACAAAAGTTTGAAAAATAGCATGGGGTGTACTTACTTTCAAGAGCAACTGTACATTGGACCACTGAGGTGTCCATCTACATGTATCATTATGCTCGATGTATTTTGTTGGAAAACAATCTTCTAGATTTTTCTTCAGCATGTATAACAATTGTCAGGAAAATGATTGAAGAATACAGCTTTGTTTAATGTTCAGAAACACTACCCTCATTTCATGGAGATCTCCTGCGACAAAATTAATATTGGTATGCAATGTCACACTCTTTGCTCATGGCAGGCGCAGTGTTGTAAAAGAAAGCTGGAGTCTGGTTTTCGCGACAACCGGAAATCGCCACTCTTAAAGATGGCAGCTGGCATATGCACTGGCATATGTTGAGAAACTTCCTGGGCGAGAATGCATTCATGCACTTCCAAGAATAAGGAGTTCTCCGTAAATAAACTCTTGCCAAATCTGTCCCATGGACAAAAAGGCAGAACCATAACTACATGAATAAAAGATCGGGATTATCAAAAAGTTCAATAAATCCCAATCTTTTATTCATCCAGAATCAAAGTAATTGAAATGCAGTTGTTTTAAGAATCGAAAGAAGATGCAAAGACAGACAACAGAAAGCAGAATACTTGTGAAACATCAAACTGACTGTCGTTTTTTGTGCTGCTCTTCCTTTCTTTTTCTTTCAATAGTTTTTGTGACACACAAGAGTTTTGAGTCGGGCCTGTGAGATGCTGAGAGCTCTCGTGTGATTGAATTGTGCAGAGGAAAGCCAACGAAACATTGATAGGTTGTCAGCAAAGGCTGAGGAGGATGTATAATCACTACAATCAACCTTACCTTTTATAATGGTGCCTATAATCAACGCTAATACACCCTGCACAAAGCTATAATCAAAGGTATGTGCCACTAAGACATGTTCTTGTAAAGGTAATCATCTTCCTGTGCACCAGGCCCTACATCACTTTGTCCTCTTGAAAAACCATTGCCAAATGGGGATTTTTCTCAAATGGCAATAATCTGAAGAATTACGTCAGAGGACATGGCTCCAATGAACTTGTCTTCCTTTAATCCTAAAAAGGAGTCTATCTTATACATTGTCAAATTTAATTTAAATTGCATCCTTCAGTACTTATCCAATTGATAGCTTCATTATTTCCCATCAATGCAGATCCAGGGGAGAATGAAAATCTTCAGGACAGCAGGATCTGGACTGTGTCTGTTGATGGAATAAATGCAGATCTGGGCTAGCAGCCTCAATCCTTTCCCGAAGGCAGCTACCGATTATATTTGATTCTTGTCAATGGTGAATATTGCAATTTGACAGACTTTGAAGTGACAAGGGACAGGAGAAAGACATTGATTTGATCTTCAAGTGGGATAATGAGTTCTAGGCACCACATAGGGCTGACTAATTGTACGGTCACCCAATGACGATTCACATCTCAAATCAACCCTCTTCCCACAATTCGCTGATACCAATCCCACATTTCAACTGGGTTGTAGAATCTTGTGAATAGAGAGCTCTCATCAAGGCTTGTTACAAACTAACTGCAGATTCAAGGTTTAGTCACAAAGCGAAGCTCATCACTTATATCTGAAATTTTGGGAATGACAGATATCTAGCGCAGAATGCTATAATAGAACTGGGACGAGGCACTAGAGACATCAGGGACAGGGTAGTCGACAATAGGTCAGTCTATTTAGTAAGGGACATGGGTTCCCCTTTTCTCCCAGTGAATCTGCCTCAATCTGGTCATTAACAAAAGGGTGGAGTGGTACCATTGCCTCTGCGGCATCTCTATTGCAACACAATGGTGTCACAATGACCCAGAGAAGTGCAGTGCTGGACCTCATCACAGCCAATCAGCCTCTTCAAAGCTATAGTCAATGTCTTGTCCAACAGATCTACTGGCCTAATTGGCCCTTTTTACTAGATTGTAGAATACCATTGTATTCCAAGTAGCTGTCTGCATACCAATAACTCTCACTTAATTTTGCATCAGGTTTCCTATCAGATTGGGCTTTACTGAAAAGGTCCAATATGTAAAGTCTCTATACCTCATTAGGGACATCAAGGGGAATAACGCAGCCTTGTCTGTTTATTCCTTTAGATATTCAAATGATTCAAATAAAGATACAATATACAGATAAAGATACAGATACAGCCGCACTTGGTAATTGTTCAAACTCACTATGAAGGGGATGACTAGGGTCCTTCATGATTCTGTTTGCCTTACTCACAGTTCTGGAGTTATACACTACATCAAAGTCATCAGGTGCTGCCCCTGATGCATTTAATATTCTGCAGCAAATTCTGCATGGTCTCTCAATATCAGTTCTTAAATATTTACTCAACATTCCGTAAAAAGAAACACAGGCATACAAAAGAACAGATGCAATTGCAGCATTAAAAAATAGGAAGATAATACAAGAATCTACATCACGTTTCTTTTGTAAATTTACCTGTGATGACACTAAAACAAAAGGGAAGCTATAACTAGCAAACCAAACTATACAAAAGGGACTGCATGCAGCTATAATTATGTAGAACAGAATCACAGCCATACAAATTGAATCGAAATATGTCGGAAATTGTAGCCATGCCTTAGAAACCACCATGAAAGTGAACTAATCTCCTAAGGCAAAAAAGGCAAAAGTTCAAAGAAGGCTTGGCAGAACTCAAAGAGGCCTAATTACAATATAACTGACAAGTCTAGCCTATTATGAGAAAAAGCCACTTCTGATTTGGAAGATTAGTTGTTTTTGAGTGAGGCACTTTATTCAAAAACTGCAGTTGAAAAGTCGCGTAGAAATTTAAATAGCTTGCTCAGATGCCCAGTCTACTGCATTGCTTGTTTAAGAGAAAGCTGTTTTTAGCTGGCACCAGTGAAGCTGTAATTATAGATGCCCTCACAAGCCCGCTTTCACACTATGCATCATTTGGTCATGTATGGCAAGTTACATGGGCCCCAAGTGTTGGTATATGTGGGGAGGCATAATGCCAGACAGCCCAGTAATAGAACCTTAACAGCACAATACATTGCAGTGATTGAGTAATTCTCTGCCTGATAGCCTCGTACGGGGCTTGTGCATATTCTCTGCTGGTTCGTTGAACTGGGCTGTGCTAAAAATGATACTGCACATTTGTCACAAAGTTGGTAAGTAAGAGCATATTCAAACAATCATGCACACCATGTACCAACAGAATAAATGTTTCAACATTTGTTTATTGGGCAGCTGATAGGCCAACGCAAACAATTGCATAGATGTGCATAGAGGTGTAGAAGCAAACCATTCCTCTTAATCTCGGTCATCAGGATTAAAATGTCTCTGATGTTTTAGCCCAAGATGATTTCTAGTTAATTGTTTTTGCAATTTTTGAAGCCTCAGTGTCAGTTTGTGTCAGTATCTGCCTTCACCTTTGACCACATGTAAATAGCCTCAGTAGCTTTTCCAACACTTTCAACAAACTTCATATGGTAATCATAAAACCCAGCTACAGATGCCTCAGGGATGCCCAGTAAAGCCCATGACAGATGACCTCACATAAAATTCTTTCCAATGGGCTACCTTTATTACCCCTTGCCCTATGTGGAGGAAATAAAAGCCCATTACATGCTTTGCTCTCCCAATCGGTTATATTATTAAACGCATCCATTCATGGCATTGTTTTGTCACAGTCTGAACTTCAACATGTGTGTTGAGGTGCCCCAATAAGAATGGAATACCATATATTATATAAAATGAGTGTCATGACAGGCTGTAGCTTAATCTTGAAGAATGGCAGGTTCAATCAAAGACTATGTTTGAAGACGATAATAAAATTAGATATATCTGCAAACTGCCAACGCTTATTCTTTGACTTTAATATCTGAGAGTATACATCTTTACATTGGACATCTGAGGTGACCTGTCCATCTACATGTATCTTTATACATGGTGTACTTCAAGATTTTTCTTGAACATGCATAACAATTGTCAGGAAAACAATTGAAGAATTCAAATTTGTTTAATGTACAGAATCACTACACTCATTTTATGGAGATCTTCTGAAAAGAAATTAATATTGGTATGCAATGTCACACTCTTCGCTTATGGCAGGCACACTGGCACAACCGGAAATCGCCACACTTAAAGATGGCAGCTGGCATATGCATGGGCAATGTCTGGCATATGTTGAGAAATATCTTGGGCAAGAATGAAGTCTATGCACTTGCAAGAATAGGGAGTTCTCCATAAGTAAACTCTTGTTCGGTGGACAAAAAGGCAGAACCATAACTACCTGAATGAAAGATGGGGATAATAGAAAAGTTAAAGAAATCCCAATGTCTTATTTATCTAGAATCAAAGTAATTGAAATGCAGTTGTTTTAAGAATCAAAAGAAGATGCAAAGACAGACAACAGAAAGCAGAATACTTGTGAAACATCAAACTGACAGTTGTTTTTTTTGCCGCTCTTCTTTTCTTTTTCTTTCAATAGTTTTTGTGACACACAAGAGTATTGAGTCGGGGCCTGTGAGATGCTGAGAGCTCTCGTGTGATTGAATTTTGCAGAGGAAAGCCAAGGAAGCATTGAAAGGTTGTCATCAAAGGCTGAGACAGATGGATAATCACTAGCATCAACCTTATCTTTTTGTAATGGTGCCTATAATCAACGCTAAATCACCCTGCTGTATAATCAACGCTAATACAACCTGCTGTAATGAAAGGTATGTGCCACTTAGGCATGTTCTTGAAAAACAATCACCTTCCTGGGCACCGGGCTCCACATCACTTTGTCCTCTTGAAAAGCCATTGCCAAATGGGGATTCTTCTCTAATGGCAAAAAGCTGAAGAATTACATCCTTGTGCATGGCTGCAATGAACTTGTCTTCTTTTCATCTAAATAGGAGCTTGTCTTAGGCATTGCCAAATTTAAAGTGCATCTTTAAGTGCTTACTCAATTGAAAGCTTCATTATTTCCCATCCAGTGACTATATAGTCCAGTAAGTGCAGAAACTACGTTCACTCCAGTGACACTAACAAGAAGCATGGCGGCTGTCCCAGGCTGCATAAGGCAGAAGATTGGAGTGAGAAGTATTTCACGGACTGAAGATAGATGCAGATCCAGTGGAGAATGAAATTCTTTGGGACAGCAGGAACTGGACTGTGTCTGTGGATGGAATAAATGAAGATCTGGGCCTGTAGCTTCCATCCCTACCCAAAGGCAGCTACCAATTATATTTGATTCCTGTCAATGGCGAATAATGTGATTTGACAGGCTTTGAAGTGACGTGGACCATCTGTAAGGGACAGGAGAAAGACATTGATTTGATCAGAGAGTGGGATATTGAGGGATGTTGAGTTCTAGGCAGCACACAGGGCTGACTATAATTGTACAGTCACCAAATGACAAGGCACATCTCAAATCCAGCCTCTTCCCACAATTCACTGATGCCAATCCCACATTTCAACTGGGTTGTAGAATCCAGCGAATGGTTAGCACTCATCAAAGCTTGTTACAAACTAACTGCAGTTTCTGGATTTGGTCACAAAGCAAAGCTAATCACATTTATCAGAAATTTTGAGAATGACGGGATGGAAATCACTGTAAATTTTCTTGTGCAACATGGTGAAAAAGGTTTCAAGGCCTGCAAGCCCTGCATGTTATAATCTCCTTTAGCAACAAAGTGTTTTGATAGGTAAGTAATGAGGCTCTGATAATGTATGAATGGTACATGTATAACTATAACCAACCATGCAAATTTTTATTCTGGAAAATATCTTCAATTTGTGCTAGTGATAATCCTAGCTATGTCTACGCAGCATCCTGAGAGGAAGACTGACCTTTAGGCTGATTTTTTCAAAAGTCAAGAGCATCAACCTTTCCCTTAGTGGTCAGACAATCTCAGACTTACAGGTACTAGTCATTCAGTGACTGCACTCTAGCAACTATTGAGAAGGCAATCACTTGGTAGCAGACATCGGTGGTACATCTCAGAATTTCGGAGCTTTGCCCCTTATCTAGTACATTATGCCATGGGACGAGGCACTAGAGATGTGGGGGTGCATGACAACAGGTTGTTCTATTTACAGCTAGGGCTGAGGGTTCACCTTTCTCCCAGTGAATCTCCCTCAATCTGAGCAGTAGCAAAAGGGTGGAGTGGTCCTATTTTCCCTGTGGAGTCACAATGGTGTCACAATGGCCCAGAGAAGTGGAGTGCTAGACCTAATCCAAGCAAATCAGCCTCTTCAAGAGCTACAAACAATGTCTTGTCCAATAGATCTACTGGCTGAATTGGTCCTGTTTACAAGATTGTAGAACACCGTGGTATTCCTAGTAGTTGTCTGCATACCAATAATTCTCACTTTTATCTATATCGGGCTTCCTATACCGCCTTGTGTGTTTATTTCAAAATATTCAAACTACACAAATGAAGATACAATGTGTAAATATATCTGTGATGGCAGTCAACACAAGAAGGAAGGTAAATGAAAAGAATACATGTGGCTGCGTCTATGCAGAACGGAAATCACAGCAACCTAAATCTAACAGAAATGTGCTGGAAATTTCAGCCACATCTGCGAAAACACTATGGAAAAGACCTTATCTACAAAGGTAAAAATAGCATGCAATGCATGCACAGTGTCCTCGAGCAATTTAATAACCCTTATAACTCAATGGGATATGATCATTACATTAACACATCTCTATAAATTGTTAAAAGTTGCATTCTATCTATAGATCTATCAATCTACCTATCAATCTATCTATCTGTCTATCTATGTGTCTATCTGTCTATCTTTAGTAATTGGCTGAAGTATAAATCTCAGGTTGTGGTGCACCCCACTTTGTCTCAGGGCGGAAGGGCCAAAGGGAAGAAGAAGAAGATGCTTCTCAGAAATCGTCTGCTGAGCAAGGAGGAATTTGGGGGATTAAAGTTGACTATTTAGAGCAGTGAGACATAAGATTAAAGCCAGGGCATCTAGTGCAACAGTGTAAACACTGGGCATCATAATGGCATCATAACTTCGGGTTGTTCTTGCATCTGTGAAATGCTTTTCGATCCACACCAACTTTGGTATGACAATCCCATTGATGACGACAAAGGGCCCGAGGCCCTGCTCTCGGACACAAAAATGGAAAGAAAGCTACAGGCAGAAAAATTCAAAGAGCCCTAATTACAATGTTACACTGACAAGTCATCCCTATTAGTAGAAAAAGCCACTTCTGATGTGGAAGATTAGTTGTTTTGAGGAAGGCACTTTATTCAAAAACTGCAGATGACAAGTTGCGTAGAAATTTAAATAGCTTGCTCAGATGCACAGTCAGGTGCATTGCTTGTTTGAGGGAAAGCTTTTTTTTGCTGGCACCAGTCAGGCTGTAATTATAGATGCCCTCACAGCACAGCTTGTACACTATGCATCATTTGGTCATATAGTGCAAACTTCACTGACCCAAAGTGTTGATATATATAGGGAGATATAATGCCAGACAGCCCAGTAATAGCATCTTAACAGCACAATACGTTGCAGTGATTGTGTAATTCTCTGCCCAATAGCCTTATATAGGGCTCGAGCATGTTCTCTGCTGGTTGGTCGCACTGCTCTGTGCTAAAAATGATGCTGCACATTTGTCACAATGTTGGTAAGTAAGAGTCTATGGTAAGAGCATATTCAGACAATCATGCAGCCCATGTACTAAATGATCAAAGTTTGTTTACAGGGCAGCTGACAGGCCTACATAACCAATTGTGAAGAAGCAAACCATTCCTCTTAAGCATGAGATATTTTAAACCAAGACGATTTCTAGTTTGTTTTTTTTTTTCAATTTTTAAATAATGCCTGACCATGCACTTGTCTAAGTGTCAGTTTATGTCAGTATCTGACCTCACCTTTGACCACGTGTAAATGGCCTCAGTAGCTTTGCCCACACCTTCAACAAACTTCACATGGTTATCACGGATGTCTGGGGGATGCCCAGTAAAGCCCATGACTGATGACCTCATATAAAATTCCTTCCAATAGGCCACCTGTAATACCCCTTGCTCTATGTGAAGGAAAATAAAAACCCATTGTAAACATGCTTTGCTCTTCCAATTGTTTATATATAATTACACTAATCCATTCATGTTATTGCTTTGTCACAGTAAGACCTTTGAACATGTTTGTCGAGGTGCCCCAATAGCTATACAGTACCATGTATTATTAAATCAGTGTCGTGATAGGCTATAGCTTAAGTTTGTCGAGGTGCCCCAATAGCTATACAGTACCATGTATTATTAAATCAGTGTCGTGATAGGCTATAGCTTAATCTTGATAATTGGTAGGTTCAATCAAAGACTACATTTGAAGACAATAAATAAATTTGAGAAATCTGCAAACTACCAACGTTATTCTTTGAATTGAGGACATTAATATCTGAGAGTACACATCTTTACATTGGACCACTGAGGTGTTCTGTACATCTACATACATGTATCTTTATGCATGGTGTACTTTGTTGGCAAACAATCTTCAAGATTTTTCTTGTGCATGTATAACAATCGTCACAAAAATAACTGAAGAATTCAACTTTGTTTAATGTACAGAAACATAACACAATATGGAGATCCTGAGAGAAGAAATTAATATTGGGATGCAATGTCACACTCTTAGCTCATGGCAGGCGCAGTGTTGTAAAAGAAAGGTGGAGTCTGGTTTCGCAACAACCGGAAATCACCACTCTTAAAGATGGCAACTGGTATATGCACTGGCATATGTTGAGAAACTTCTTGGGCAAGAATGCATTCTATGCAATTGCAAGAATAAGGAGTTCTCAATAAATAAACTCTTGCCAAATCTGTCCCATGGACAAAAAGGCATAACCCTAATTACATGAATGAAAGATGGATATTATCATAAAGTTCAAGAAATCCCAAAGTTTTATTCATCCAGAATCAAAGTACCGTGATATGGGATGAATAGGGACAGATTTGGCCCTTTTCCTGCCACAGCATGGGCACAATAAATCACCCCTCACTTTGGGGCGCATCGGGACAGAGAATAATCTAAATAACTAGTGCTCCCTACCCTGTTTTATTGATTTATACTTATGAATAAACATTAGAAAACATGTTCGGCACCCCAAAAAGTCACTCATAGTAAAATTTTAAGTCAATTATCTTTAGAATATTTGTTTTCTAACAAAATGTAAGAAATCACTGTAAATTGACAAAAATTTAGTTATCCGCTAATTTTACAAGTGATGAATAATCTTGGACTAAATCCAAAAGAAATGATGCAAATTTCAACAATTTAAACCCAAAATCCAAGAAAATAAGCTGGATTGAAAATTAGTAAGGCTTTTTGGGCCAGCTCTGTAACTCTGCCATTCACTTGGATCCGAACCCATGACAAAGTATCATATCTCAGCAACTCTTTTAATCTCTTAAAAACTGTTCAAATCGATTTGGACTACAAAATCTTTATTTTGCTGCCTTTATTTGATGTTATATCACATCATTTTTTATCAGGTTCCAAAAGCGCGTATTTATCACAATTTTGGCAGAGTCTGAAACTCTTGTGGCATTTCTGCAAGATGAAAAGCATTTTTCAGCATGGTAGTATCCCGTCCAACATTATTTTTTATAACATTCTATCAATAATTTTCGTTTCTTGAGTTATTATTGGGGTTATTAAATTCACTCTAAAATAACTCTAAAACTGATTGTGCATTAGTGCCTGTTGAAAGTAGTCAGTGCAAATGTACATACGTTTATGATTTTTTCCGTAATTGGCCAAAGCTATGTACTTGAAGTTTTGTGAGAATTTTTTGTCTGTAGCTTATATAGTTTATGTGGTACAAGGAAAGTTTTGACCAGTTTGTAAAAATGCAAATTCTGCAGGTCAATGTTTAAGGTGCTGCAGCTCCTTGCCGCCTGCAGGTAGAATCTGGAAAATCCATCTGGATCATTATTGCAATATATACTAAAAACATGCAAAAAATCAAATCCCTGTAACAAGTATAAGTTGTTGCTTTTTGAAGATAAAAACGATTTCCTGGCTTGTCCCGATTCACCCCCAGTGTCCCTATTCACCCCATATTACGGTAATTGAAACTCAGTTGTTTTAAGAATCAGAAGAAGATGCAAAGACAGACAACAGAATGCAAAATACTTGTGAATCATCAAACTGCAGTAATTTCTTGTGCCACCCTTCTTTTATTTTTCTTTCAATAGTTTTTGTGATACACAAGAGTTTTGAGTCAGTGCCCGTGACATGTATTATTAAATTAGTGTCGTTATAAGCTATAGCTTAATCTTGAAAATTGGTAGGTTCAATCAAAGACAACATTTGAAGTCGATAAATAAATTTGAGAAATCTGCAAACTCCCAATGTTACTCCTTGAATTGAGGACATTGACATCTGAGAGTATACATCTTTACATTGGACCACTGAGGTGTCCTGTCCATCTACATGTATCTTTATGCATAGTGTACTTTGTTGGCAAACAACCTTCAAGATTTTTCTTGAACGTGCATAACAATCATCAGGAAAACAATTGAAGAATTCAAGTTTGTTTAATGTGCAGAATCACTACACTCATTTTATGGAGAGCTTCTGAGAAGAAATTAAAATTGGTATGCAATGTCCACTCTTTGCTCATGGCAGGCACACTGGCACAACCGGAAATCACCACACTTAAAGATGGCAGCTGGCATATGCACGGGCAATGTCCGGCATATGTTGAGAAATTTCTTGGGCAAGAATGAAGTCTATGCTATAGCAAGAATAGGGAGTTATCCATAAGTAAACTCTTGTTCGGTGGACAAAAAGGCAGAACCATAACTACCTGAATGAAAGATGGGGATAATAGAAAAGTTAAAGAAATCCCAATGTTTCATTCATCCAGAATCAAAGTAATTGAAATGCAGTTGTTTTAAGAATCAAAAGAAGATGCAAAGACAGACAACAGAAAGCAGAATACTTGTGAAACATCAAACTGACAGTTGTTTTTTTTGCCGCTCTTCTTTTCTTTTTCTTTCAATAGTTTTTGTGACAAACAAGAATTTTGAGTCGGGGCCTGTGAGATGCTGAGAGCTCTCGTGTGATTGAATTGTGCAGAGGATAGCCAAGGAAGCATTGATAGGTTGTCAGCAAAGGCTGGGGAAGATGTATAATCACTACCATCAACCTTAGTATCTTTTATAATGGTGCCTATAATCAACGCTAATACACCCTGCACAAAGCTATAATCAAAGGTATGTGCCACTAAGGCATGTTTTTGAAAAAAAAACAACCAACTTCCTGTGCACCGGGCCCCACATCACTTTGTCCTCTTGAAAAGCCATTGCCAAATGGGGATTTTTCTCTAATGGCAAAAATGTGAAGAATTACATCCTTGTGCATGGCCGCAATGAACTTGTCTTCTTTTTATACTATGAGGCAAAATTGTGGGCTAACATACCGAAAGGAATTAAAGATAGAACCTCACTTGTTGGCTTCAAGGATTCTCTGACAACCTGGTTACTGAATAATGATAATGTGACTAATATAGATTTTCAATAGTTGTGCTAAATTGTTGTAGCTGCAATGTTCAAATACTGGTGGCTTCTACCTTGTGTGCCATACATATTGGTGCTGACAATGTGAATGTACTGATAAGCTTTTGACGTAATCTGTCTGATATTCTTTCTTGTTGTAATTTAATTGGTTGTAGCTTTTAGATTAGAGTAGCTGTTTTTTAGTCTGTCATACAGAAGCATTGTGCTTAAGTCCGTGTATTGTTTTATTGTGATATATTTGAATTTAAAACGACAATAAATAAAATTTACCTACCTACCAACCTAATTTAAATTAGGAGTCTGGTTTATACATTGCCAAATTTAAAGTGAATCCTTAAGTGCTTACTCTATTGAAAGCTTCATTATTTCCTATCCAGTGACTATATATTCCAGTAAGTGCAGAAACCACATTCACTCCAGTGACACAAACAGTATAGCGCGAAGCATGGAGGCAGTCACAGGCCCATATTGCAGAAGATTGGAGTGAGAAATATTTCACAGAAGATTGATGCAGTTCCATGCAGTGGAGAATGAAATTCTTCGGGACAGCAGGATCTGGACTGTGTCTGTGGATGGAATAAATGCAGATCTGGGCTTGTAGCCTAAATCCTTTCCCAAAGGCAGCTACCAATTATATTTTATTCTTGTCAATGGTGAATGTTGCAATTTGACAAACTTTGAAGTGACGAGGAGCGTCTGTAACGGACAGGAGAAGACATTGATTTGATCAGAGAGTGGGAAATTGGGGATATTGAGTTCTAGGCAGCACACAGGGCCAAATGGAATCCAGCAAATGGTTAGCACTCATCAAAGCTTGTATGAATTGCATAACCATTCATGAAAATTATTATTCTGGAATATATCTTCAATTAGTGTTATAGTGATAATCCCATGTCTAGGCAGCATCCTGAAAGGAAGACTGACCTTTTGGTTGATTTTTGTCAAAAGTCAAGAGCATCAACCTTTCTCTTAGTGGTCACTGGTCAGATAATCTCAGACTTACTGACACTGTCTGACACTGTGGTCATCCAGTGACTGAACTCCACACTGGAGGCAACTATTGAGAAGGCAGTCACTTGGCAGCAGACATCGGTGGAACATGTCAGAATTTCGGGGCGATGTATCTTTTCTAGCGCATCATGCTATGGATTGAGACACTACAGGGACAAGCGGCACCTGACAATAGGTTGTTTTATTTTCAGCTAGAGATGTTGGTTCCCCTCTTCTCCTAGTGAATCTGCCTCAATCTGAGCATTAGCGAAAGGGTGGAGTGGTACCACTGCCTCTGAGGTATCTCTATTGCAACACAATGGAGTCACAATGGCCTCACAATGGCCCTGAGAAGTGTAGTGCTAAACCTCATCACAGCCAATCAGCCTCTTCAAGAGCTTCAGACAATGTCTTGTCCTACAGATCTACAGGCCTAATTGGTCCTGGTTACTAGATTGTAGAACACCATAGTATCGCAAGTAGTTGTCTGCATATACCAATAACTCTCACTTCTGGCTACATCAGGTTTCCTACCACATTGGGCTTCCTATACAGAAGGGGTCCACTCTGTAAATTCTCTATGCCTCATCAAGGACATCAACGGGGATAGCACAGCCTTCCGCGTTTTTGTTGTTTTTTGTTCAGATATTCCAATTATATACAAATAAAGATACAAAATGTAAATTTATCGGTGATGACAGTCAACAAGAGAAGAAGGAAGATATAACTAGGAAAACAAACTATACAAAAAGGACTGCATGCATAGCTACATATAGAACAGAATCACAGCAATATAAATCTAATGGAAAGAAGTCAGAAATTGAAGCCATGTCTCAGAAAACACCATGAAAGAGTCCTGATCTCCAAAGGTAAAAATGGAAAGAAAGCTTGGCAGAACTCACAGAGGTCTAATTACAATGTAACTGAGAAGTCATCCCTATTGCGAGAAAAGGCCACTTCAGATGTGGAAGATTAGTTGTTTTAGATAGACACTTTATTCAAAAAGTGCAGTTGAAAAGTCACGTAGAAATTTATATAGCCTTTCTCAGATGTGCAGTCTGCTGCGTTTCTTGTTTAACAGAAAGCTGTTTTTACCTGGAATCAGTGAAGCTGTAATTATAGATGCCCTCAAAGCATAGCTTGTACGCTATGCAGCATTTGGTCATATATGGCAAGTTACATGGGCCCCAAGTGTTGATATATGTAGGGAGGCATAATGCCAGACAGCCCAGTAATAGAACCTTAACAGCACAATACATTGCAGTGATTGAGTAATTCTCTGCCCAATAGCCTCATACGCAGCTTTAGCATGTTCTCTGCTGGTAGGTTGAACTGCATGGCCTGTGCCAAAATTGATGCAGCACATTTGTCACTCAGTTGGTAAGTAAGAGCAAATTTGGATTGTCAAATGTATATATATATAAAATTCTCCTCATTGCAAAAAGTATCAAAAGGGTCTCTTGTGTAGGTATATATGCTGCATATTTGCACATTAATTGTTCTTACAATCAGCCATCACATATACATACATACATTAGAAGTACGTGTGCTTCTGATTTATATATATTCCAAAATCTACTAAGAGACTATACTGCTATCCTTTTTACAAGAATATTCACTATACTATGCTATCCTGGTATGTTTGCTGTCTAAATTCAGAAGTTTGCCAGCGACCACATAATTAAACAGCAATACAGCCGCAGTTGTATCAGACAAGGCCACATTAGCCAAGTGTGCAAGGCAATCTGATGTTGAAGATGTGGAAAATGGCCCATGCATAATATGTGCCTATGGTGCAGAGTATATGAAGCTGTATATGATACTCGTTATCAAAGATGCTGCACTGGTGTTGCAATATTTATGACCAGTCTAGGGACATATACATAAAAAGGCGAAAACAACGCTGCATTCAGTCATCAGATTTCTCTCCCTCAGTTCTATGTATAATGGTATTTCTGTTATACTGTACAGCCTGTTCTTACAATCAACAAAATATGTCTGGGTGTTATATTAACGTGAAACCTTGTTATCTGGTGGCTTCAACTACCTGAGGCAGATGTAATGATGAGGTGAATTCTTGCAACACTTTTATCACGGTGAATTAAATAATTGATGCTTCTAAATACGTTTGAACACTGGTCATCTAATCCATACACAATGGCAAGCAGATGAACCAACTGCAGCACACAAATGCCACACCACTCTTGGTAATCTCAGACACAAGCAGGATTAAAATGTCTCTGATATTTAAGACCTCATACATACGTATCATCTCATTTGCAAAGGTGATGGACACTTTGCAGCAGAAATGACATTGTAACTCTAAGCCCCTGTATCTCAAATGTGAGATCCCATGGTGAATTACGTAAAATAGAACAAAAAAATGTAAGCGAATGGGCATTTTGCTTTATCTGATGCAGGTAATGAGGTCATGCGTATTCAGCCTGGCAACCAGTTCTCCACAAAAGTAAGATTTCATGGGAGTCTATGATATGGCTGTCTAGTGCTGTCTGCTGAATGTGGCACATTGCACAGTCAGAATTCATAACAGTGCCACCACATACATATTACAAGAGTGCCACTTATTATGATACCAGCTGCTGCTTCAGTTGCTCTCCAGTTTTTGTGTCGTGCATTTGTTTGACTAGCTTTTACTCCCAGAACCAAGAGGCAGGACAGAGACCCAGAGAGGCTGGGCAAAGACAGAATACAGAGAGAAAGAGCAAAGGAGTGGCATAGGAGAGAGGCACATTTTCACAGTCAGTACTCTCAGGCAATGCAATGAATGCATGGTCTTGTTGATCTACCACACAGAAGATAACAGGCCAAGGAGAAAAGTTCAGCATATAGGTGTGCCAGTGTTAATGCAAACTGTCATATCAGACGGCAAACAAGGGCAGATATGCAGCGGCAGGAGCTGGAGATGCCTATGAAGTGCTGGACTGCTCGATTCTTCCTTCATGTTGCATTATGCCAGGCCTGACCGGATACTGTGGTCAGAGAATTATTCATAGCTGGTCTGCAGATAGCAGGGCTGTGGGGTGGCCACCATATGCAGGGGGACTCAGCACCCCACCATCCATCAGAAGGCAGGGGTCAGCTGGCCCTTGACCGTTTCCCCAGCACTTACCCCTCCCCGCCCTTGTAAGCAATATCTGGCCAGCCTCAGGCAAACAGTCACTCGCAGTGTAATGTGTGCTGAGCGTTCATAAAACGGACCAACATGGCTCAGTGGGGCAGATCACTGCAGAGGAAGCCCTGCAAGGCACACAACCTGTATCTTCTCTCTCTTCCTTATACAATATTAATACAATCACTCAGATAGCAACTAAATATAACTTTTTTGGTTCACAATTTGGCACTCTCGTATCGAAAACTATACCAATTTGAAAACTTTGGGATTATTTGCATCTCAACACTTGAGTTATTTTGAAGGCAAAACACACAGACCCCCTTCCCCTCCCCCTCCTGACACCCAAAGAATACTAGAGCCTCTAATGCCCTCTATGCCACAATGCCAACCTCGGTGTATTTGGGTTATGGTGGAGCAAATGAGATATCTGTTACGAAAACAACACAGGAAGTGAAAGGCTTCATACAGAGAACAAGTCAGAGAGAATGCAGTACAGATCACTGAACATATATCTCATATTTCTGAGGTGTAATATACAAAGGAGGTGTGGTTTTCCCAGATTTGTAATGCCAGATACAAAGCGGTGTTAGATGGATGGCGTGATGTTTATACACCCAGGGCATCACGTTAAGGTTCGCATGAAACTGGGTAAATATCAGAGATGGGCTTTTATAAATCTCTAAAACTTGGAGCAATCAATGCCACTGACGGTCTTTATAATCCCAGAAATGTTGCAATGCAATCAATCCCAGCAACGCTCAATTCAATAGAGATAAAGCCAGAGAGAAAATATTATGATTTGAGATTGAAAGTTATTTAGGAGAAGTGGGGCGATTCCTAGGGCTTTGTGGCGGGGAGCAGTATGTGGGGTGGCAGTGGAGATCTTTGTGAGACAGTCAGGCTGTTCCGCCGGTGGCTGATGGCTGAATGGTGCAACACCAAGCCATGCTAACATATCACAGCGTCACCAGCCAAGCCTCTGACACCCCTAGCCATTTGGTCTCACTCAGAGGGCCTCAGAAGGCAGTCAGGAGGCAGTCATTTGGAGGCTGTATTTGGTCCCAGCTCGGTCCCAGCCGGGGACTTGCAGGAATCCAATCTGCCGCCTGCCTGTCGTTTATAAAACACACATTTTGTCAGATGAATTAGGCTGCTGTGTAACTGGCATCTGGAGAGCCTGCAGAACCCGGAGAACCAACAGTGAACCTTTAGGGACTGGTGTGATGACATTCCTCCAGTCGATGTAAACTGCAGTCACTTGATACTTGGCTGTCTGATAGTCTGGTGCAGGGCCTCACGTAGTGATAGCATTCCTGGGACCCTTCCAACTTTAATACCCCTGCCATTGAAGGGATGAAGAATTCTTATTTGTCCCTCTCCACAGACTGTAACAGTTCTGCAGCAGCACCCTAAATGGCACTATAACTTTGGAATACACTGCAGCTCTCCCCCTCATCCATCAAATGAAAGGCCTGTCTATCTTTTGTTCTTTTTTGTTTCAGCAACAGACTCGCATTCTCAGACAGCCGGAGAGATTCGCCCACAGTGATGTAGGAAGGATCATCACGAAAACTTATCCATCTCGACAGAGTGCTTATATGTGTCATTGAAACTCCCATGCATCACTGGTGCCCAAGGAAGCACTACATGTGCACTGACATTCACAGACATTCGCAGACATTCGCAGACAGCCATTCTGAGGACCATAAAACAGACTTAGCTGAAGCAACTGGTCCCAACGTCTCCCAACTGTGTTACAGTCAAAATTTACTGAACATTTTTCTTTTCATTATCCCCATCATTTGCTTTTAATTACATCATGTTGTGACATTCCTTTTGCCTATGTTTGTCCTTCAGCCCAGACACAAGTGAAATATAAATAAAGTGCACTTTCATTTTGTGTAGGCTTCTCTTACAAAAAGTGAGGATATTTATATACTATAAAGCTGGAGATACAAAAGCATCCCTGTGTTCCACAAAGCATCTATGATTAGATACAACGGCTTTCATCAGCCTAATACACGTGTGAGACAGTTTTATCATTCCCTTTGTACTTGGTACATATTTCTGATACTCGATTTTCTAGGAACAAATCTTGCTGAAAGCAGTGCTTCAGAAGACAGCCTGTACATCAATGGCCCTGTGGAGCTCTGTGGTTGTAGTGGCAGTACTGGTGCCTCCCTCTGGCAGCGCGCCTCTTCCTATATAACCAGCAGGCCAGGGGTGGGACTGGGACAGTCTGGGGCTGTTCTGAGTTGTACAGGGACACAAGAGTGTGTGTTCATCCTCTCACCTAAAGGATAAAGTACCCAATGTTTGCAAACAACACATGCATTATTGAAAATCATTGTGCTAGCAATATATTCATGAATGTTTGCCAACTGCATCCTGTGAGCCATGGAATGGACCGCAACAGACAACAACAAATGCTTCTCAAACCAAGTGCTGAGAAAACTTTACAGATCAGGGGTGCACAGGAGAAAGAGGTGTGACAATGCCAAAGCATCAAAGACAAAAAGGAGACAGCAGTGGACACCACATACTACCATATCAAATTCCATAAAGCATGTGTTCCAGGGCCAATTTGCAACTTATGCAGCCTACACCCTTGTTGCATCGGTTTGCTTTTTTTGTTACTCTCCGAGTCTCCATGGGGACTTGGTGCACGATGACGTCATGGCCATCACTCGTAATCCGGATCTGCGACCAGAGACTCCCTTGTCCGAGCTTTGGACCCACGACTTCTGGGGAACCCCCATCCACCTGAACCGCTCCCACAAGTCCTACCGTCCCCTCACTGTCCTATCCTTCAGGTGAGTCAATTTTTTTTATAATCTTGAAGTAACTAGCTAGTTTCATCAAGGTATAATAATTATTGTCCTCTATTGATCATCTAGATGAATTCGATAACAAAGAGACATATAAGATGAGTGTAAAAAGTATTTCTAAAATCAAAACTTTATGAATAAGTTAATTAATGACAACACATAATAATGTTAATTTCCATAACAAATGTGGCTGTTAGATATCATATAGCCGTATTATATACTTGTACTGAGAGTGGAAATATCACAAAACTGAGACAGACTATAAATGCATTCAGTGTAGGATGGTAGCAATATGGTTCATGAGAATTAACTGCTGTATGTTTGGTGTATAAGAAATGTTGGTACCATCCGTAATTGCATAACAAGCGAGATGTGAAGTGACATGCATAGCTCAATGGGATGAATGGAGACACCCAAGAGATGTGTAAATCGAGAAGCAGTTATAGATTTCTGTGTCTCCTATATTGCATACACGTGAATGATGGCAGTGAATGGGCCTATAACCCCCAGCTAACCATTATCAAAGTGGCTGGAGTGAAAACCCCCGGGAGAGGAGGGCCTGATTACAGTGCATTTACCACACTGGCTATGAATAAATGGGTTGAAATCACAGAAGACCTGAGGCCAGATATCCCCAAGATATCCGAAAGATCGCCGGAGTCAGGGAGGGTGTTCCCCTTCTATCTGCATCCCCAGGGATGGTCCCCGGACACAAGTAACCCTGATCACCTTAAAAGCAATAAATAGAGCTCTGAGGTGCAAGAAGAATCACCCAGCCTCATAGAATAAGGGCTAAGAAACCTCTTGGGCTATTGCAGGGTGAGCCGAGGCAATTATGTGGCCACCCAGAATTCGGAGATTCTCCAGTGGCACATAAAGTGTCAAAGAAACCACCCAGCATTTCTGCCAAGGGTTGCGCATCTCTCCATCATATCTATGCAGTTCCCTGGGAGTCCCCGCATGATTTATTTCTGCTTATGAATCATATCTTTGTGTTGTTGAGTGCCGAGAAGACAGATAAGCCATGGAAGCACTAACACGTCCCACTATGAAAGGCCATGATGTGAACACAAATCCTTCACAAAGACCTTATTAGGACCTCTCAGACACCCATAGGCACCAGGTGACATGACGTTAAAGCAAACTGCAGGACCTCGTGGACATGGCATCCTGTGAAGGGCATTTACAAGAGAGAAGGCGTCCCTGATGGATGGGAGATATGATGGCCGGGCTGATAGATGCTAGGGGTCGGGGTTCTGTTGTTGTGAGGTGACGGGGCCACATCAGGGTGACAAGCGAATGCCATCGCCTTCCCCCTGCTGGGGCTGCCCGGCAACCCACTCCCCAACCTCCCTCTCCCCACCCCTCACAATGCCCCCTGCCCTTCTACAACTGCATGCCCCACTCACCATTAAGCCACACAGGGCTCTGTGACAATGGGCGACACGTGCCCTCCCCTCACTGCATGCTTGGCCGACTCACAAAGCTTAATGACTACGTCAACAATGGGACATTTCACGGCTTGCAAGTCGACACAGGCACAGATTTGAGCAAGCATAATTCATACATACGGAGATGAGCAGTCTCGTTAATGGCCATCAATTCACAATGCCTTCTCTTGCTCGGTCTTGCTCAAATGCACGTTGAAGTTGCATCCATGAGCCATGCCCGCCTGTACTGGCCCTCCAGACCAGATGGTCCCCTCAGACGCAAGATGTGAACAGCATTGGCCACATTGCTCGCGTGCATGAATCGCTACTTCAGCCGTATTCCAAACACCCTGTCAATACAACCATCGGATAATGAACCACTTCCAATTTTCATCCCCAAAACTTTCATTATTTTGCAATTTTCTTGGAAACGCCAGTTGCTGGCTTAGCCCGGCTAGCTTCGTTTTGGCTCATCCCGCTCATCCATTAGGTGCACTAGCATTATACCCGTTCTACGAACGGGAGGTTTGAGAGGCAAGGCATAAGTTATGGCTTGATAGCATAAGTTGACACAAACGTTTAGGCCCATTGGCAAACATTTACGCCCATTGGCAAAACATTTGCGCCCGTTGGCAAACATTTGCGCCCGTTGGCCAACATTGGCTAACATGTGCACCCGTTGGCAAACATGTGCGCCCGTTGGCAAACATTTGCGCCTGTTGGCAAACATGTGCTCCCGTTGGCAAACATTGGCCCGTTGGCAAACATTTGCAGCCGTTGGCAAACGTGTGCACCCGTTGGCAAACATTTGCGCCCGTTGGCAAACATGTGTGCCCATTGGCAAACATTTGCGCCCGTTGGCAAACATTTGCGCCCGTTGGCAAACATTTGCGCCTGTTGGCAAACATTTGCACCCGTTGGCAAACTTATGCCTGTTGGCAAACTTATGCCTGTTGGCAAACATCTGCACCTGTTGGCAAACATCTGCGCCTGTTGGCAAACATTTGCGGTCGTTGGCGAACATTTGCGCCCGTTGGCAAACATTTGCGCCCGTTGGCACAAACATTTGCTCCCGTTGGCAAACATTTGCGCCCGTTGGCAAACAATTGCGCCCGTTGGCAACATTTGCGCCCGTTTGCAAACATTTGTGCCTGTTGGCAAACATTTGCGCCTGTTGGCAAACATTTGCGCCCGTTGGCAAACATTTGCGCCTGTTGGCAACATTTGCGCCCGTTGGCAAACATTTGCGCCCGTTGGCAAACATTTGCGCCTGTTGCCAAACATTTGCGCCCGTTGCCAAACATTTGCGCCCGTTGCCAAACATTTGCGCCCGTTGGCAAACATTTGCACCCGTTGGCAAACATTTGCGCCCGTTGGCAACATTTGCGCCCGTTGGCAAACATTTGCGCCCATTGGCAAACTTGGGCCCGTTGGCAAACATTTGCGCCTGTTGGCAAACATTTGCGCCTGTTGGCAAACAGTTGCGCCCATTGCCAAACATTTGTGTTCGTTGCCAAACATTTGCGCCCGTTGGCAAACATTTGCGCCCGTTGACAAACATTTGCGCCCGTTGGCAAACATTTGCGCCCGTTGCCAAACATTTACACCCATCGGCAAACATTTACACCAATTGGCAAACACTTACACCCATTGGGAAACATTTACACCCATTGGCAAACATTTACACCCAATGGCAAACATTTACACCCATTGGCACCCATTGGCAAACATTTACACCCATTGAGACCCATTTAAACATTAGACCTATTGGTGCTTGATAGCATAAGTTGACACCTCTACCCCCTAACTGAAGTGTGGACACTGGGGCATTATGTTGTTTATACATAATCCAATAGGGGAGTTGTGTGTGTAGGTTGTGATTTGCAGAGCCCTCTGTTGTTATTAGGTAAAATCATTTGTTTACATTAAATGGAGTGGTGGATGGAGGATGAGAAATGAAGACTTTTGAAGGATTATTACGGAATACTGTTGAGCAGTAGGGAGGAGGGGACCCCCCATTAACACGGAGGGAAGAGGTTAGATGAAGTGGATTGGCATATTTGGGGGATGGGAGTGAAAGGGAGGGCAGTTAGTGGCTACATTGAGCATAGCAACCATGCTGGATTTGGTGAGTTGTGTTGCTAGGCAGCGGTAATTATATAGTGATGATCAGCAAATGGGCAAAAATGAAAAGAAACCCCTTCGTCAAGTTTTGAAAAGCTCAATTTTAAGGGTGGGGCCGATTGCATGCCCTGGGCATCCCGCCATTGACATTGTAATTTTGTGGTTTGCCTCAGAAATGACAGATTGACAGGAGCGTCCCTTTTTTGGAAAGTTAGAAAGACGTCAAGTGTTTGTTCTAAACTAGAATAGATTTCAGATAACTGAAATCATTTTAAATTGCATAGCAGCAAATGAAATTGTTCAATTATCGTAGGCCTAACGTAAATCTTCCAAGGTTCCCATTTCGATGAATTCATTGAAAAAAGTTTCTTGCACACTTCCGGCGATAGAGCACTTTTTTGTTATGAATGACTATATATAGGCCTAGATAATGAGATCATGAAAGGGCTGTACATGTATTTTGAGTTAGCATTCGCACATCCATGAATGATTGAGTTGTACCTGGGAGTGTCACCCCACTTCTGAGATGATGTCTCAAGACTCCCAGAGCATTAACAGGTGCTATGAAACCACAGAACTACCTTTGTGAAAGGAAAACATGAGCTGATGTATTATGGCACTTTTTGTGCTTCTTCTTTGTGGCTTTTGAAGGGTTGTTAATTCAAGACACCTGAGAAGGATTGAACACCTGGGGGTGGTACTCACAACCCTCCCTCAGTCAACCCATTCTGTGAACAAATGATCCCAGGTTACTCACAAGAGTCCAAGGTCATACCGAACGAGACCCTAAACCCATTGGAAGTCATTGTGAAGTGCAGCCAACAACAACCTCCCGATAGATTTATGGACCCCATAGTGTTCCCAAACAAACCCCATTGACATGTCCCGACCACGTTCAGGTGAGAGGAGAATTTAAGCCCCAGAAATAAGGGAACATCACACACAAGCTGCCGAGTTAATGGAACATAAATTAACAATTTAATTGGCTTAATGTTTATCCCCCACAAGATGCAATGAGATTAATATGGCATGTAATTATTTCGGACATTGCTTGACGCTTATCGTTGTTTATGGGTTTCCTTTTTTTTCCCTTCATTTTTTGAAATCGCAATTAATCTTTCTTTTTCTCACTTGTTATAATTCTCGTATTACAACCCATGCAACGGCTCTTGTGATGCTCCTCAGTTGTAACTGGGCCTGTCGAGTCCTGTGAGCACTTCTCATTGTTTCTGCTAGAGCCTATAATGCAGCTGCACGAGCTCTGATTACGATGCAGCTGAATACAGTGAGTAGCCCTGAATAGCCCTGAATAGCCCCGAAAAGCATTGCTTTGTTTTCTTTGCACAGCCTCTTAGCACATGAAGGTCCTCGACGCAGACCTCAAGTGCCCTCAGCTGTTGTGATGGCCTCAACTGGTCACTGCTCTTCAGGCACAGCATAGACCTAAGCCTTTTTGAAATGCAGTGCCATCTGCCTCAGCAGTGATTTCAATACTGTCATAAAAATGTCTTGGACCACAAAAAAACGTTGCTGTCGTAAATGAGATAAAAAGCACTCCCACCCTTGTGTTAATTAATTTGGTTATCTGTCCAGCAAAAAGGCTGCATAAACTTAATTTATTCTGTGGGTCATGATTAAATAAGCTCTCTCTGGCCTAATCAAAGCCAAACAAGCCAAAAGCGTGCAGAATGCATGATTGCATTAACCAAGCAATTGATCAATGACATCCCCATAGTTATAATGGAAGCTGTCATGCAAGTAAACAATGCTGTCCATTCTCACACCAGTATATCAAATGAGCTGCCTTTTGCCCTTCCATAATGAGCTGCACAAAGCTAAAGGCATTTCCATATTCACTCTCATCAAATGGAAGCTGGAGTACCCTTAGCTACCCTTTAAACCGTTAGCCAAACAACGATCACCATCTTGCAAAATTGAATTGAATGGCACTTCACGTGTGGGCTGGTCTTATGCAACCCTCAGAGAGGTGTTTTAAATCTAAACAAAGATGTTATTTTGTGATGTATTATCAAATATATACAGAGAGCACAGATCTTGGCATGTGATATGTGGATTTCATGGATGAGTGTTCCTCAAATGCAAAGTTGGATGGAGTAATCTGTGTTGAGTGTGAGTTCAGGACTATCACATGTCAAAGAGATTCTGTTGTACAAGCAAATCTGTGTGTGATACGTTTACTAAACGAAGTGTTAGAACACCCGCAAGGCATCTTGTGGTTCATTATGGCATCTCAAACAGCAACCAGCTCTTTAAAGGTTTCATATTCATGCCTTGATGAAGTGTGTCTCCTTTGAAGATTATGTGACATAATTGTAATTGGGCCTATATACATAATGTCAATTCCTTGTCATTCCTGATATTCATCATGCTAACTGGCACAGGTAGAACAGCAGCCAATTTGGCTGACGAACTTGGCACAGTGAGGCTGGAGAAGGATCAGTTGGTATTTAAAATCAATTGGTAAATGTAATAATCATCTCATCTGTAACAACTGGGTGGCAGAGTGGTTAAGGTTCCTGCCTGGAGCATGATCCACTGAAGGTATATGTGTCTTAATACCATTCGACACCTCTGTCAGCCAATCAGATGCCAGTATTACAGGGAAATAATTCCTATATTATTTGTTGTCCAGTTATCCTCTCTTGTTTGAGTGTTTGTCTCACGGTATAAGCCAGTTACTCGCCATGGGATCAGGAATATGTGTTTATCACACCTCGGGCTAAAGCCCTCGGGTGATAAATCACATATTCCCTCTCCCATGGTGAATAACCTATACGAATGGGTTCGAACCCTGGAGCGGATCCGAGAACCAATCATTTTCAGTGGACTTTCATGAGCAAAATCCCAGCTGGATGTCGTTCGGATGAGAGACATTAGATTGGTGGCCCCTTGTATCAGTGTCCTTGCTGGACAAGTAAAGATCCCTCACATGGGGTAAATGCGTAACATGTTAAGGACTCCCTTTCTCCCTCCCATCTCATTAATCATCCCTCATGAGTACCCAGAACTGCGCTTGGAAGGCTGTACTTATATATATCTATCTTTTTACAATGTGACAGAACAACAAAGATGTAGACTAATATCATTATAGTAAATGGTATACGTGATGTTCGAAGCAGCATATAATATTTATAGAATACCCAAAAGAACTTTAAACTTTCACAGTTCAGGTGGCTACCACTGACATTTTCATTTGTTTCAAAAATTGCAACTGAATGCCTACTCTCAAATCATACACATTGGGTGTCTCCAACATTTGAAACTAGTTCTAGGGAGAAGGACCACCCTATCAGAAAATCCAGGAATCCAGGGCAACAGAAAAAGTTCACCTGAAACAAAGGTCCTTTTACATCTGAACTAAAGATTGTCCTTTGGCTACAACACAAAACAAATCCTCTGATGTTTATGCATGAAAGTTTCTTTATCAAAGTTTATGTGTTTTTTTTCTTCCAGACACTTGCAGGAATATTTCAAAACCAAGTAGTTTATGTGTCCAAATAGTGCTGTTATTGTATTACATGTACCTTGAACCCTTTCATGGAAAATGGTTCATGTTGCTAAGTCTGGAGTAGCAGACTGTAAGAATAACCGAAACTAAGGGTAAACATTGCGGAGTAAGACATGAATAATATACAGATCAATGTTTAATTAAACGATCTCCATTGACTTTGCAGGTTGAATTATGCATTTGGAGGACTGGATACCTACGGCTACCACGTGGTGAACGTGATTCTGCACGTGCTGGTCACATGGCTCCTGATGCTGCTGAGTCACGTGATGCTGAGGATGCGAGTTGCGTCCGTTGCTCTGACGGGTCTCCTCTTCGCCTCCCATCCCATACACACTGAGGCGGTAAGGCTTTCTTCTATCCTCTCTTCTCTCATCTTCATTTCTTGGTCTTGTTTCACAAAGATTTGTGTTCTCTTTGAAAAACACACTCATCAGGTTGTCAATCACTGTTTTACCCCCATCCAATCAGACCCATTTCAGTCTTTTTCCAACCCTCAAACAATCACAGCAATTCCCTGTCTCCTTTGTGAAACGTGCTTTTACGTTTTTCCTTTTAATTTGTCACCGAACCACTGATGCCGTAATCGAGAATCGTGATTAGTCTAAAATCCAAACAAAGCCGGCTCAGGGGGAGTGATTAGGGGAAGGCGTTGGGGCGCTGCAGCATCCTTCCCTTTCTTGCCCTCCCAACATTTTCGCGTAATGGCCTCATGTCGTCATGATGAGATTGCACGCTTGATTACCCTCCCTTATTATCGCTCATTAACCTCTGTGCAAGATCGGCAGCAGGGGGCGCCCCATTTCATCCACCATGCCCAGCAAGCCCAGGCAAGGGACAAATGATTCACAAATCAGATGATCAAGAGCACTTCCTCATCATCTTGTGACACAAAGACTACACCCAGTGGCAAATGCTGTGATTTAATAACCTGATATCTCAGCCAAAAATACACGTATATCAACCGCAGGATTTCATGCATGGGTTGCAGAAATCATCAATTTTTGACCTACTGCGACAGAACTGCATGCCGCAACAGCAACTGAGGGACTGCAAAAGGGCTCATCATTTTGGGAAATGCATCATCTAGATTATATAAAGCCTATATCTTTGTATCTAGATCTATAGGGAAAGTTATCTGAATATTTTGGCCAATAATTAGACACAGGGCTTAAGTTTAAGGCTGTGGAGTGCGAAAAACTTTAATATCGATGTCAAGCGTCTAACCTCCTCTAACAAGGCAAAATCTCATTCTAACCATGTCCTTTAATGGTTGCCTCCTCCAACTGCTCCCATCATGTGAAGGAGGCTTGGTAACAAGTTGGTTAGCCACATGATCAGCGTGATTAGGACGCTTCATTACACAGTCAAGAGACGGACTGTTGACAGGCCTGACATTTCTGAGGGTGATTGTGGCATTAGAGGCCTCTCCAGATCAACTGTGAGACATGCACCGTCATGTTCAGGCCATCGAATCATTAGGCTCCAGTTGGTTCAATAGATCTACACTAAAGCTAACATTAATTTATCGGTATTCTTGTCGATAATTAGCCCAACAGCCAACTGTGAACAATCTGAAGGTTAAGCAGAATGATGGTTCTAATTGGCTGATAAGACCAATTAGTGCAGATAGAACGAATATTAGATTGTTGAAAGAAGATTGGCTTTCAGATTCAGATCAAGATGACATACTTTTTTTTACATTATTAAAATGGTTTTAAGAAGTAATAACCAGTAGTCGATTTCCACAACCATTATCTTGCATGGTTGAGCAATGACTAGTTGGATTAAACATAATAATTATGTCATCCAATGGATTACTTTTTTTTTTATGCAAATGCACCATGCTCAATGCCTACAAACAGTGGTGACTCTGATGAGCAAGTTTGTGAACCACTGATACTTACTGTTTGGTTCCGCAAGAAGATTAAGGCCTACCAATGGCACCAACCACATGTCGGCCTATACCGTTTCATGCATAGCAGCTAGGAAAAGGACCTCTGGCCCAACAGCCATCAAGCCAGATGGAGAGATAGCAGGGCTTTTATGGCTTGCGCAGATTTCGCCCCTGGCTCCTGAATATTTCAGATGGCATGCTGAGTATCCTGTAAGCAACTGTGTGGGCTCTATATGTGAGCATTGTGCATCTCAGAGCCCGTCATACAGAGCATCTTACAGAGCATGCATGCTTACACAGCTTGGCCTACACAGCACGTCTATTTGCCTGCCAGCAGGTCAGAGAATTGCACATACTGTGACATAAGCTCAAGCAATGCAAGCTCCTCAATCACATGCCAGTATTTATGGGAGAGAATGCATGTCTAAGCTCCAAGGCAAGCCATCCGGATTCCCACAGACAGGCACGAAAAATGATATGCCCACATGCACAAAAGAGGCAATCTTTTTCTGTGTGTAATGTTTTCAAATATAATAAAACAACACTTCCAAAACTCCACCTTTCTTAAGAAAACTTCAAAATCCCTCTTTTCAACTTAACAAGATCAGAAAACTCAGAAATTACCACGCACTTCAACAAGTAACTTCCCACAACATTCTCGAGTTACTGTCAGGAGATGGTCGACAATGTGCAGTTGCAAATTATTATTGTAATTTTAATTGTCAAATTTATGATAAATTCAAGTTGTTTCCAATGCTGTTAAAGTGTGATGTCATCTGAGTATGTCATAGCTGGTGTCCCTATTCATCAGCATCGCATGTATACGTAAAATAGGTAGGCCTACCAGTTGTGATGTCATTAATTTCCTACTGCGTGGATTCCCCAGCTGCAATACTAATTGGAATACATGAACCGCAACTGTGTATCACAGTCTCAACATGATGGCAAGTGAAATTTGGGTCTGGAATCGCCTCTGCAAGTGCAGCATCACAGCCGTTTGGCCAATGGACAGTCCGTTCAACTACGCGTCACAGTCTCAATATTGAAGAAAGCTATATATACTTCATTCTCCGATCAGAAGAAAAATTTTGATGCAATCCTGAGGCTTTTCTGGACGTCTAATTTTTAATCAGTCATAGTGGATAACTTTTATGATCCCAAAAAGTTTTCACAATCTTTATAAACACCTTGCTTCTGTGGTGCATTGTTGTACTGAAATCCCATTGACCAAATGGCTGTGATGCTGCACTTGCCAAGGCGATTCCTGACCCAATTTTCACTCGCCATAATGTTGAGACTGTGATGGACACTTGAGGTGGATTCCCATGGAAACTAATTATGATGTAAAGCTTTCAAAAGTTGAACGTGAAAAAAAAAAGGAAGATGAGTGTGATATTTTTTGAAAACCTCTTTAGAATAAAAAGTAACTTTTGCTGATAACTTCACTTTCCACAATTTCTTTTCCAGGTCTGTGGCATCGTAGGAAGGGCTGAACTGCTTTGTGCTCTCTTCTTCCTCTCATCGATCTTGACATACAACAAGTAGGGAGGGTTTCTGTCTTACTTTAACCCTAACTTTACAATTTAAAGGCTTAAGATGACATTGTATTTCATGTAGGCCTAACAATGTTATTATGGTCAGCGGTATTATGCAGGGATGAAATTTTGTCTTATTGTTTTAATGTTCTGTCTTTTAAAATACATCTTTATGCATGGTATCCTAAACATAAACAATGATAAAGTATTCTGAAAGTTATTCTCTCCAGCCCGAACTTCCTTTGTTTCCGAATACATATAATATCTGGTTCCTAAGTTGTCCATTTTCCTGAATCCCTCCTCCATATTTCTATTTGTCTAGGGCCCTTAATCTGGCTGCACTGGACACAAGAGAGATGAAAGATGGCCGGATGAAATCGAAGATATGGATCTTGATAGGACTTGCAATTCTTCTGTCTGTGGCAGCCATATTGGCAAAAGAACAAGGCATTATGGCTCTTCCCTTCTGCATAGTGTTGGACACAGTAATCTCCAGAAACTCAGCTGGCAGGTATAAAGATTTCACATTTAGCATACAGCCCCCAGCTTCTTCGTCATACTTTCAGCTGTGCTTTATCTTAATACTTTCCATCCCTTTGTTTCAGGGATTTAAAGCGGGTGTCATGTTTCCTGCCTCAGAGCCGCCGGATGTGTGCCTTGTTTTTGTCGGTGAGTCAATAAGACTGTGTATATGTTCAAAAGCAATAAGACAAAGGCAGGCCTAATCTGGTAGTCAAATTCATTCACATAATCTGAATTTTCTTTCATTTTTGCAGATGGTACTGATACTAGTTGCCCGCTTCCATATCATGGGTTGGCGATCACCAGAATTCCAGCCAGAAGACAACCCGGCTGCTTTTCACCCCGAGTGGATGACCAGGTAAAATAAAATGTACACAAAGCACATTAAGAGCACATTAAGAGCACATGTAGCAAATGATCTAATGATCTAATTAGCTGATGGAATTTCAGTGTTTGCCTTGTCATTGCAGGGTAATGACCTACAGTTATATCTACGCATTCAACATGGTGCTGCTGCTGTGTCCGTCCACCCTGAGCTATGACTGGCAGATGGGTTCCATTCCACTCCTTAGACAACTCACTGACATCAGGAACCTGGCCTCCCTCTCCCTGTTTGTGTCTTTGCTGCTTATCACCAGATACTGTCTGCAAAGGAAAAAGGTAACTTGTCTCTTGCTACCTTTCATAAACTTCTTCTTTTTTTTTGTCTGTATAAACGCAAATAAATCACCAGCACCTTCGCAATTGCCTTTCAGAGGACCACGTCCCCCAGCCGCCTTCCTGCCACTGTTGGACTCCTCTTATTGGTGCTTCCGTTTCTTCCTGCTGCCAACATTGTCTGTCCCGTGGGTTTTGTTGTTGCCGAGAGAGTCCTTTATATTCCAAGGTGCCTATTACGAATTTATATTCTGTGAATAAGTCACAATTATCAGGTTTTCATATTTCTAAATTGCTTCTTCTGATTTCAGCATGGGTTTAATCCTGCTCCTTGCTCACACTTTTGAAATGTGTGGGGCTCATGTTCTCCATGGAAGCCGCATCAAACAACGTGCTCTAGTAGTCGGCTACTTGCTGCTTTGCGGCATGTGGATGAATCGAACAATTGCTCGAAACAATGTGTGGTTGTCAAGAGAAGCTCTATTCAGGTACTTCATTCCCCATACACGAACCATCAATCAAAGCAGATAATTGCAATCTTCACGCCTGATTTTGTCGCTGAATTGAATAGTTCCATCGTACAACTTGGGTAAAGCAATCGAGATTGATAAAAAGGAAGGTTTTCGCTCAATGATGCTGTAATTACTTCATTCCTAGCTATGAGAAGAGACAGTATGGTCTAATACCCTCAAGGGCAATTAAGGCATGAGTGTAACTAATTATTTTGTGTGTTATTTGCAGATCCGGTCTGAAAACATTGCCGGAGAATGCAAAAATGCACTACAACTGGGCCAACGTGATGAAGGATGTGGGGAACAACACAGAAGCAGAATTCCACTACAATGAAGCAATAAGGTATCTAATATTCAAAGTGATAATCTTCCAAAGCCATACATCTCTCATTTTAATACACAAGTATTAAGGCAAGTTAGAAATATTTTTTGTAGCCACCCACATAATAGTCTCTATATTGAGATGTTAATTCCAATAATGCCTTTTTTTCTCTTCTGCTCTAGCTTCAGTTGTTACATGGAAAAAATGCCAGAATGACTGTAACTCCCACATTCTCGAAAATGGAATATTAATATTGCTCTATAATTTTATAGAGCATCACGAAATAGGCTGACATGTTTGCTTTTATCCTAAACAGATTGTGGCCGAACTACGCCAGTGCTTTTAACAACTTAGGAACTGTAACGGAAGACAAGAGAAAAGCCGAGCTATGTTATAAGAAAGCCATCGACCTTAATTCAAATCACGCCGGTGCTCTTTTTAATCTGGGAAACCACTACAGGTAGGAGGCTGTAAATTCAATTGCTAAAGTTTTGCTTCTCAATTGTCCCAGTAAAATCATCCAGGACCCTACAATGTATATATTTTGCAATGATATATGAACCTCAGAGTCTGAGACTTCTTCATTGTTCAAAAGTTGCCTACTTTAGATGATTGCTTTTCACAAAAATCATAAGTTGTTTTAACAATCCTATAGCACAACACTGTGTGAATAACAATTTATCAATCTCAACTTGTAGCCTCACAGGACATCCTTCAGAAGCAGAAGCAGCTTTGAAAAGGGCCATTCTCCTCGACCCCATCTTCGCGGATGCACACTCCTCTCTGGCTGTTCTCCTGGAAGAACAAGGACGTTACGACGAAGCCGAGACCTCTTACCGCACGGCTATATCCCTACGTCCCCACGATCCTAATCTCCACAACAATCTGGCCGTCTTCCTTGCAAGTAAAGGTGAACACTTTCAAAGTCAAATCGGGAGGGAATGTGCTTGTTTAGTCGGCATTACATTCTATGAAATCACTGGGCATTTTTTCATGTACTATTATATAACATGCATGGCTGTCCACACATGATCACCACAATTGACTGCATGAAATTTTATGCATCAGATACATAAGTTATATATTCCCAACAAAACCATTAACTTTGTCAGAATTTTTGCAAATAATTGTCTTTAATTTGAAAAATTCAGTTGTTCTGGAGGCATTCAAATAATCATTCAATGGGGAAAGGACAACAATCACTTTCACGAGTTTATCTCTATTGCCCAAGCCCTCAAAATATGGCACTTCATATCTTGCAATTGTTTTGAAAACTGTGCCTTTTAAATTTAACATTGTATTATAAGGAAACAAAAGGAAATGTTAGCGTGTCTTACAAATAGCATCTCCAGCTGGTTTACTTTGTGAGGCGCTTATACCGTAGAGCTCTGTGTCGCTAAGCCTATTATGTTCTTTTGCCCCAACAGTACGTAAGGCTTTTACCGCAGCTCAAACCGAGACATGTTTCAAATTTTATCTCATACATGTTGTTTGACAAAAGATTGAAATTTCATTGCAGGTGATACCGCAAATGCCTTCAAGCACTACCGGAAAGCATATGAGATGGATGGGGCACACCACATCTCCTTGCTGAACGCCGCCAGGCTACACAGGAATTTAGGCCAGAACAAAGAAGCTTCTAAATTGTTCTTAAGGTATCAATAATACAAAATTTTATTGTGGATATAAAATATAATCATAATAGAAACATTATGTTTATGTGCATTTTGTGTCCTCATCATCACGGAGCCTTTAAGTTTGCAGAACGATTCATTGCAAGATCAAGAATGACTACAATATAGTATCGAAAGGATACATGTAGAATGCCAGAAAATTATACTTTAAATAATATATATGATATAACAACATAAAGTATATATGGTCCATGCTATATGGAAATCAGACATGCCAATTTAGCAGATCATTAAGCATTTGCGTTTTTGTAGATGATACAGTTGTCTCCCTTTGAAGAAGGTAACTGATACTGGTTTTAAAAACTGCCTGGCACAAGATTGGTATATAGGAGTGAAAAATACTGCAGCATTGATCATATACATCTTTGAACTGCAGTGCATAACCTCACAATCTTGGTTCAGATAAACATATATACAAAATACTGTTGAATGAACTGCAGTTAGCAGGACTGCCAAATGGTATATAGTTGCCAACTAACTAAAGGACAATCTTCTCTCTCCAATAAACACGACACAAGATATAATTATACATTTATTTCAAAGAGTTCTTTCATCTTACAGAGCTTGTTCCCACCATCCAACTGATAAGACTTTGGAGGAAGCTGCAGTCTTCTTCTTCAACACAGATCAAAGCAAGATGTCCTTGTCGCTGCTCAGGAAGCTGCTCAGGAGAAAGCCAAAGGACAACAAGTACAAGCTTTACTATGTAAGTACATTATGTCAGTACATTTTGACAAAAAGACTAGTCGCAAAATATTCATCTATCTATTGTAATCTTCTTGGTCATAGATATGGAATGACATGCATTTTTAATTTTTTAGGCATGTTCAAAATTACCTTGTTCTCTCGAAACACCAAATTCATTTGTTATCAGTCAACTTATAATTTGGGCTTTGAATGTCATTCTTTCAGGCATACTTTGTTAATTATCTGTTAATTTAGAGTCTTCTTAACAACGAGGCAATGAAAAAAAGTTCAAAAACTAAACATATAGGCAAATATGCAACAGGTTACAATGGGTAACCAAACTGACCATTTCTGCAATTGCTTAGAGGATTTACATAAGTCTTCCAAGGTCAGTGAGTACTGAGTAAAGTGGCTGTCACATCTTAACGACCTGAGTAAGACTGTAATTTTTAATTTTTTTTCATAATTTTATGAATGTATGTCATTTGATGTGTCTAATGTCTACTGCGTCCCTTGCAATTCTTGTTGACAAAGTTTCTTTAATGCATTGCGATGTTTTTCCTGCTGCAGGCTCAGCTGATATCTAAGAGGGGCCGACTGCAGGATGCTGAGCGCATCTATAAACACATCCTGGCTGCCGATGCGGGGGACACTGAAGCTTTGTATCAACTGTCCAAAGTGTATGGGCTGCAGAGGAGACATAACCATGCCATCCAGCTGCTGAGGAAGGCAAGCCAGCTTGTTAGGGATGACCCCAGCTACTTGGCAAGGATCACTTTCGAGCTGGCCAATCACTACAAGGATACAGGCACGATGGACCTGGCCTTTCAAGTAAGCAGCCCCAGCATCCCGCCTCCCTCTTGGCCCGTTCGCCCAAATCATCCTGATAACCTGCTCCCAAAAACTGCCGATTTTATCTGGAGCTCTTCGTCTGGTGACGCTTAAGCAGCCTCCTTCGGAGCTCTTCGGCCTCTTTCCATTTGTTCGCGTTCAATCTCTTAGTCTATATTCCCCTGATTACTTATCGCCCACCTCTTCATCTACCGGCTTTTCCAATCTTGTATTTCATCAAAGATAATGACCGTAATAAAAGCAGCAGGGGATTCAGGGAAATCTCTGTTGCAAATTTATATAAACATCTTTATCCTTTTCCTTTTCCAGTACTATTCGAAGAGTCTGGAACTCAATCCAGAGATTGTCGACGCTCACATAAATCTTGGAGTCTTTCATCACATTCGGGTGAGACATTTTAAATTAAATTGTTTTTTAAATTTGGTTATTTTCTTCAGTCTCAAATAATCATTTCTAACATCTCCTCTTTTCAATTTCAGAAAAACTATGAAAAGGCTGAAGAGCATTACGTTGCTGCCAGCAAATTGGACCCTCAAAATAAACTGTTATTAGAAAACATGAGAAAGTTGAAAACCACCAAGGAATAATTGAAGTTGTGACAAATCAGAATCAGAGACAATCCCATTGTAGCTTTAAATTGAAAGTGGAAAAAGTAGTCATCTTATGTTCTTCATTAACTTTGATGACATTATTTGATGTTAAAAAGTATGACTCATATTTGATGTTCTACAAATGTAGAATTCATGTTACAGATGTACTCTGTTACTTTGTTAGATTCTAATGGAAAATTGTTAAACACAAGGATACCATATCAAATATCGTATTCAATAAAACAGTAAAACACACATATTGATTATTGAAATATTGTCTTCTCAATGGCAGCATTCATGTGAAAATAAAATACAGTTGGAAACTTTTCTGTTTTGTAATTGCATCACAACATTGCCTCAAGGTTTGATATCATATTGCAAGCTTTTAGTCCAACAACTCTAAATGTGATAGCCTAACGTTAATGTAATATAATCACAAGGCTGTTTACCACACTACAATATCACTTAATTGGCAGTTTTAGTTTGTAGTGAGCATAATGTGGGACAGGCACACAGCGGAAGTCAATGAACGTGCCACATTTTGGCCAACAGCAAAACACACACAACCCAGGAGAGGGCAACCACGGCCGACATGCTCTGTCAACACAAACTGATAAGAAAATGAGGCTTACAATTACTGGAATTGCAGAAAACCAGAATTTGAGACGAGTAATCATTAGTCATGCACATCCGAAAAACAAATAATTTGAAGTCTGTCTCCTTCAACTGAATAAAAAATCAAATCGGCTCAGTTGTGATTTAGAGGCGCTGCTTTTTAGATGCTAGATGACAAATATCGAGAAAGAAAGAAGGAATTTCTTCCTTCAAATGTTCAGTTGAATCAGAAATGCAGCTGGAAAAAACTGAACTATAACTTTGATTAGACATGTGCAGTGCTCAGGGTTTCAAAAGCTTTTTCAGTTCAGAATTTGTGGGGACAATTTGGCAGTGCATTGATCAGTCCTCAGTGGGAAAGCATGTCATGGCAGCAATTTAATCAGAGCTAGGTTGGTGGGAAGCATCAGAAGCAATGAAATGTTCAGAAACACTAGTGAGCTTGTTATTTGTCGGTGCATCGATTGATTCCGGGTTAAGGTGTGAAGATTCCTGAGCCGGAGGCGTCAGCGAAATAGAACAAAACACAGGTTGGTTTGAGGCTGCGCTTTGATTGCAACTTTGGTCTCAGAATGATGAGCAATTTGCATGTCATGTAAACCAGGGCCATCCAACCCATCAATATGCCCCTGAATGCCAACACTTTTCCAGAGAACATTCAAAGCAACAAGGTGTCATGGGCCCAGAAAATTAACAACGAACTGCGAGCATGCACACGATAACGCGATAACAACCAATCATGTTAAGCGGTGAATATTTCCATGCCAATGGTGGTTGCTATTTTTTCTCAAAGCCTTGCCTCTTATGCAAAACACATAAAACCAGTGGTTAAAAAGTGGAAACAACAAAGCGTTGTCTGTCATCAATGACACTACAAAGGTGAAATGACAAATATCGCCCGGAGCATGCACATTTTGCAGGTTTAAACATCACGCTTATTCCAATGTGCTCATTGTTGCCCAAATGAAATTTAACAATTGTTTTCAGTTCATTTCATTTGACAAGCAATACCAAGCGATGGCTGTCACAAAGACGTGCGTCGGAATGTGCAATGAAATTAACATGAAAGTGAGGCGCCTGCAAGTTTCATGAGTTGTTCAAAATGTGTGGGGGTCATCAACAATTGATACATCCACTTTTTAGTTAAGTCTGACACACAGCTTTGACACACAGCCTCCCATTGCGCCACAACACAAATTCCAACCATGCAGGCTGATGCTCAATTTGGCAGCCAGCAACTGAGACATGCATGCCTAACAGATTTAGAATACATCCAATCCAATGTAGAGAGCCTCTTTCCTGGGCTGCATGGCTAAAATTCAGTTCCATTAAATTACAGGAATTTTGTTATGCACACATCTTGATTTGTGAAATCCAATTTAATCCTTATCCCCCTTATGTGATAAGCAGATAAAAACCTTTGAAGCACACGTACCGTAGATGTGGAATCCTCGTCCTACTTCGAGTTCTGATATTCATTGTGCTTTGCTTTTCTTCTCAGAATAGACTAGCTCCTGCTGCTCTACCCAAAAACTTCAACATGCCAGAACGAGACATTAGTCAGTACTAGTCATCCCAGGTTGTCTAACAAGGTTCCAGTCCCCAGCAAGACTATTAAGTGGACATACTTTTTAAAGTCATTTTTGTTGCCTAGCACAACAGCTAAACTCGTCCACTTATCTGTAGTGCAGTCGTAGGCTTCTTCTTCTCCTTCTTCCTCGTGTGCGTTGCTGGGTTACCGGTTTGCTCACCCAATTTTCATTGGGGAGCAGCACTTTTTAAAATGTCTTTTATCTTATTAATCTTTTTTGCTGTGTCCCTCAGTTTTTCAACTTCTTCAGTGAAAATGTCCATGGTGGTTACTTTTTCCTCTTCTGTTCGGTCCATCCCTTCACATTCTTCCAGGATATGTTGTTGGGTTTCCTCTTCCATGTTGCACATCCTGCATCTGGTGTTGGGGTATTTGTTTTTGAAATTTGCTTTTACGTCCAGCATTCTAGTCCTTGCTGCAAAGATGGCACTGGCTTCCCTTCTGGGTAGTTGATCCATGTACGGGGCTCTCCTTCCAGCCTGTGCCTGTAGTTTGTTTTCAAGGTAGAAAGTTGTTTTTGATTTGAGTTGTCCACTTTCCCTTATTTTCATCATCATTTTCTTTTTCACAGCCCTCTTTACTTCATGTTTTCTTCTCTCTTCTGATCCGTTTGGTATCCAATTTTGTCCCATTGTCTCCTCTTTCTCCTTGCGTCCTCAATTGAAGATGTGGAGGTGCCCAGAGAAAGTAATGGTGAGTTGGCGTGACTGACAGCAAATACCAAGCACCAAGGCCCATGGACTAAGTCCGACTAACTACTTTCTTGTATAGTTGTGTTACAATAGGCAAAATACAATCCTTCACTGTCTTCTACAATGTAAGATGTTTTGTCTTGCTCTTGTGCCACCAGATCTGATGTGGTGATTTGGTGCAGACTATCAGAGTATGCACTATTGGAAACAAATAAGTGCATACACTCTTGTACACTATTAGACCATGTATCTATCTATCTATCTATCTATCTATCTATCTGTCTATCTGGCTCAGCAACACTGATCAATCAGAACAGTTATGTGTGTCAAGTAAAGACTGCAACAGTAACAGAGACACGAAAGCTCTATAGATGAAAGAAGGGAGATGAAATTCCTTGAAGTAGAAAAAGAGCTCCTTGGCCATCAAGACTCATCATGGCCGAGATGAATGGAAGCCCTGGCCTGAGCATTGCCTGAGCACCGCCTGAGCATTTACACATCATTCTGCTGCACATCAGAGGAACTCCTGCTGCAGGGGTTGGCCAAGGTGTCAGTGTGTGTCCCTTAATTTCTACTGGAGCATGTCTTTGATATGCAGTGTCACTGCCTCTGTGAGACGTGAGTCATGCAACTTGCTTCACTACTTTCTTGGCTATTACCAACAGGCCACTTGGCACACACCATCTCCCTGTGAAGTGGGCTGAGGAATTGTGGGGAGCAAAGGGCATAATCATCATCAGCATCAACATTGTTATCATCATCAACACCATCATCATCGTCACTCAGATTCAACATAATTTCTAGCACCCCAGGACCCCAAAAGAGGAGGCTCTATTAGGTACCCCAGGCATTGACAAACATTACGTCATCTGTTTACAGAAAACTCACAAAAAGGCCATCAGTGTTTTCTGAAAAGTTTGCTTATTTTCTCTGCTTTAGAAGAATTTCCATATCGGTAAAAAAGAAGCAAAAAAACAAGTTGGCCGAATCCATGTCAAGACAAGTGAGGTCAATGCAAGTGGCATTCAGCATCATATTGTGATGCTTTTTGGTAGTCCAAATCAAGATTAAGTAGACATTTTTTGCATATGTGCTAGTTATATCCCGCGTTTGAGGGAATATGTGATATATCCGAGGCGTCAGCCGAGGATTATCACATATTCACGAAAACAAGGGATATAACTGACTTATACCTCAAACAAAACAAAATAAAACAAAAACTTAAAGAGATTTAAAAAAGAAAATAAAACAAAAAGGATTTGAGAGAAAAAGAAAACAGCTACAAACAATTTGTCATGTGGGATTAATTTAATAACATGGAAGCATAGATCTGAAAAGAATAACGTTTTATATACTGAAAATTCTTTTAATAAAAGAAATTTTAATAAAAAACGTAAAAGGTGGAAAAAATGCAGGAAAAAAATTTGATGAAAAAAAGTGAAAAGAAATATTTGGGGGAAAAATGGCTACAAATTTTGGGGGAAAATGTCTGTGAAAAAAAATATTGGAAAATAATTGAGGGAGGGGAATGGAAAAAAAGTCTAGGCCTTTAAAGAAAAAGATTAGAACAAATAATTTTGGGGGAGGCGAATTGGGGAAAAAATATATAGGGAAAATTGTAGGCAAAAGATAAATTGTGGACATAAAATTAAAAAAAAAAACCCCAGAAGAATATATACATTTGGATTGTTAGGTTGCAACCATCAGATGAGAAAGGGGGGTTGGAGTTTTAATAGACACGAAATTATTTATTTCATGGAAACTGCAGCAGTAATTGGGCCCATTTATTTTGGGTGTATGACGTCCTCGAACATTTGCTTCTAAATCAAACGAAAATCTCCACCACTTATTTCAAGACTACTCAACAGGAATTAATACCAAAACCAAACAGACAAGGAATTATTCATTTAAAAAAAAAGACAACTTCAAAGCTTCCTCCCCCTCCCTGAGATCTAATATGGTGGACCCCTTAGTTGTGTTATTGACATTAGAACCTAATTGTGGTCAAATTAAAGGATTAACAGTTTTGTCATAGGTGTTCCGTTTTTATAATACTTTTGTTTTATTTTTGTTGAACTTTTGTTGGTAATTCACTATTTGGTACAGTTTTGCTGTTTTTGTTATGAGCTTTGTTAAACAATGAGGCTTATATATCCTATATACTCCCATGGGCGTATAAGTGAACAACAAAGAATATATGATATATACCAGCCAAATACAGGCTTCTGATTGGCTGATGGCTCATAGGTATGGTATAAATGCTAAAATGCTGTGTCTATGTTGTTGAGCCATGATGCAATTTTTATGACTTTTTTACTAAAAATGGTCAATGCTTCCTGGCCTCCCAAAAAAGGTTTCAAATGATTATCATCAACTAAAAATGGCTTACAATATAATTTATACATAATCTAATGTCTGAAGAACAAATATTTTAAATTCCACACATCCAATGGCCAATTTTGGAATATCGAAATACTAACTCTTTGAAAATTCAAATTATTCCAGCATTTTGATCAACAAGTGAAATATAAGTAATTCAACAGTCTCTGACACATCACTCTCTGAATGAGTTAGAATCAGTGCTAAACCACAGGAATAATATCACGACATCTGTTTAAATAAAACACCAAAACAGGCAATGATAATATAGAATATTCTGTTATCACTAAAATGACAGGAAAGTCACTTTGAGAATTTTTAAAATTATGAAATGCAGTCTATTCTTTGAGAGTCTGTTGATCACATCACACCAGTCTTGACTGTTGTTCACACTCTAGTCTTACACAGTGATCTCCTTCAACTCTTGTGTTATGATCTGGTTTCAAAGACACCATCTTAATCACACCACACAACAGCGTACACATATTCTTCACACCCTACGTACTCTCCTTTATATATAGGCTATATATATTTGCCTGCATATCATGAGATTACATCTGTCTCACACTTGAACTCTTTCATCTTCCTCAAAACTCCTCTAAACAGCAATATCATAGACACAAAGTAAACAAATGTCTGGAGCTCTGCTCATTACAATTTCAGTGCTAGTCGATAGAGAAAAAAACTTCGGGATTCAGATGCCTGAGAGGACTGCTTTGCATGCTTTTAGTATGCAAGTGGCAGCCCAGCATCAATGAAGCTACTGATGAAAGAAAAAGAAGGTCCTTAAGTGTCTCCTGATTAAAAGAGTCCTCTAATCTCATAAGCCCAACTACTCAATAGCTGCTGATTGATAGCACTGTCAAAGGGCCCTGGAGTGGAATACCAAGTTGACCAATTACTCCACCTCATAATTCAATTACAGGTAGGTTGCAAGACGGATTTAGACTGGAAAAAGTTGTATTGAGTACAAAAAAATACAACGCAGAATTCCTTTGCCACTTGCGGCAATTGCAACGAGCAACAATTGATACATTACTTCAGACGTACAATGTTTAATAAGAACACATTATACAACCTTTTATTAATCCTAATTATAAAACTTTCAAAGATGTGGAAATTTCATGATGAAGAGCCTCAGAAATGGCATGGAAGTCTATGGAGCCTACATGATTGTCAAAGTTTCCCTAATTTTATGACCAAATGTTACATTTCGAGGAATATTATAAATACATTTATGACCAAACATTACTTTTCAGGAATATTATAATAAATTCAAACCAACTTTTACAATGCGTCTTATATTACAATTGATTTGTGATGCATCTTATACTGTCATAGCCAACTGTGCACACGATGTTCTGTACATGCACATTTTTGCTCACTTTTAAATGAGTGTGCCTTTGAGGGAAACTGAGGTGACTGAAGGAGTGAAGGAGTGCACACTTTTAGCTGCTGCTGATATGTTAAGCTTACTTACAGTAGAACTGTTGCAAGTGTTACATTGAGGATGGTAGTGCAAAATATGAGTCTAAATGTCATTGTCATGTTAGTTTCAGTTTTCCTTTATAAAATGATGGGTTTTAATTGTCGTAACGATGATCCGCTTTTTTTTTCAGACTAATAATGGCTTCTCAAATGTTGTTAAATAGAGCAAGTGACATTTCAACTGAAGTGAAGGCATGACAAAAACATTTGCAAAATTTGCATTGCTTACTCTGCTGCCACTACTTTGCAATCCAGACCAACTTGATACGTATGACTGTTAGAAATTACTGGTAGGGGTAGTTCAAAGGAGGTACAGTCAAAATTCCTGAGAGAAATGACATGGAAAAGAAATTCTTGCTAACTTTCTGGTAGTTCCATGAAATAGAGAGTTCATCTTTTATTTCAAAATGTAACGTTGGCTGAAAAAGGGAATAGTCCGCAAATCACATTGGCATCACATTAGCAGGCCTCCAAACCAAAACTAGGCAAAAAAAATATAGAAACAATTAGAATTTTTCTACGAAAGAATATAGGAATTATAATATTTATTATAGGGGCATTTCCGTCAATTATATGCCATCTATAGGATAAAGCCGTTCCACTTCACAGCACATCGACTCACGAATCCCATGCCGGTCCGAAATGGATATTTTGGTTGAATTCACAAACTTCAACAAGTATGTAATAACAATTACGGCCAGAACTCCCAGACTCATTGATCAACTGCCGACACGTCCTTCGACCAGTAATCTTCACTAAGACTGGACTCAACTATCTCAAAAGTGATTGTCATGACATGAAAATATAGGAAATAGCCTGCATTAGTCTATGTGATTTAATTTTACTGAACAGCTAAACCTTCGATTCTTGAATTCACTTGGGCAGTTGAAACCACAGATGTGAATTCACAAAGACAACATTGAAGAGCAGATATTTAATATCAGGAAATTGCCAAAACTGAACGGAGTGTTAAGATGTTTCTATTATTGTTGGAAGCTGTGGCTTTGGAGTTTTGAAGATCTTTGATCCCGTAAGATCTTTGCACTTTGGTTTCCCAGGCGATATTAAAGGAAGAGATATCGTGAAGGAAATTAGAATTCCTTATTCTTCAAAGGCCTGGAATAGATGAAATTTCTCCCCATCAATATAGCTGGAAGCATGGCAAAGACCTCACACAAATTATTGGTTGTGGACTCCAAATCTCAACAAATCTTCATGTGTTTGTCTTGAAGATCCTAAATAGAAGACACAGACTGGAATTGAAGTTATAGATCGACACCTTAATATAGTAGAGTGGTCACTGTAGACATGTTGGTCTCTAAAATGTTCAGATGGGTGGTAGACATGATTTGACAGTCTCCAACAGTCTCAAATGCAGGCGAACCAGAGGCAGCAACTTAACCTTAACTTTGACATTCGATTTGTTATTTATATGTATTTTATAGCTACTGTATACATTTATTCATTCTTTATTGTGATAAAATAATTTGGATACTACTTCGCTTGGTATAAAATTTGATTTAATGTTTGATTGATATGGTGGTCGCTGATATTTACACTGATCAAGGCAAATACGCCTGAATTGGCGTCAGCCTGACATATATGTTTTGTGTTTTGGTGATGGGAAGTGTAAATAGCATTGTATATATGTGACAATTGGTCAATAAACTTACTTAGTTACTTACTCACTTCAATTGCCAGTACATTGGATTCTCAGACCTGATCGTCACCTGTCCGCGTTTTTGTTATACATGCATTCTAGATGTTATTGTAAACATTTTTCATCTTAAAGACAAAAAGGCATGTGTCACAAGCACGTGCATGCATTACTGTTGATTTAGGCCTGCAGCCTTCTTTTCCAACTTGGGGGCCATGGGGGGGGGCTAAATTTTCATGAATCGGTTTTCATGCAGCAGGCTGCAATGATCCGTTTGATTTTGTCATTTATTTAGTTACAATTTACAGGAATCAACAAGGTTCTAATCCATCATAATGTCTTGTATCTTTGCTTAGTCAATGATACCCAGCTGGTCATTCCAAATGAACAAGACCTATCCCGTCAAGTGAGATGTATTGAGTCCATTCTTCAAGTGTTGATGTCAGAACTAGAGTGAAGGATTGCATGCTACTGTCAAGGGCTCAGACAGAATTTGCTTCAATTTTACAGAGCTGCATGGACTATTGACTGTTTTCACTTCAACTTCAATGATTGTCATGCACCATTTTGTTTGTGAAGTTTAAAATCAAAATTGAGGATGTCACTCATTGCAAATTAATGACTTTGTAATCAAACTACAAGTATTTGCATTATGGTTAGAACTACCATATTATTCACTAGGAGTCTACATCCTTCATAAATTACTACCTACATAGTCCGTGTACTTTAATGCATCATCCGAAGAAGCGCTGTGAATTGAAATTGTGGAAGAACTTCTAAATAGTGTTACTGTATCAATAATAAATTGATGGTCACGTAATAGTTTTCTGGAATCTGTTTAGACAGGGATCACACCCATTCATGTTGCCATAAAATGTCACATGAGTAAAGATTTCACAAAAGCTTTCTTCGCTCCAGGAGTCATGCAGTGAATTACCAAAAGATACAAATAGGTCTATTGAACAATGATGAAAGAAATCAATCAATTATCTTTATTATGTAATAAATGACACCCTCAATTTTGATTTTTTACCACATGAACTGACACAAACTGCCATCAAAATTTAGATAAAACAGACAATCGGTGTGCGGAGCAATGTAAAATTAAAGCTAATTCAAACTGGGCCCTTGACAGTAGTAGCCTGCAATCCTTTACTCTTGTTCTAACATCAGCGCTGGAAGAATCGATTCAACACATCTCACTTGACGGGTTAGGTCTTGTTCATTTAAAGTGACCAGCTGAGTATCATTGACTAAGCAAAGCTACCAGACAGTATAATGGATTACAGTGTAGTTGATTTATGCAAATTTCAAAATGAATTTTCATGTTAAATTACAAAATCAAAGAGATCATTGCAGCACACTTCGTGAAAACCTATGAAAATTGAGCCCCCAGGTTGCAAATGATTCAGAATGGCGGTTGTAAATCAACAGTAATGGATGCATGTGTTTGTGACACCTGCCTTTTTGTTAGCCAGATGAATGATGTTTGCACAATAACAATTGATGGACCTGTTTCAAAGTTGGCCCAGTGCATTTCAACAGAAATCCATTTTATTCATAAATCTGAAGCACATGCATCAAAATTACTCTAATAGGTGACAACCAAGTCTATAAATTCAATGCAGCTGAAAGGCTGAACAGAAAACAGATAAAGAGTCATTGCAACAAGAAAGGCCACACACCGTACATTAAATATATGTGACATCTTTTGGTATAAAGCTAATTCTGACATGACAATTTTGCAAAGACCATCAAGTGCGCAGTGACTACCATACTATTTGTTAGATCTGCCTCCTTTTTGAATGACAATTTGGCCATAGAACCATTGGTGGTTGTAATAGAGAGGTTGAAGTGTAGTTACCAACAACCCAGTAAAAACATTTTCCATTTTCCAGTCTGTGTCTTTTATATAGGATCTTCGAGTCAACGACATAAAGATTTGTCTGAGATTCAGAGTCCACCAACAATAATTCGTGTGAGGTCTTTGCCATGCTTCGAGCTATATTGATGGGGAGAAATTTCATCTATTCCCCGGGCCTTTGAAGAATAAGGAATTCTAATTTCCTTCATGATATCTCTTCCTTTAATATCGCCTGGGAAACCAAAGTGCAAAGATCTTACGGGATCAAAGATCTTCAAAACTCCAAAGCCACAGCATCCAACAATAATAGAAACATCTTAACACTCCGTTTAGTTTTGGCAATTTCCTGATATTAAATATCTGCTCTTTGAAACTCATCTTTGTGAATTCATATTTGTGGTTTCTGTTGGTTAATTACCCCAGCAATCGAAAGTTTAGCCTGTTCAGTAAAATGAAATCAACTAATATGAGACCAATTTAATGACAGACAGGCAGACAGACATATAATTTATTTGACCAAAGTAATGCTCATTTTCAACAAGATAAATACATAACATATCATACATTTATAAATAATTGGTCTAGGGGGCATATTAAGCCATATTTGGTCTAGGAGGCATACATGTAATGAGTGGACTCCCCTCTCTTTCAAATTTAACAATGATATTTTTGAATACAAAATTTGATCACTGAATTATTTCATAGGCCTACTATACCAGAAACTGAGAAAGTTGGCAAATAACAAATTCCTCAGTTACATTGGATAAGAAAACTGCTAGTATTTTTTGTGTACATTATTGGGGATACACGTATTACTCAATTTTGATGCACATGATTACATCAGTCTAGATGACTTAAAAATGGCAACAGAAAAAGTAATGCATACTTTTTGCGGATGTTCTTGTCATGTCTGTACTTCATTCGATTTGCAGCAATTTCAATAATAACCATGAGTTGCTTTTCCAAAGTAGTTGCTCTGCTCAATTAATTTTGACCTGATTGGTTAATGAGGTAAGCACAACCGATCAGATCAAAGAAGCTGTTTCACGAAAATGGGAAAACAACTTGGGCTTATTAAAATTGCTGTAAATTTCATTTGCTCCATTTTACAACATTTGATAAGCCATTATTACTGTGATATGAAAAAACGCGAATCGCCAAATGTTACAACAATTACAACCCATAATTTCATGAAAGAAAACCCCAACTAACATGGCATTTACAATTTTTTAGACCCTTATTTTCCTACTACCATCCTCAATGTAACACTTGCAGCCATTGATGCAACAGTTCTACTACAAGTAAACAGAACATATCAGTAGCAGCTGAAGTTGTGCACTCCCTCAGTCACCTCAGTTTCCCTGTACCATGACATCTTACAAGGCCTGTTCATTAACTGTTCAATTCGCTGTATGCCTGTAGGGGAATTTAAGGCTCTCTAGAAAAACAGCCTGTCCAGTTTTTCATTGGCATTGCGGCGTATTCATTTCCTGGCAGTCTGCTAAAGGCCAGATAAAATTGAAATGGCGAGTCGGGCGAGAAGTGGCACAGCTCCCAGATTAGGTCTATCACGAGAATCTCGTCTTTTCTCACGTGATTCACCAAGCAAAGACCTGTCGACCTGCCAAACACCGGCTTATCTATGGAAGGCAGCACATTAGCCAGCAAAGAGCCGTTTGTTTGAGAGGCCACTGCAACAAGCAGACTGAGCAGCAGCTCAGATAGGGTGATGCCGGCTAGGCCGTGTGTCAGTCTGACCAAGTGGACCTAGCACCTACTCCCTTTTCAAGTACAGTGGCTCAGTCTGACTGCTTTTAGGCCTAAGAACTGTAGTGTTTGCCATTTGACCTGTCCAAATGGCTTACCACAACACAGATGGTAGGCATATAGTGCACCACACTAGGACTAATCATTCTCAACACCTGGTGACCTTCGTGACATACAGCTCATGTTGTATAGCTGTCTCAACTCTCAATAGAAGCTTGCATGAATCAAAATTTACTTGCAAAACCTTTCAAACTATCAAATTCAAACAACGTTGCAATTGCATGCAGATAGTTCCAAAAATGAACATAACAGGCTATAGGACCTATTGCAAAATTGAACATCATCAATGATTCATGGGCTTCAGGTCAAAGTTCAACAATTTCAAAATACTTCCTTCAGAAGTATTGTCGTATGGGGAATTGGGGATTATTTACCAAAGAACAACACTGACTCTGTTGACCAAAAAAGAGTTAAGCACTCATATACAGAAGGCTTTGTCAGTTTGCAACACCCATGCTTCCCATGCAGCCTTGTTTACCACACACTGGCTGGCATTTAACAAGTTAGCTGCTGAGGGCACCACAAGGTCTCAAATGACAGATCAACTGGAGACTGGCGTGCCCTGAGCCTGGGCCAATTCCAGTCCAACTTCGCCTTAAGTGCCAGATTCGCCACTCCTCCCAGGAGGGGCTTGCATGCAATGGGCCTATTGCAGAGGGCTCGTCATGTAACAGACCTATTGCACTCAGCCCAACAAAATGGGTTATTCCTCTGACTGCAGCTCCCCAGAGACACACTCCTGTCCTGATTGTTTTTCATCCCCCTCAAAGCAGATCAACCAGGCTGATGAAATGCTGCAACCCAGCACTGGGCCAGCAGCACCAATCACAGAGCAAGTGTCACCCACCCTATCTTGTCAAGGACCATGCCATAAGATGATACCCTGAATGATTTATAATACTTGCAACACAAACAGCGGATCCTCCTCGCGAGTGTGCACTGGAGGGCCTAATTCAATCAGAACCTGTCAAAAAGCTTTTTCTACAGCTCATCTGAGGAGGTTAAAACAGCTTCAAACAGAACACAGCAACTGCCTTGGGCCTTTTGAAAACCATTTGTGCGGTGTTTAAATTGATTTTCTTAAACATAAAAACCAGGAGTGTACCGGCTGCACTCATCTCGAATTCTACGGAAAGTACAAGTGAAAAGGAGAGAGGATGCTACCCTGGGGCACTCCTTGGCTGCATGAAGCAGCATGAAGCCCACTCCTTGGCTGGTGCACATGCTCTCCCCTGAGTCCCTCCTCCCGGAGTCCTCCATGAGCTGCTTGTCATAGTGGGATGCTGCCGGCTGCTCTGCCAGATTTATGCAGTTGCCATCGTTTATAGCCTGGATGGACGACAGATCTGCGCCCAAAGACGGCCACTAGGTAATCCGGCTTTACAGCTTGTCAACAACTGGGCCTGATGAATCGCCGCCACTGAGATACGCTGGCCGGACTGACGGCTCCGGGATTAGGACTCCGGCTCCGGACGAACCGCCAGCAAGTCTCTTAATTTCCTCCGCTGCCATCACCAGACTTACTCCCGCCTTCCTTCCATTTGTCTTCATGAAATAGCATCATTCTGCACCATCAGTCATCTCCGAAAACATTCAAACTCCCCTGACTTGCACTTTTTAGTCAATTGGCAATATTTATTGCCAGTGATAGCTCACTGAGATGTCTTCCAGGGGGAGTGACGTTTTCCCTTCTGGGGTATTAGCCAAAAAGGCACAAGAGAAATAAGACAAAACTTGAAGGCACAGAACCACCTTCTCTTGGGCTGAGGCATAAGAGCACTTTCCTGCCTCAGAAGCTGCATGTCTACATGTGCTATAGTCGTACTCCAATGGAGATTTGAGGGATTTGGGGCTGAGATGTTTCTTTGGAAAGATCTATCGGATTACTTGCAGGAGGCGGAGGCATTGTAGATACATGTAATACTATAGATGCATGAGTGGTGGGGCTATAGATTTTCACTTTTTGTCTGCTACTAGTTCCATTTCCTGCAGCAGAGAAGGGCAAAGACATGACAGGACTTCAATGGACGCCTTTGGATGGTACTGGATGAAAAGTGAAGCTGCTGCTGTTACTGCTGCAAGGGGCATTGAAGTCATGCATAATGCCATGCAGGCACTGTCTGAGGCACTGATGCCAGGCACTGATGCCAGGCACTGATGCAAAGATGCTCCCCTGAAATATATGACCCGCAATGCTCCTGTCAAGTGGATGGCTATGATCCATTCTCGAGGAGTCTTCATGCACCCACCCAACGAAGGCCAATCAATTACTGTCATTGGAGGGCACTGGAGCGGAAGTGACAACCCCCTAGCCTTCCGTTGCATCCTGGGAGAAGCCAACAGCCACCACCTATTACAGGTCTATTAGTTCTGCTCGAAATTCTGACCACAGTAAATAGCCAAAGTCCCTCATTTACATCCAGATGCACGCCTGATCAGGGAGTAAAGACAGCAAATCATGTTTGGAAATACATCTGCCACATCCAATGCACTCCTTCTACACTCTAAGAATAGTGTTTAGATGTAAAACACAATCCTAAACACAAAATTTGTCCCCACTTTTTTTACGCGTTAACATCTAAACATGTTTAGAATGATCGTGTTTAGGCAATATGTGTTTGAGATGTAAACATGTTTAGCCTCTAAACGCGTTTAGATCTTCTGAAATTTAGCTCTTGAATGTGCTTAGATCTAAAACATGTTTAGAATTTAAACATGTCATACATTTTTGCGTTTAGATTATACATTTTTTCACACTGAAATAGGTTTGAAAGTTTATTAGAATAAACCTAAGGTCAACATTGGCTTACAAGCAATCACAATAATGAAACATGTATAAACTTTTGAAATAACAGTTCTTGAAAATAAATTTTTTTTGAAATATGTTTCTTAATTTCTCTGCTGAATGATAATTGATAAATCAGCAGAACATAGTGTCCATTGTCCATTCATCGATGTCAAGTCAAAATAAAAGGTAAATTGCAGGCATAACAATATGTTAATAATTTCCGATCATCTTGTGAAGGCTTTGGTCATTCCAGTCCATGGTCACACTAAAGCAGGTATTTGCTGACTCTCCAGATGTAAATCCGCAATCTCTGGTGATAAAGATGAGGGCAATTGTATCCACAAGGCATGGGGTTGTATTCTTCAGTGGATCTCATGTTGAATCTCGGTCATCGTGCAACTCTGAAAATAGAACACATTTATCAGAATAGCAAAGAATGTTTTTTTCAATAATTGTGATAATTATTTATTTATTTTAGAAGAACTAAAATGTAGTTTCTGATTTGTATGTTATTATCGAGCTTCTTTTCTAATTAGGGAAAAAACATGACTATCCCATATATATGAGCAGGGGTGACAGCCAATCCTGCCCCTCCGGTGAGGCAGGCAAGATGGGTGCTTCAGCTGATCATTTAGCCTTGATTTAGCCATGTGTCCACAATACAATAGAGCTAACATAACTAGTGCTCAAGATGTGTTTCCTGACATCAGTATATCAGGCCACAACAACATACACTGCATTCTGACAGTCTGCATTTAAGTATAAAGTTATGTGATGAACTTAGCATTGTAAACACCATGCACATTGATCAGCTAGAAGATTGTACTCTGTTTCCCCCTTCAAATAGCGTTCAACAACACATTGAACATCCTAAAACTGTTGTGGATGTGTATGTGTATTTAAAACAAAACACTTACCAGGTAAAAAGCCAGTTATTAAGTCCTGAGAGTGTTTCCAGTCCATCCCATGTAGGAGCAAGCTGCATCTCCTGTGGTCCACTTCAGTCTAATGACAGTTAATTTCAAACTTGACCTGCATCTTCTCAGAATGAGGCTCTACATATAGGTCAGGTGTTTACATGCTAAACACCAACATGTTAAACATGTTTACCCCAGAAAGCGTTTCATTTCTAAACACCAAATATGAGGTGTTTAGAAGGAGATGTGTTTAGCTCACAAAGTGTTTCATATTTCAACACCAAATGCCATGTGTTTAGAAGTATAGGTGTTTTACTCAGCAGGTGTTTTAGTTCAAGACACAAAATATTAGGTGTTTAGCAAAAGACGCGTTTACAGGTGTTTAAATGTAAAACACTGTTCTTAGAGTGTATCCAGACAAGGACTTATGGGTTAATTACAGAAGTGTGCAGTTTCCAAAAAATTGGACGTTAACATGCATGCAATAGCATTTGATGATGTGGCAAAGTACTTGCATAATATCATGATAACCGTATAGATCAAATTAATCTGGAATCATATCACAACCAGCATGTTGCCTAATTTCCACATTGATCAACCCAAATACGATACCCTTCCTTCCCTTACCATTCATTAAATCTGCAGCAGCAGTGTCAAGTCATATAATGGCCTCATATTGTATAGAAGCCCCTGTCCAGGTTGTCAGACAAATAACCTAATTGGCTGTAAGCAGGGCAAGACAGATTTGCTTGTCCTTATCCTTAGGGGGACTCCCTCAGATTGGGATTTGTGAGACCAGCTTGGATGTCCCTTCCTCCCCGGGGGATCAGGCCCAATCACCATAATAAAGCTTTTTCTATTCTGATCAGGATTTCTTATTCTTCCGCTTGACCCCTCGGAGAATTGCAAACATCGCTCCAGTTCAGCTCTCAAGAAGAGATCTGCTCCTGCCCGTCAAAGGAGAGGTTGAAAGCAGTGAAAAGTGAGTAAGTTTGGACTATAAAACTGTCTTAGTTCATTCCATGGCTTATCAGAACAACTTAATGACAGAAGTCACAAATATGCGGAAGATACAAAAGGCTATAATTATTTAGATGAGATCTCACCAAAGCAAAGGACAGCTCTTGATTCCTATGCTATGACCCTGATTATCCCATATATATTTTTATCCAAATATGGCACATCCACGCATGGTAGTGAGCGCACATACACGCGCGATTATCCACCTCATGCATCCACACAGAGTGTGGGGCTGTAGGCCTAATATAGACAGACTTTTACCAAGAACTACTGTACCTCTTCATAGAAGGCAGTGTTACAATAGTCTTGACTCTTGTTACATTTTCAGATATTTAGTGAGCTTACAGGAGAAGATCCGGACCAAAAAGTTTGTGACGTTTTACAAACAGGCTGAGTTAAACTTGCAGACACCAGAAGTCGGATAATTAATTGACGCGACGGAGGCAGCATGGCAAGTCATGTATGCCACGTGGTGCCAGATGCAGCCAGACGGCCGATGAATGCCTTCCAGTGGGACATGGCAGGGTTGCCAATGACGCTGTTACAAGGCAGGCTCGAGGCAGTTGCAAGGCAGCTCGAGGACTCAGCTGAAGACTGTATTGAGGTATTTTAATTGAACAACACCCTCACGACTCCAGTCGTCTATCACAAGCCATGCAGGCACTGCAGCTGGAGTGAGCTTCTGTATAAGGCTGGGAGCCACAGTTTAGCTGGTGTGGCTAACAGTGACCTACAACTGGGCCAATGAGTATGGGACTGAGCTATAGGAGAGTGGCCCAGCATTGGCTGCACGAGGCACATTGGCCAGCATTGCTGCATTGCCCTGCAAGACAGAGTGGCTGTTGATTATCCAGCCCTTTGCCTGTTTTGCTTACCTAAGCGTGGCTCCTGCATGGTGCTGCAGTCATAAACAGGAGCGCCTGACTGGCCACTAACACCAGGCATCCATGGCCAGTCTCAATGGGACCAGGGATTAGTCGCGGAGGCTGTAATCTTGTCACAACTGCCCCACTCCCTTCTTCATCTTGGCCTCGCTCAGCACACTGCACATCCAGCCGGTTTTATGACCAGCCCTCCGCTTCTCAATTTGCCCCACTATCTCCCCCAAATCCTCCGCTTATTTCCCACCATTATCGTTAAAGCCCCAATGTTCTGCTAAGACTGTCGACTCCATGCCCTGCACAGCAAACATGCGTGGACACAGTGCCCATGTGCCCTATCCCAGCCGTTACGCTTAATCCAGTGACTGTGATGCCCTCGCCTTCCAGAGACTCTTCTATACTCAGTCTGAGGCGAGAACCAAGTCACATTGCGATGTCATATTGCTGGGTGTGCACTGTTGGCCAGTTGCGGTGAAGAAAATAGAGCATTTTCAGAATTTGCTTCATTATATGTCGAGATTGTAACTAACAAGGTCATTTCATAAGCGTTTGAAGCAATGACCTGATTTCCACATCCACAACCATCCGCAGTGTAACACACTAATATAACAGTTTCTTGTGTGAATGTATATTTCACGAAATCCCTCAATAATGCAACACATTATATCTTCTTGTTTGAGTAAATAAAGGCTCCAAGAAGATCCCTGTATTCCATGGAAGGCCGACAGCCTGAAGAACAAACAAGTCTTGGCTTACTGGGGGCCAGAGGTCATCTCTGCTAGGCCAGCCTGGGCCAGCCTAGGCCATCATAGTGACTATGAAACCATGGAGCAGCCTTGGAGCAGGCAGGGCAGGCCTGTTGAAGGACCACAGGTGACCCCAAGGGAGCTGCCAGGTCCAAGGCCAGGGACATCCAAGACACTCCAGACATGACCTTGTGACCTTGCCTGGAAAGGTCATTTACAGCCGGGTCCTGCTAGGTCATTGCCCCATTATTAGGGCTGCTGTTGTTTCTGGCCATCGTGGCATGCCAGTAGAGCCAAAGCAACCCACTGCAGATGGATGGCCACTTCTAATCCTGGCCCCTTCTGTTCGCCGAACTGAATCCCTAATGTTGTGCAATGCAGTTTCTTCTGACAAACAATATTTCATTAAGTGGCTCCAGAAAAAAAGAGGAAGTGGCAAAGACGTAATGGACAAAGTGTTTGGTTGCGCCATGGAATACCAGTTAAAAGGTAACACCATCACCTCCGCAAATATGATAAATAAACATCAAACGGTCAGAACAATCGCATTTCCTTTGAGGCTTGTAACCTGAATATCACTTGAATTTTTGGACAATCCAATTCTTGAACTTGGTCTGAGCAGCAGCTAAAGGCAAAATAACAGAAATGCCTCACCCTATAAGTAGGCCTACCTCATAACTGAAATCATAGTGAAATGATATCGTTTAATGCAATTAAATGTTGCTGCTAAAAGACTACCAAACTGCCAGGGAAAGGCCTAGTCACATATAATGACATATTAAACAGGAGTTACAGGACTCGATGGCCGATGCATGCCTGAGATATGATGATTCGTATGGTAACAACAGCTAGCTTTTTGAATTTTGCATCCTCAAGACTTTTTTTCTAGTTCTCATTCCCATTCTCTAATCTGTCTCCGTATCATAGACAGTTCCAATGGGAGTCCATGCAAAACTTAATTCCACAGAGTGAAATCTTTTAGTGGCAACAATACAGCCATGGAAATATGGGTGATGACCAAAATGCTTTGAATGCTTCATGTGAGGTCATATTACCCGTAGTTGCCATGCATGGTAGGCCTACACTTGATGACTCATATCCAGCAAGGTCATATCATGCAAATAAGTGTCATGTCATCAGCACAAGCCAGTGAATGAGTCATACCAGCAGAGACGTCACACTCAAAGTCTCCCAAATGGAGAGTACCAACGACAAAATTAACTGTTGCCTCATTTCTACATAAAAGAAAGTCTCCAAACTGCCAAATGTCATCCCTCCTCCTTCCCCGACTAGCTGTAAGCACATGGACTCATGGAGACAACGTTTTGTGGATACAGGAAGGATGTGACACGGTGCAGCAGAGGTCAATGAGAGGTCAAAGAGAGGTCAACCCACGTCAAGCGGATAAGATGCAGCAGCAAAGGCAACTCTTTGAAGTCATCTTGTCACAGAGACACAACAAGGCGTAATCAATTACTGCCACGACATATCACTCAGCTGGGAGTGACAGACAATGAAACACAACGACTGCCAAAAAAAGGAATCGTTTCAGGACAATAAAAGGCTGCATGGTGGCACACAGCTGGAGCAAGCTGGGAGCTGTAGAAATCAGGCAACTATGAAGTACTGGAATGACTCAGCCAAAAAACAATAAACAATTGAACTCCCCCAGACATCAGCAGTTAGTACTTCAGGGTTGCTGGGCCAAACCAAAATTCTCCTGATGGATTAAGGACAAGGTAACCAGTAAGTGGAGGTAACCGTAGAGTGTTTGCTAAAGTTGATGGATAGTCTGGCTTAAAGGAAAAAGGATAACCCTTACTGAGTTACACCACAGCTCACCAGCAACAGACTAAAGAAGATAAGAAGGGCGGACTTGATATTCCAGGCAGTATTAGGCTGCGGAGTGCGGAGTACAGACAGCTACAGACTGAACTGAATCATCTCGAATGAGGCATCTATGAAGACTGGGCTTTGTCCAGGACTGCAAGTTGGTCCCAGATTGTAAAACGAAGATGGATGGATGATTGGGGCTTTACGTCCTGTATTTATGTACTTGGTAGGCTAATTAGGACAGAAGGAGGACACCGCAATGAGGCGAAGAATGATTGAAACAGCCGTCCAACATAAGCCCAGGTGACCCGGCAAGAGCTGGATTCGAACCCTGGACCCAGCGATTGGCAGTCCAGCATGCTACAACTAGACCAACCAACCCCATTTTAAAATGAGGAAGCTTTGGAGGCAGGGAAATGTGTACAATTTTGCTAATAAGCCAAGGTTCACTTTTGCTGAAGCCTTGGCAGTTTTGTAGAAAATTGCCAGAACGACTAGAGTGAATTTTAAAAAGTATATTATTTTCTATTTCATCATTTCTATCGAAAGTTCCAGTATTTCGAAAGAAAAAGAGAGAGTATAGCTTCAACCATAAAATAGCCAAAAAGCTCTCAGTTAATCACACACACGAGTGACTTGGGACGTTCTAGAAATAAATGTCTGCAGACAGTCCCTAACCATCTAACCATCTGTACACGGTCTGAAAAGGGCAATTATTCTGATCAGGGCAGGCCCATGGCAAATGGAAGCACTTCCTGAAACTGACTTGGCCCTGAAATGGACCACAAGTGAGGCATATCATGACATTGCTGTGTAGAAGCAATATGACAGTCTTATTGACCAATCACAGTTGAGCCATCTTGACAGAGAGCAAACGAGACAGGCCTGTCTGCTTGATCGCCCATAAATGATCTGGTATCACCACTACTTGCCCCAAAGCTAGGTCAATAAAGGCCGATGTGGCAGAAGCAGACATCTTGATGACCTAATATCCCAAATATCAATGCTACCAGACAGAGACAACACTCAGCAAGCATGAGACTCTAAATATATATTGTCCGGGCCAAAAGACACCCATAAAATATTAAATTGCCCGTGTCCATTTAGTATGTTGCAGTGAAACATACAGGAAAGGCATGACCTGGCTCAATTAACCACAGCAAACTCAGATACACCATACCGTAAAGAAAATTGTGTTTTTTTGACATCATCACAAATTCATAACATTGCAAGTAAAACTGACTCAGCATGGCCATGGATAAGTCTCTTTCACCATAAAGAGCAACTCATCTCAGTGAAAATGTAGAACAGAGAGGGCAGCACAATCTATTAGTGCATGCACACACGCTCCACCTAGCATCAAAATGGCTCCCTGTGTGGGATCCCCGTAGAGGGCATGGCAGTACAAGTCAGTGCTGCCACCATACACCAAAATTCACACACACTTCCACCAAGAAAAACACTTTGTTTTACAATGAGAAGAAAGCTAATTTATTTGGTCAAGTACCTAACATATTCGGCTATAGACAGCGGTAGTAGCAGAACAAAAATATACAGAGTTTGTATGAAAGGAAAATTTTCGCCAGTAACAAATATATATATTTATATTTACACACATCATCCAGCTAAAAGAAACTATGACTTGACAGTGCAGAAATATTTACAGAAGTGACACTACAAATGTCATATTCATTTAAATATTTTAAACTGAATATATATGGTTCAAAATAATTTAGCACACATGTTCAACAATGACCAATGGTTGAGTTTGATTCACTTAATATGCATACCAAAGATACTTTCCTTTAGACAGTTGTCATGACTCGAGAGCAAATTTTGCTTTTACAAAGATTGCACCTAATATATATTTTTGCACACTGACATTAATGAATCATTATGTAGATCATTACAATTGTTCTAATCAATTATAATTGCAATACTGAGACCAATTAAAACAATTGTATCCCAAATCATTCATATTTTTTTGACAATAGGGTAAACTTAGGGAACGCATAGGGACTTTGTATAAATAATGAGAAAACATTTTGACAGATATCTGTAATTAATGAGAATGATACGAATTTATCTCATATGGCATAATCTTAGAAGCAGTGAGGAAATGAAAGAGACCACACTGTACATGGAGCATTCTGTTGGCAGATGAACATCTAGGGCAGCGATATTGAGGGAGCTAAAACAATTCTAATCAAAGAGGTACATAAATTATGCAATACCATTAAATTCATATATATATACAAATACAAGATTGTGAAACTAGTATTTAATAGTGCAATGAGTTCATTCTAATTATGACAAAATTAATAATTAATTCTGGTAAAGTTACCAATTTGTGTGATTGTGATTCACTAAATTTTCCAATGAAGATCAAAATGACCAAACTGAAAACAAAAATATAGCAGTCATAATGCAAAGTCCTTATTATTCTGTACATATCTAAAAGTGATTTTATGAAAATTAGTTTCACTTGAAAGGAGTTGGAATTGAGGGCTGGAAATAATTTCAGAGATCAAATGAAAAAGTTATGAGAGACTTATGCTGTGCATCCTTATCATCCTATAGGTCACGGACAATGGTACTAAAAGAGCTCAGAACATAATTACAGTGCATTTGGCCTTATTACCCTGCAAGCCAGTTTGCAATAGGCAGGCAAATGCATAGTTTGCACCCTGTAGGCTGGTAAATGGTTAATTTTTAATTGAGTTGACAATCAAATTGGTATCTATGTCAATTCTCGATACAGCACTACTAGCGAAATGTTTAAGTTTGCCATCTTTACTGTTGCAAATGACCTGACTGTCTGTAGTCTGACAATCAGACATAGCTCTGGTATTATATTAAGTGTTAATATAATGGGACTGGCCGATTTTTTAATTTGACACATTTTTTGGTGAAATTAATAATAAAAGAGATAAATGAACATTAATGAGATTTATAAATAATTAGGAAATCGAAAGAAATTTGTGCAAAAATATTCCGAGATAAATATTGAGAAACCTAGTCTATAAGCACACGGCTTGGGTATCACTGCCAAGAGAATGCACCGTATGTAGAGTGTGGTAACAGGTTTTGTTTGGTTCATGCATTGGTTTCATCAGTTATATACAGTGCGCAATTCCAGTAACACAGTGCATTGATAAGATAACAACAATAATCCCCTGCAGTTCATAGCATACAACAGTACCAGAATGTCACAACAAGACAGACATTCCGGATAACAGAACTTAATACAACTAACTTCTCATCAAGGATAACATGTGTCCGTTGGGTCAATCAACATTGGGAATAATAGCATCCTACTTACAAGGGCAACTAACATTACATTGTATCATTCACCAACATCTTGTATAACTGGTCATCCACACAATAAATACTGCCATCAACAACTCCAGCTAATGCTGCTCCGAATACAGCCCTCTCTCCATCCAAGGTATTTTGCAACAAGCACAATTCAAAACAACAGCTTCAGACTTGTCTTTGATCAATCATCATCAGACCATGTCACAATAAATATTATACTCTATATCTCAAAGGCAGTGGCTATTAAATAGCTGAATTTCTTTACCAAATGAATTGTTCTTAACTTTTGCAAATTGTCACATTACAGACAACTGCTAAAAAATTATGTATTTCATATTGCAAATAAAGCTGTACTTAAGCACATTCACACTACACTGATTACAATTGACTGGCTTGTGTTAATGAGTTGAATCAAAACAGTAAGGCATTAGGAATTGTCAGTTATTTTGATAATATTTCAACAACAAACAGAAAATGTGTATCCAAAAACAAATATCTATAATACCTAAATGGTAAAATTATCCCAAAGTTCAACAGAGAATATTTAATGCTACATAAAAAATCTCTGAATTATCAAATGAATATTTTATACATTATACTTTAAGAAGGAGTTGTTCCAAGAAATTTGTTCAAGCCAAGTCACTTTTCAATCAAAAATTTTCAATCAAAAATCAGCGGAAGCACCAAACAATGGGTTATGTATGTTCATTACTACTAGTTACCAAGACACTTTTGAGAACTAAACATGTATAAAAGCAGGAATTTAGCTTGAATTATAGTCTTTACAAGAGATTCTTGCAAACATAATTTACATTCAGCTTACAGCTGCTTAACCATCATAGAATGATATTTTTGGTAATTCAGAAGATCATTGCATTTAAATTAAAAATTACATGCATAAGTACTGATACACACAATAGTGGATCTAATTATTCTCAATCAGATTGAATTTGACTATCACAACAACTTAATATTGGTTACATAGAACCACAAAGCAGTAACACAGTATTGATATCACACATGGTCAAGATATGACGCAACAAAACAGGACAGGAAAGCTATTAGAAATTATTTTGATTTTAGAGGAATTTCTCATTGGGGGAGAAATCTTACTTCAACAGAAATGGCACACTAGGGCAGTAAAGAGTGGAAGGTGGGTACAACTGGGTTGAGGTCTTTGAAGAGGAAGTGAAAACAGAATTTAAACAAAGAACATAGCGGAAAAGAAACTTCAACTATAAAGTAGATACCCATTAATGTAAGCACAAGGTTTGAAAACTTTTGGTGTTGAAAGGAACATCAACAAATTTTAGCACTACAGTTTCAATTATAACACTGGATTTCGATGTATAAATTGTATATATCCAAACTAAGGCATGCATTGATTGTGTAATATTGTCTGATTCGTCTCACTGTAAAGAAAGTAAGTCTCAATAATTTTAATTATATATATATACTTAAAAAATTTACTTACAATTTGTTGTTCACCTACATAAGACTCGTGATAATAGATCAGCACTCTTCATTTGGCAACACATTATTCCTCACAAAATACACAATTTACAACTTCACTCTTCCTTCGTCATAATAGCATCTTGGTTTTGTCACGCCCACAAAAATACAACATACTTTTGACAAAATTTTGATTCACGATACACTGATATGCACAATAGTGTTTAAAATCCTGAAGTATACAAATTTAGGGTCAATACAATTTTGCAAGATGAAGGTGGAACTAACACGGCTCTCTTGCATGTTCTTGGGTAATATTATGCACTGTATAGCTAGTAATAAACAGACACTTAGCAACAACAATGCCGAAACAAAAAGGCTATACCATACACATCACCAAGCACTGTGTATTTACATTTCAAACGTGGAATATTCACAATTTTACACAATAAAATATTTTGCGCAACAACTTAACAGTTATGGAAGAGACATATCTACATATTGCAAATGAATACATAATGTGGTAATAATGGTTGGCCTAAATTAGATTAAAAGGTGCCATCAAAATGTCACCAAATAGTTGCACGGTGGCACTACATCAAGATAAAGCAGACTCCAATGAACTTTAACTGCAAGTGGAATTGCGTGACAGCACAACGCCTGAATTATGACATGAATGAATTGGAAGAATAGCAGACAGTGGCCATGATTACTGAGGCACCTCTGCTCCGTCTCTGTTAGATTTATCTTCACCGGTTGTTGGTATTTAAGTAGATCACATCATCAAGTAGTCTGTCCACACTCCGACTGCCTCGGTCAAAGTCTTCTTCCAACTGTAATGTCGGCAACACGGCCAGCAGCATCCGACAGATCTTGTAACGCAGAGCAAGAAGACACTTACGAGGCGATTCACAAAGCAATACCTGAGGGTCCCAATTAACAGAGACATGGCTCTGCACACTGTCAGAACTCGGACAGTCCTCATTTTGCTTGGCTGCCTCTATGACCTGATCCATGAGATCCTCCACTACACTCGTATCTTCATGGAATCGCTCGGGATACTGTAACTCAGGGAATACAGTTTTGAACATTAAACACACCCGATGTCGAAGCTGAAACACTTTTTGCATCTGCTCCTCAAACCGGCGGATATTTATGGGCTTCATTTTCTTTGGACACGGAAGATGGGGACAACATTCGCAGGCAGAATGCTCTGCTTTTCGTTTTTTCGGACGAAGATTGTACTTATCATCGACACTTTCTGTGTCGTCAGCAGTCAATTCATCTGAAGTTTTGCTCTGTTCTAAGTGTTCGGCATTGCTGCTCTCGCACAGATTGTCCTTATTACATGATTGAGGAACCTGGTCAACTGTACTGACTTTTACAGCTGTGCTGGCTACGAATTTTGCAAATTCATCAATGAAGCTAGTCATTGGTTTCTTGGTAGCTGCTCCACCTACCACTCCACCCTCCGAGATAGAAGGCGGTTGCTGAGGCGAAGGAGTTGCAACCGGGGCAGAGGGAATCGCAACAGGAGAGGGAGTTGAAGTGGGGGGAGACTGAGCGGGCGGAGAAGGAATCGCACGGGGAGGAGAGGGGGTTGAAGTTTGAGGAGAGGGGGTTGCTGTGGGGGGAGACGGAGTCGCAGAGGGGGGAGAAAGAGTTGCATTGGGGGGATGAGAGTCACAACGCTCTGGTTCAGTCACTGTCTGAGGTTTCCGACAACCCTCCTGGTCACCAGGACTAGGAACTTGCGGACTGCCATTACAGAGCATGAACTGGGGTATGTCATTCACTTTATTGGCATGTTCCACATCGCTTGGGGGACTACCCTCTCCAATACTAGCAGCTTCTTCCCTTGCTGCTCCACACTCTAAGTACTGAGGGCTGACTCCAGTGTCTTTTGGGGATCCCAAGCAATGCAATCCAAGAGCTCCCAGACTTTTATGGGGCTGAGATGCCGTACAACACATTTTGGCAAGTGGTGGTGGTCCTTCGGATTCACCTGAGGACATTCTGTCAAGAAGAGGCGGACTCGTGGAGCTGAGAGAATGTGAGTCATATACAGGAGTGCCGGTGTTGTTGGGCTCTGAATACCTATCAACAGAGCTGTGCCGACTCAGGTCATCAGGCATCTCGTCGTAATCTCCAAATGCATCATCACCTGACTCTGTCTCAGTTTTTGACCCTTTACTTCTCTTGACGTCAACAACTTTCTCCAATCTCGGTAAATCATCTGAATCCCCGGACTCAGATCTGCTCAAACTCCCTCTCTCAACTCTCTTGATTTGGCTGATTTCTTTTTGACAAATTTTAATGGGCTTCACTCTCGGTTCATTAGTGATAGGGTTCTTGCTCTCATCTTCCTCAACTTGTTCCAGTTTATATTCTTTTATAGTTTTTGTCTCGATCCTCTCAATCCTGTGACCATTGGCTTTTGGTTCTGTGTTAAGGTTAGTGAGGATAACCGGAGGAATCGGGGCCCTCGGACTTGCCGCACCTTTTGGTTTCTTAAAAGGACTCTTGAGACCTTCTGGCATTTCAGGCAGATCATCGTTTTGCTCAGTTTTCAGGAAAACGATCTTCACGGAAGTAGGGCTGCTGGCACTAACTCTGGCAAACCTTGTTGCATGAGGACTTAGTCCCCGAGACGACACTCTCGGACTGAGGCTCCCAGCTAATCTCGGGGAATAACCACCTGATGATCGGGGACTACAACGACCGGCCCGCGGACTCATCCCGATTTTAATTCTTGGACTGGCTCCGCTGTGATCCACACAGGTCACGACGGCATTCATCGCCTCCTCCTCTTCTCCATAGAAATCTGGATCATCTTCTTCTGACTCGGTGGAGACCTGCCCCTCGTCAGAATGTGTGTTACTTCTGCTTGGACTAGTGCACGCTCTCAGCTGTGAGAGATTCAACTTGCAAGGTGGCAGACATGGAGGACTCGTTTCAAGGCTCGACTGATTCCCTGATTGCTTTGTATCGTTATTGCCCGTTGAATGATCTTGGTGCCACCGGACGTCACCGGCTTCCGGAGCCTGTGATTCAGTCTTTATTTTTGGAGGGGAAACTATCCAGGAACCTGGTTTGGCTTTGCTACTGAGGCACAATTTGAGAGGGTGTCTTTCCATCATAGGAAGAGCTGGAGGACCACTGATAGTGGCTGCCGACGGAACTTCAATTGGGTCAGCCATTTTGAGATCGGTGAGAACTGAGACGCTAAGTGTGATGGTTAATCACCAATCACCAGTCTCTTAGACGGACTGCTTCTCTCTTATTTGCCACCAGTACCATCCACTTTTCGAACTCTGCTACGGTACGACCGGAAAACGAACGCCATGGAGGACTTCTGGAAATTAAAAGCAAACCATGAATGCCAGGAATTGAAAAACATAAATGAAATCATTACAATTAATGCACAATCATACCACCAACAGACCATGGCAGGTTATTTCCGAGAAAACAAAATACAAATAAATCGATGACAGGACTCAACAGAGCAATTCACATTTGATAAAGCTAGATTTTTCACGAACTTAGATAAAATATGACCAGAAGATTGAAGAAACAAGTCACCTAATGATATAATACAACTTAAAAAGAAGCAAATATCGGGAAACACTAGCGATAATACAAAAACTTATTTCCACAGGAAATAATGAACTTGAAAATTTGTTTTCCTCCTTACCGATCACTCCCAAGGACAGTAGGCCTACGCAACAGATCAATAATCAACAGTTTTACCTGCACATCAGATTGACTTAGCTATTGACACCACAACTCTGTAATTGCCATTTGAGGAACAGATACACACTTCAGAATTAGAACTTAGAAGAGATTTTCAACCTCAGGACTTCGATTCAGTAATTATCAGTATCACAAACATATGTATACCCCAAACCTGCTGTCCTGAAGAATAAAGAATGCATAAATTGCTTACAAATACCCTCAACTAGGCGGTCACAGACAAATGAACAAGCTTAAAACTCAACATTTTTATAAAATTTTACTTCCTATGTCTGTATTACTGAACTTAGACAAACACTGCCAAACAACTAAAAAGTAAAAAGAGTAGTTAACCTACACAAGTTGGATCGATTTTTTAAACAGTCTAACCCAAATAATATATATGACTTATCGCCTGATGAATCTCTACCTCTTCAGAATGCTCCTACTCCAAGCAGGTTAGACATAATTCCCCTACATGGTAACAGCTACTGTTATAGGCATACATTACCTAATAACTACATTATCTTGTCATGATGTTGCACATTCTATCAACATAAATTTGATGATCTTCGGAGCTACAAATATCCTAAAACAGAAGCATTTTTTATTGAGTTAAACAACCTGATGAAACTTAACTTTCAGAATTTGATAACCAATAACTGCAAACTTGGTCAGAAGAGAAAATTGAGAGCAGACATTTTCAAAACAACAGCTAATTTGAAATGTATGACATTTTAAAACAAGGGAGAAAAGTCCAGAATATACAATTACAAGACCTAAAAATTACTAAAATTTTGTTATCCCAGATCATTTGGGGGGGGGGGGGGGGGTTATGTATACATGACATGGTATTTTCAGTTTCAATACACACTAGTAGCCTACTACATAAGTTTAACAAGCATTTTTGACAGAAAATAGGGCAACTGAGGATCATAATCACAATAAGACTAACGAATATTACCTGGCACATTCATCTCATGATATATACCTAAAATCGTTGGTTTGGACAGGCCTGGCCAAAGCTGTAGGGGTAGAGCTCAGTTTGAGCCCTTTGATTTTACCCCTGTCACACTTGTTGCAAACATACCACATGTTTATCACCCTAAATGGCATTTTTATCATCACCTTGTAAATCTGATGCTCCCCACATGTCCTTAGCTTAGTTCTACCCCTTTCTGACCCAGTTTGGATGTAAGTATAATATCACATGGTTAAAAGGTGTATAATTGACCAACTCAGTAGCATTCCAGGATATAGGCAGAGACTGTAGAATGATAAATTTATGGAGACTTGTGTCAGAGCTATCTCAATTACATGACAATTTCTTTGATGACAGATAAAAGAAACAAGTAACTTTTCTTTGTAACAATCTACAAATGACTTATCTCAAATAAAATCTTATAGTTTGTTTAAATATAAAAACAAAACAATTACTGAATAAATCAAAAATAATTACTTCAGGAATAAGGTTGGAGGGGGTGGGTAGCTGCCCATCTTGAAGGAAATATATATAGAAATCAATCTTGAGGAAAAATACTCAAGACTAATTTACATTTTAGAATTCTGATGCCATAATTAGATTTTGCATTGATTACTTTGTGTGTTAATTACAAACATGAAGTTGCATTTATATATTACTCAGCCCCCCCCCCCTCCTACCTGAAACCATAAACTTACCGCTCCACAGATTGCTTACTTCAATCCATCCTAAATTTAGACTGGCTATGTATACTTCAGTGTTAAAGAAAGTTATATTTTTTGTTTTAATCTTAGACCAACAAACGAAATAGTCAAAGTAATAAACAGCTGTTTATGATTAATACCAGGATAACGCTTCTTATTGATTTTTATTAAAAAAAATTTTTAATCGAATGATTTACATCTGATTTGAATCAAATAAATCGATTTAAATGAAATAAATCATGATTTTTAAGGGAAAAAACATGATTTAAATCAAAATTTAAATCACTGCCACCCGGGAAATTTAATACAGTTTCATGAATCTTGTTTATCTCATTCAAAATGTAAGAATCTACTCTGATACCTGTTCATCCCTTTATTGATTTTGTTGAGGTTTCTTGAACAATTTTGTCTCATGATGCTAACAGTTACAAATATTAAAAAATAATGTGCAATCACTTTAAGCAGCGCCTGCGGAATTTCACACTGATGGCGTGGAAACACCCCCCTCCTATCTATCTATCTATCTATCTATCTATCTATCTATCTATCTATCTATCTATCTATCTATCTATCTGTATCTATCTGTATCTATCTGTATCTACTAACTAACTAACTAACTAACTAACTAACTAACTATCTGGCTGTCTAGCTATCTAGCTGTCTAGCTGGATGTAGATCTATCTATGAATCTATCTATGGATCTACCTTTAGATCTATCCAAATCCCAGTTTACAGAATGTGTATGTACACCACTGGAACAGGTTGAGTCATCTTGTGATTTATAATTTAAAATATTTGATTGGATATATATTTAAAAGACAATTTATTTCAATCAATACATCAAAAAGACTTTCAAAGGCCCAATAATTTCAATTAGGAATTTCAGCAATTTGAAATGGCAAGGCGAATAATTTCAATCAGGTCTTTCATTCTACGACTGTATGCAAAGTTTGGATGTGATTAATGAGACATGAATACTCCAGAATTTTTGTTTTACCAAAATGCTAAGCCATGGCGCTGCTAATCGCTAATAACTAGAAATGAAAATTTTGTAGATATACTAAGATGGAATAGTGTAAAATTAATACAAAGGATTTAGATAATCTTCCTAAATATATAAGTGATCATTTGAATGTGACCAAAAAAAAGTCATTCTATTTTCAATGAATGTGTTACCTTTTTTTAATATTTAATGTATTTGATGGACCTATTGATAAGCATTAAATTATTGGGGTTTTTTTTCTACTTTTTATTATAATCCACATTTTTGCACGTAAAAGTTGAGAATGAACTGTCCAGTCCTTCCATAAGAACTATCTTTCCAGAATGGTAGGAAATTTTACTCTGAAGTTGAGAAGTACCCCATAAGCATGGTTCTGGGACATGGGGTAAATATACCATGTGCATCTCAATATCTATGTAGGTCGCCTTCTGGATTTGTGTCCCCTATGTGGTGTTGACATGAGCTAAGAATTTATGGCCATTAAAATTAGGTGGTCATGACCACAAGGTCAACAGACAGATAAGACAAAAAGGGGTAAAATGAAGCCCTACAGCTTTGACCAGGCCTGTGGACAAAAATTGTGATGACCCCAAAACTATTACACATGGAAGATTAATTCAAGTCACCATAACTCGCAAGACTGCCCAACGCACTGTAGTCAGCAAGATTGTACTGAGAAGACTGGGAGTGCACAGCAGTGATAGTTCGTGACATACCCGGTCAACCTGCAAAATCACTCAAGCATGAAACAATAAACATGTGAGAGAAAGCAGGTACTCAAAGATGATGATCAAATCACTGCAACTGTTCTCCGACACTATACCTATCATAGTATATGAGTAATACCGAAAACAAGCAAGTTGGAACAAAACATTCACATTTGACGTGTGACATATGTACTGCCTTGATCACTGATCAGCTGTATGAGTATTTGTATTCAGTGCCAAGGCCATATCAACATGATCAAGTCTGATGGCTTGCCTGGAAATTTCTTTACATCATCATTACCAATTTCAGCACAGTCAGTACAATTCAACATCATAAGTCGTCAAAACACTTGAGTAATCTTTTAAACCCCATCAGCTCCAGCAGAAACATGGCATAATTGGGTCTTAATAGTGTGGGTGTAATAACCTTGCCTACACGACTGAGTGACAGAATCTGCTAAGCTAGCAAACTTGTCAATTTCCTACCCCATCTTCCTCACAGAAAATGACAACATGTCACACTATTTCAGTCCAGACGATCGAAAAACACAACATTAATGGAAATGTTAACTTTCTCACACATCAGCGCCAACCACTCAGGCGATCAGTGAGCACAATCAGTGGTGTTGTTCCGTCACAATCGAAAGCCAGTCACAAGAGCATTCTTCATCTCCATCATAAGGAGATTGGGAATCATCCGGTGGCTATCTCATTTGTTTTCAATCACCCCGTCAAATCTGCAGCCTTGTGACCAGCCATTCCAGGCGTATCGGCAAGCCTATGTATTGCTCTCACGTCTAAACACCAAACCAGAAGCGAACAGACAATGTTAACCATATGTTTACCACGCAATTTCCCAACGGTCTTACCTTCGACGTCGTTTCGTCGCGCCATATTGGAAAAGTAGTGCCTCCTTCACAAGAAATCCCTGAGCCTGATTTTCATCTTCCGATTCCTAAATTCTTCCAATGAGGCGATTACGTGTCTTAAATTCTGTAAATTACCATGGAAAGTAATTTACAGGTAATATTAAGACAAATCGAACAGTTTTAAGACCACCAAAAGCACAAAACTGACGCACTATGTTTAGAGCGGAAGTCTACGATTGCGTAACATTCATTGCCCAAATGAAAACAAAAACAGATTCAGGTTGGAGATGCGCGTGGCGGGAAATTCGATCCTCAGAGGCAGAACCGAAGCCTCCACCATGTCCACTGTTCACCAAGCCAGTTAGCAAGTGGACTTGTGAATGTTGTAAGTATTCTGTAGGATTATACCATACCATTTACAAAAAAACAAAGGCATGTTTCAAATTTTAGATTGCCTTTGCTGGTCAACACAATTGCACAATTGAAAAGACACTTAAATTTTGGCAGAAAGTTAATTAATTTGGCCAAAAAGTTTTGGGAGGGGGGGGGGGCTGAGGGGCTATATTATATAGCTCAGTGAGCTTATATAGCAGAGCAAGCAGCACTCCATAAGTTTTTGAGAAGAAAATGTTTATGGGAATTCATTCGAGGCCTGCGTTATAGAATTTTTTCAGGAAGGTTGGAGTGAAGGTTTTAACTGATTTTATTGTAATCTGGCCACTGGTAATATTATACTCCGTCGACCTGAATATCTACGCATGGAAGCGCAGCTTCAAGACTTGAAAGAACTCCAAAGAAGCGACAACAAGGGGAGCCAATAACCGAAGAGGTTACGGCCCAATCCAGCTACAAAGCTACAGAGAATTATTCGATCTCGGGTAGATTTCTCGTCATGCTCATCAGTGCCAGTGGCAGATCCAGACACGATAGTCTGCGGGGGGGGGGGGCTGGACACGTTTTTTTTTTTCGCATTCGAGGGCCTGCGTTATAGAATTTTTTCAAAATGCTGCCGGTTCATCTTTGCGGTCTAAGGGGGGGCTGGCCCCCCCTGGATCCGCCACAGCTCATTAATTAAAGTAGACCTTGGCCTGCAATAATTATATGTCATTATAGATCTATAGATCAATAGATTGGGGGGGGGTTGGGGCACTTGCCAGATTTTCTTCCGAATCCCTGACTTTTATAGAGATGCAATGCAGCGATTTTGAAAACCACAACTATTTTAATCCTGGTAGGCTATCTGCGAAATAATTTCAGGCTCTTAATCACCCACCTAAATTAATTCTAGATAATATATTCATCCTTAAGAAAGAACAGCGCGGATACTTCTCCCTCCCTCAAAGAAATTAAAGCAATTGAGTCCTCCCTGGGTCCAGAGTCATCGGAATGGCCCAACCGCAACCTTCACTAATTTCATTTCATATTCTGATATTCATGTACATTCCACTTACTTGCAGGCAAAATAATCTTGGGTCAAACATCGCTAGCAAACCTTCCAGAATCCTTCCCGACCTTCGAAGGATCCTTTGGACTCATACAATTGTTTGGGGGCCAGGTCAGCATTAAATTCTAGTTACAAGCCAGGTGAGTCCAATCAAAAGCAATGGCCATATTGTGATGCTTCATTTAACCATTGCAATAGATTGCATGGTATACAGTCCAGACTTGTATGTCGACTCTCACTCTTTGATGATGTTGAGACTCACTCTTTCAATGATTCAGTTATTTCCCTGACTGATTACTGTCACACTCTTTAAATGTTTCCCAAATTGATAAATTTATGATCTTGTACAAACAAAAAATACATATTCAGTTATTCATAAGGTTTATTGGAAGTTTTGTGTAAAAAAAGACACACTTCACTTTTCACAAAAGCATTCAGTAAACGGAATGTGAAATTAAAACATAACATTTGAATTGGCATACAAAACTGACAAAAGGTATCCATTGAGATACATGCATGTAAAAAATCTTAAAATTGTGTAAATATGTACAAATTTGATTACAATACATACATGTGCTTAAAAACTAGGTTTTGAGTCTTAATTGTGACTGAATAGTGAATACAAGTATTATGACCCTAATTTTAGTAACTTAATATCACACAGTGGTACTTTTGGAAACTGCATAAGGCACAGCATTGTTTTTTGTGGGAGTAGGACGTCGATTGTATCCAGCTACTGGCCTGGGGTTGCCAGTCTGTCTTTGATGGGCAACAGGTACTGGTGACTTGGTTTGTCCTTGGGTAGGAGGTTGCATAGGTACATGGGTCTGCTTAGGGGTTGAATTATTGCCTGGTTCTGCAGATTTTTCTGGGCTTTGCACATCACTTGGGCTATTGGAGGAACTTAACTGTACAGGGGTTGCCAAATTGTCTTTCTGCGTAGCACCTGAATTACTGTTAATCTCAGGGATTCTTGAATTGTCCTTTCCAGGGTTTATTGAATTATCAGCCACCCTTGTAGGAGCGTTTGAATAATTACCCTTTCCCGGAGAACTACTGGCCTGCACAGGAGTCTTTGTAAGGGTCTTTTGAGGGCTTCTTGAATTGTCATTTCCTGGCGCCTTTGAATTAGGCTTGCCAGGGGTACTTGACTTACTACCCCTTCCTGGGGTACTTGACGTACTAACCCTTCCAGGGGTACTGAATTGTTCAGGAACACTGGCTTTACTCGGAGATGTTGGCTGCTTAGGATTGTGACTGGGCTGTCTTTGTTGAGCAGCTTGACCCCATTGTCTTTCCTTGCCACTACCTCTTCCTTTTCCGACTGCAAGGTAGCTCTTTCGGTTTTTCTGAGCATGACTGTTCTGATGTGGCCTGTTAAGTCCGTAGTTTTGTCTCTGTTGAGGCACATTATTATGTCTCCCTTGTGATGAACTATTTTGTCGTTGTTGATTTAGGTTAGGTGGAAGAGGGGTGTCATCGGGATGAAAATCGTGGTTTCGCTGGTTAAGAGGGTGGTGCAAGGGAGCATGGCCATTGTACTGTCTTTGTGACTGCATTGGAATATGATGCGAATTGTTCAGGGATTGCTGTGAGGGTTCATAACTGATCATTTCTCGGTAGTCATCGTGGTATACCTGACCGCTGTAGCCAGGCTGAAGTTCCCTGTGGCTGAACCCTGTGGCGGGTCTGCTCATTGGTTCTATGTGGGTCCCTCTCTTCACCATATACACCTCTTCCTCGTCCTCCTCGTCAGAATCCTCATCTTTGTAGCCAACGTTATTAACCAAAGACATCTGGCCACATGGTCTGCACCAAGGGATCTGTCTGTCAGAATAGGCGGGATTGTGTTGGTTGGGGTGAAACCACTTGTAATACAACACATGGAAAATTATGCCTATCAAGAAACCCCCTGCAACAATGGCAACAGCAGGCCCATGGTACCAAGTGTTTTCTGTCACCGTTCCTCCAAAAGTGTACCACAGTAATATCATTGTCAAGTTCTCAGCAAACATCACCGAGTAGTAAAATGCGTAACGTAGCCTGGTGGGACCTTCAAGTAGATTGACAAAGCAGAAGACGTGGATAACAGCCATCACAAAGCGAAAGAAAAACTCAGACATCTGACCATCATTGACAACCATGGCTCCAGTAGAAGTCCGTCGTCTCAGCTGAAAGTTATAAAATAATACCATAAATGATGAAAACAGAAACTAGTCATCCCTATCTAGGATTGATATTTTCATAAGTTTACAAGCAATTGACTGGTCATATAAGCAGGAATTTGAAGGAAATGCAATATGGAGGATTGAGCAGCTCTTCTTGAGTAATACTTTGGGCTATGCATGTTGTTTTAATACCTTTATTTAACAACTTCAAAATGGTCTTGTTATCTCACCTGGCAGTATGTGCTGTCCTGGTTGATGATCCAGATGAACATGATGAGGAAATGGCCCCCGACAAAGACAAACACATAGAAGTGGAAATGTGAAGCGAACAGAGCCAGGGCCACCACCCTTGATGCTATGGTAAACATGCGCCACAGGAACATGCAGATCTTTCCTCCCCATGTCATGCGAGCCTTTTCGGGTTGGAGAGAAGCTCGCAGCACTGTGTGGAAATTGACCAGTGATATGGACATAGACAGCCAGGATATCACAAGGCCAGCAACTTGGACTAACACTGAAATGAGAGATTAAAAAAACATGATTAAATATTGGTGCGACAGAGATTCACATACCAACAAGTAATACTAGATATTCAGGGCTCTAGTGGAGTTTCCTTTGATGGCGAATTGTTTGTTTCACAAGAATGCTCATTAATCTTATGGTTGCCCCCTATTTAAAGGACACTCGAACAGACTACGTCAAGTATATAGAATTTTTTTGTCGCGGGACAGTAAATTTAGATACCAATAGAAAATTTGAAAAAAGTATATTGAATAATATTTACCTAAAACAATGCCCTTGCTTGTCCCAACTATGGTGATCACATAAAGCTGTAGCACCAGCTGAGGAGCATTTTCCAAAAACGTTTCGAAAAGTCTGACAAGAGTGTTTTCAGTTACTTCATCTATCATTCTCTCGTAAAACATCCGTCTTGTGTACCAGTCATGGGTGGTATTGCGACTTTGCCAAGCATAATAAAATATGTCCACCATTCTGAAAAATGTCAGTTTGGTTATTAAAATACAAGCAATACACACACAATGTCAAAGAAAGAAACTTTTAATGTTCAACTAATCTATTGTATTTTCATACTAGGAAAGTGAGGATATTTTAAGACTGGTCAATCGGAACATTCAATATTATTATCAGGATACTACTTACTAAACATGCTAGATTGGCACTTTTCTACTATTTAGTGATATTTTTACAAAGGCATATGGACTTACCGCATGATAGGGGTGGCAAGAAACACAGACGAGGTTATCCTCATGGTCCACTGGACAGGAGACACCTTCTCTTTAAGCACCTTGTAGTTTCTTATCCATAGCACCAAGCTAAGCACTGTCATGGCAATTGTGGGCAGAGCAACAAATACAAGAGTCAAAGCAAACCATGCGTATAATCCTTCTATGAGATATTCCAGTATCAGAGCAATGTCAGAACCAACATCAAGGCAATAGTGGAAGATGCCAATGAATGGCCAGACCATGTCCATGAATGTTGCGATCTCCTGACCAGCACAGATGAGACTCTTGACCCTTGGGGCTCCAGGGTGGTCCAGTGGGTTAGGCACACTGCTGACCAAGGGTTCAGGCTGATATTTCTTGGGATTAAGTCTTGCATCTCTTAAATAATAGTTTTCCATGTCATTTGGGTTGTCATCAAAGACAAACGCCACCCTGCTCGTATTGGTGGGACTGGTCGGACTTGCAACTTCTTGTTTGTGGTCCTGGTGGTCCTGGTGGTCCAGATGCTCATCTGCGGCTTCCGTGTCTCGGAAGTCTGTGTCTCTTTCTGATGGACGGACCTGGCGAGGATCACCATGATGCTCAGATCTTTGCAAAGTGTTCACACTGTTCAGGGTCCCCCATTCAACCCAGGAGTCCTCATTGTTAGCCAGAGGCGGTTCACCAAAATTGCTGTTCCATCTGGGAGAAGAAGCCTTGTGCTTCGCGTAAAAGCCATGGGCTGAAGCTGCCAGAGAAAGGTCATCGTGGTCTATGGACTGCACCGATGCCACAGACTGCAACCTCCCGCGACTGTCCCCCAGCTGAAATATATAAAGCACCAAAAATGTACATTGTACCATTCCATATTTTTAATAACAGGCTTACAACTGATTTTAAACTTTTTGAAATGTCCTCAACACTACAGATCATGACTGAATGAGCAAAGGACATGATGATTATTTATTTTCTTGATGCTACATGTACTTGACTGAAGCATGACTAGCTGACAATAATCCTCCAACACTGCCACTTCAGCTTTCACAAGCACAAATCATGAATTATTAAGCCTCTCTAAAATATACAAATGTACAATATTTAGCCATTGATTTTCAAGTACAATGTAACATTTATTTTGGTCGGAGATCCCGTGCACATTTATCAGGACAACATTTTAAAATCACTCAGGTAACTTAAGTCTAGTCAGTGTTTATTTTTAAGACCAGCTGCACTTGATACTGGCATCTATGTAGAGGCAAACTATTTATGAATCGCTTATCAAAACTTGATCCAATTGTATAGATGGATACTTTCATTTTCATGATAACTTATTGATAAGTACCACTTATCAGAATCTGATAAATTTCTCACTGTATACAGCATTGCGCTGCATCCTAAATAATATCACTGCACAAGAATGTGATGGGGGAATTTGACAATTTGCAGGGCTACCTGTAACAACATCCAGTAACATTCACTTCCTCCTACTTTTTTTTTTCACAAATCAATTTATCAGTATTGTGAGTATTTTGGTAAATTTCTATAATATAGGACTTCAATTGTATTCAATTGTATGTAAATAGTCATATCTGATAGTGCTCACACTCCTGCCACCCCTGATTGTGCATATTTTATCACAGATGATAGAATGTGGGCCAGAGTGTCAACTGAGGTATTTTCCCTTGTGTCACAAGAAAGTTACTTACTGTCTGGGAGAAGCGCAGTCTCTCTGTACTTCCCATGTCCCCATATTGCTGGAACCTCTCCAGTCTTGTTCTGGGCCATTTTATCCTCTTCTTTTGCTTGATCTTCTTCATTGTTGACTCTTAATGCTCTGTTGAGTGTGCCATACTTCTTGTTGATTGTCCAGGTGCATTGTAACTACTTAACTAGGTCATGAATCTAGGTCACACAGGTGAGAATTTTTAGCGGGCTTTCAACCACTTGCAGGTGTCGCCCTCTAGAGCATATGGGCAGTTACATATTGGAATTTGTAATTCATTCCATTGGAATACTTGTATGTATGTATAGTATGCATTGAACATTTAACAATAAATATCCAAACTATGTTATCAGAATTCAACTTTAAAAAATATAAAGTATAACTTTTAACATGTGTTTAAAATGAATACTGAACATTATAATTAGGTTGAAGCCGGTCCATAATTTTCCCAGCCAATGTTTCATCAGTCACTGGCATCCATTCATATTTGCCGCCCGATGTCAGAGTAGCTGAATCCTTATTTGGTAAATATACAAGAACTGATATACATATCCCATCATGCTCTTTTGCTGGTTTTCCGTCATATTCCACAGAGAGTATTCCGAACACTTTTAACTTCTCCTCAATCGCAGTAAAAATCTCCTGCAAAATAAAGTTTTATTTTAATGTATCTGAAAGTTGAGAACCCGACTGTACTACCTTTAATTATTATTATTAAAAAATTATTTCAGGAAATGCTATTATAGTAAGTTACATTTTTTGTTGTAAATGTTTTTACCTTCAGAATGTTCAACAGCGGAAGTTTTCCATGTCCAATTTCACCCAGCGGCAAATGTAATGCTTCTTCAGTGCCACATAAAATTTCATAATGGTCACTGCAAATATTTGAAGATCATGTCAAAATCTTGGAAATTCTTGCATTTGCATACATAAAAAAAAATTATACTTTTTTTTCTGACACATAAGACTGAAAATATTTGAGCAGTAAAATTTCAATTACACTGTCACAGACTGTTTTTTTAAAATTACTTTTCACTTTTGGTTGCTATTTTGAATTTTTGATCCATTTCTCTTATTTGGATTAAACCTACCTTCCATAAAAATACAAGGGGAGCTCTCCACCTGTTAGTAAAGTGTCATTTGATTTTAATAAACAATTTTTCCTTGTTAAATGTTCACTTACCCTGAACTGCATGCAAGAAGAAGCCGGATGGAAAGTGCTTTGTGAGCAGTTGTCACTGGCATGAGGTTTTCAAAACAAAGTTTCCCGTCCTTACGTTTCTGAGCCTTTTTGATGAGTTCAATAATATCGTTCCCTCTTAAAGGAGGACAAGTGTAGCATAAGTTTTAAAATATCATTTCGGGTAAACAGAAGCAGAAAATCATTAAGTGTAAGCAGAAGCAGAAAATTGCATGCAAAATGTTTTGAATATATATATTAAATTCATTTAACAAATTTATATATTGCGCATCTCACCTCAAAGGATAATCTGCATCCTTTTCCAATATTTTATCAACAGGGACCCAAGCTCCTTGTAAGGATTCCTTATCAGCATTTTCTGGAGACTTTAATACTCCACCTTCAAATTAAAATATTTATTTAGTATACCTACAATGACAGAGCCAAAGAAAGGCAAACTTTTTTTGTAGTTTTAAAGCTATAGATTGGTTATCTCCAGAGGCTGGGCATCATAAAATATCTTCTCACCAACAATATCTCCATAGAAAGTGAAGCGATGGTAACTTCTGCCCACGCTAAGTACATCTATGAGGGTTGCAGGTTCAAACTCCATGCCGGTCTCTTCTTTCACTTCTCTGATGACTCCTTCCTGAAATGAAAATGGCCAGAAACCTATCAATTGGTTGGGGGAGGCATCATGTTGGCGAGTGACAGAGGTCACATTGCACCATTTTGCATCCTGTCACATACGAGACACATACGGTCCGTCCTGTCCCAATGGTCCCATGGATTGCTCAAATTATCTTGTGCATGTCTGAAATGCCCTCCCCTTGAGTCTGTCACTCCCCAACAACCAAAGTGCCAGCACACTCAGGTGTCCTACAGAAGATGGTAGACGATAGATGCTGGTACAGTCCTCTTGAGTGTTTCCTCTCCAATCAACCACAGTGCTAACACATTCAAGTGGCCAGGGGGAGAGAGGAGAAGAGACAGATGCGGGACCAGCAGGTGCTGGTGCCCTCCCCTTGAGATTGTCCATTCTCAATCAGCCAAAGAGAGGACCAGCAGTTGCTGGCGCCCTCCTCTTGAGTGTTTCCTCTCCGATCAATCACAGTGCAGACACATTCAGGTGGCCTGGAAGAGAGAGAAGAGACAGGCGGAGGACCAATAGTTGCTGGTGCCCTCCTCTTGAGTGTTTCCTCCCCAATCAACCACAGTGCTAACTGCTAACACATTCAGGTAGCCTGGAAGAGAGAGGAGAAGAGACAGGCGGAGGACCAGTACTTGCTGGTTCCCTCCTCTTGAGTATTAATTTTCCTCTCCAATCAACCACAGTGCAAACACATTCAGGTAGCCTGGAAGAGAAATGAGAAGAGACAGGCGGAGGACCAGTAGTTGCTGGTACCCTCCTCTTGAGTGTTTCCTCTCCAATAAACCACAGTGCAAACACATTCAGGTAGCCTGAAAGAGAGAGAAGAGGAGATAGGCGGAGGACCAGTAGTTACTGGTGCCCTCTTCTTGAGTGTTTCCTCTCCAATCAATCACAGTGCAAACACATTCAGGTAGCCTGGAAGAGAGAGGAGAAGAGACAGGCGGAGGACCAGTAGATGCTGGTGCCCTCCTCTTGAGTGTTTCCTCTCCAATCAACCACAGTGCAAACACATTCAGGTAGCCTGAAAGAGAGAGGAGAGGAGATAGGTGGAGGACCAGTAGTTGCTGGTTCCCTCCTCTTGAGTGTTTCCTCTCCAATCAACCACAGTGCAAACACATTCAGGTGGCCTGGAAGAGAGAGGAGAGGAGATAGGCGGAGGACCAGTAGTTGCTGGTTCCCTCCTCTTGAGTGTTTCCTCTCCAATCAACCACAGTGCAAACACATTCAGGTGGCCTGGAAGAGAGAGGAGAGGAGATAGGATGAGGACCAGTAGTTGCTGGTTCCCTCCTCTTGAGTATTAATTTTCCTCTCCAATCAACCACAGTGCAAACACATTCAGGTGGCCTGGAAGAGAGATGAGCAGAGACAGGCGGAGGGCCAGTAGTTGCTGGTTCCCTCCTCTTGAGTGTTTCCTCTCCAATCAACCACAGTGCAAACACATTCAGGTGGCCTGGAAGAGAGAGGAGAGGAGATAGGCGGAGGACCAGTAGTTGCTGGTTCCCTCCTCTTGAGTGTTTCCTCTCCAATCAACCACAGTGCAAACACATTCAGGTGGCCTGGAAGAGAGAGGAGAAGAGACAGGCGGAGGACCAGTAGTTGCTGGTTCCCTCCTCTTGAGTGTTTCCTCTCTAATCAACCACAGTGCAAACACATTCAGGTAGCCTGGAAAAGAATGGAGAAGAGACAGGCGGAGGACCATTGGTTACTGGTTCCCTCCTCTTGAGTGTTTCCTCTCCAATCAACCACAGTGCAAACACATTCAGGTGGCCTGGAAGAGAGAGGAGAGGAGATAGACGAAGGACCAGTACTTGCTGGTTCCCTCCTCTTGAGTGTTTCCTCTCCAATCAACCAAAGTGCAAACACATTCAGGTGGCCTGGAAGAGAGAGGAGAGGAGATAGACGAAGGACCAGTACTTGCTGGTTCCCTCCTCTTGAGTGTTTCCTCTCCAATCAACCAAAGTGCAAACACATTCAGGTGGCCTGGAAGAGAGAGGAGAGGAGATAGACGAAGGACCAGTAGTGTCTGGTTCCCTCATCTTGAGTGTTTCCTCTCCAATCAACCACAGTGCAAACACATACAGATAGCCAGGAAGAGAGAGGAGAAGAGACAGGCGGAGGACCAGTAGTTGCTGGTACCCTCCTCTTGAGTGTTTTCTCTCCAATCAACCACAGTGCAAACACATCCAGATGGCCTGGAAGAGAGAGGAGAAGAGACAGGCAGAGGACCAGTGTTTGCTGGTTCCCTCCTCTTTAGTGTTTCCTCTCCAATCAGCCACAGAGAGGACCAGCAGTTGCTATTCGGGTGGCCTGGAAGAGAGAGGAGAAGAGACAGACGGAGGACCAATAGTGTCTGGTTCCCTCATCTTGAGTGTTTCCTCTCCAATCAACCACAGTGCAAGCACATTCAGATAGCCAGGAAGAGAGAGGAGAAGAGACAGACGGAGGACCAGTAGTTGCTGGTACCCTCCTCTTGAGTGTTTCCTTTCAAATCAACCACAGTGCAAACACATCCAGGTGGCCTGGAAGAGAGAGGAGAAGAGACAGGCGGAGGACCAGTGTTTGCTGGTTCCCTCCTCTTGAGTGTTTCCTCTCCAATCAGCCACAGAGAGGACCAGCAGTTGCTATTCGGGTGGCCTGGAAGAGAGAGGAGAAGAGACAGACGGAGGACCAATAGTGTCTGGTTCCCTCATCTTGAGTGTTTCCTCTCTAATCAAACACAGTGCAAACACATTCAGGTGGCCATGAGTAGAGAGGAGAAGAGACAGGCGCAGAACCAGTAGTTGCTGGTTCCCTCCTCTTGAGTGTTTCCTCTCTAATCAAACACAGTGCAAACACATTCAGGTGGCCATGAGTAGAGAGGAGAAGAGACAGGCGCAGGACCAAAAGTTTCTGGTACCCTCCTCTTGAGTGTTTCCCCTCCAATCAGCCACAGTGCAAACACATTCAGGTGGCCATGAGTAGAGAGGAGAAGAGACAGGCGGAGAACCAGTAGTTGCTGGTTCCCTCCTCTTGAGTGTTTCCTCTCTAATCAACCACAGTGCAAACACATTCAGGTGGCCTGGGAAGAGAGAGTAGATAGGCGGAGAACCAGTAGTTGATTGTTCCCTCCTCTTGAGTGTTTCTCTTCCTATCAGCCACAGAGAGGACCAGCAGTTGCTATTCGGTTGGCCTGGAAGAGAGAGGAGAAGAGACAGACGGAGGACCAATAGTGTCTGGTTCCCTCATCTTGAGTGTTTCCTCTCCAATCAACCACAGTGCAAACACATTCAGATAGCCAGGAAGAGAGAGGAGAAGAGACAGGCAGAGGACCAGTAGTTGCTGGTACCCTCCTCTTGAGTGTTTCCTCTCCATTCAACCACAGTGCAAACACATCCAGGTGGCCTGGAAGAGAGAGGAGAAGAGACAGGCGGAGGACCAGTGTTTGCTGGTTCCCTCCTCTTGAGTGTTTCCTCTCCAATCAGCCACAGAGAGGACCAGCAGTTGCTATTCGGGTGGCCTGGAAGAGAGAGGAGAAGAGACAAACGGAGGACCAATAGAGTCTGGTTCCCTCATCTTGAGTGTTTCCTCTCCAATCAATCACAGTGCAAACATATTCAGATAGCCTGGAAGAGAGAGGAGAAGAGACAGGCGGAGGACCAGTACTTGCTGGTTCCCTCCTCTTGAGTGTTTCCCCTCCAATCAACCACAGTGCAAACACATTCTGGTAGCCTGGAAGAGAGATGAGAAGAGACAGGCGGAGGACCAGTAGTTGCTGGTACCCTCCTCTTGAGTGTTTCCTCTCCAATAAACCACAGTGCAAACACATTCGCGTAGCCTGGAAGAGAGAGGAGAAGAGACAGGTGGAGGACCAGTAGTTGCTGGTGCCCTCCTCTTGAGTGTTTCCTCTCCAATAAACCACAGTGCAAACACATTCAGGTAGCCTGGAAGAGAGAGGAGAAGAGACAGGCGGAGGACCAGTGTTTGCTGGTTCCCTCCTCTTGAGTGTTTCCTCTCCAATCAGCCACAGAGAGGACCAGCAGTTGCTATTCGGGTGGCCTGGAAGAGAGAGGAGAAGAGACAAACGGAGGACCAATAGAGTCTGGTTCCCTCATCTTGAGTGTTTCCTCTCCAATCAATCACAGTGCAAACATATTCAGATAGCCTGGAAGAGAGAGGAGAAGAGACAGGCGGAGGACCAGTAGTTGCTGGTTCCCTCCTCTTGAGTGTTTCCCCTCCAATCAACCACAGTGCAAACACATTCTGGTAGCCTGGAAGAGAGATGAGAAGAGACAGGCGGAGGACCAGTAGTTGCTGGTACCCTCCTCTTGAGTGTTTCCTCTCCAATAAACCACAGTGCAAACACATTCGCGTAGCCTGGAAGAGAGAGGAGAAGAGACAGGTGGAGGACCAGTAGTTGCTGGTGCCCTCCTCTTGAGTGTTTCCTCTCCAATAAACCACAGTGCAAACACATTCAGGTAGCCTGGAAGAGAGAGGAGAAGAGACAGGATGAGGACCAGTAGTTGCTGGTGCCCTCCTCTTGAGTGTTTCCTCTCCAATCAACCACAGTGCAAACACATTCAGGTAGCCTGGAAGAGAGATGAGCAGAGACAGGCGGAGGACCAGTACTTGCTGGTACCCTCCTCTTGAGTGTTTCCTCTCCAATCAACCGCAGTGCAAACACATTCGGGTAGCCTGGTAGAGAGAGGAGAAGAGACAGACGGAGGACCAATAGTGTCTGGTTCCCTCATCTTGAGTGTTTCCTCTCCAATCAACCAAAGTGCAAACACATTCAGGTGGCCTGGAAGAGAGAGGAGAGGAGATAGACGAAGGACCAGTACTTGCTGGTTCCCTCCTCTTGAGTATTAATTTTCCTCTCCAATCAACCACAGTGCAAACACATTCAGATAGCCAGGAAGAGAGAGGAGAAGAGACAGGCGGAGGACCAGTAGTTGCTGGTACCCTCCTCTTGAGTGTTTTCTCTCCAATCAATCACAGTGCAAACACATCCAGATGGCCTGGAAGAGAGAGGAGAAGAGACAGGCAGAGGACCAGTGTTTGCTGGTTCCCTCCTCTTGAGTGTTTCCTCTCCAATCAGCCACAGAGAGGACCAGCAGTTGCTATTCGGGTGGCCTGGAAGAGAGAGGAGAAGAGACAGACGGAGGACCAATAGTGTCTGGTTCCCTCATCTTGAGTGTTTCCTCTCCAATCAACCACAGTGCAAGCACATTCAGATAGCCAGGAAGAGAGAGGAGAAGAGACAGACGGAGGACCAGTAGTTGCTGGTACCCTCCTCTTGAGTGTTTCCTCTCCAATCAACCACAGTGCAAGCACATTCAGATAGCCAGGAAGAGAGAGGAGAAGAGACAGACGGAGGACCAGTAGTTGCTGGTACCCTCCTCTTGAGTGTTTCCTTTCAAATCAATCACAGTGCAAACACATCCAGGTGGCCTGGAAGAGAGAGGAGAAGAGACAGGCGGAGGACCAGTGTTTGCTGGTTCCCTCCTCTTGAGTGTTTCCTCTCCAATCAGCCACAGAGAGGACCAGCAGTTGCTATTCGGGTGGCCTGGAAGAGAGAGGAGAAGAGACAGACGGAGGACCAATAGTGTCTGGTTCCCTCATCTTGAGTGTTTCCTCTCAAATCAGCCACAGTGCGAACACATTCGGGTGGCCATGAGTAGAGAGAGAAGAGACAGGCGGAGGACCAGTAGTTACTGGTGCCCTCTTCTTGAGTGTTTCCTCTCCAATAAACCACAGTGCAAACACATTCAGGTAGCCTGGAAGAGAGAGGAGAAGAGACAGGATGAGGACCAGTAGTTGCTGGTGCCCTCCTCTTGAGTGTTTCCTCTCCAATCAACCACAGTGCAAACACATTCAGGTAGCCTGGAAGAGAGATGAGCAGAGACAGGCGGAGGACCAGTAGTTGCTGGTACCCTCCTCTTGAGTGTTTCCTCTCCAATCAACCGCAGTGCAAACACATTCGGGTAGCCTGGAAGAGAGAGGAGAGGAGATAGACGGAGGACCAGTAGTGTCTGGTTCCCTCCTCTTGAGTGTTTCCTCTCCAATCAACCAAAGTGCAAACACATTCAGGTGGCCTGGAAGAGAGAGGAGAGGAGATAGACGAAGGACCAGTACTTGCTGGTTCCCTCCTCTTGAGTGTTTCCTCTCCAATCAAACACAGTGCAAACACATTCAGGTGGCCATGAGTAGAGAGGAGAAGAGACAGGCGCAGAACCAGTAGTTGCTGGTACCCTCCTCTTGAGTGTTTTCTCTCCAATCAACCACAGTGCAAACACATCCAGATGGCCTGGAAGAGAGAGGAGAAGAGACAGGCAGAGGACCAGTGTTTGCTGGTTCCCTCCTCTTTAGTGTTTCCTCTCCAATCAGCCACAGAGAGGACCAGCAGTTGCTATTCGGGTGGCCTGGAAGAGAGAGGAGAAGAGACAGACGGAGGACCAATAGTGTCTGGTTCCCTCATCTTGAGTGTTTCCTCTCCAATCAACCACAGTGCAAGCACATTCAGATAGCCAGGAAGAGAGAGGAGAAGAGACAGACGGAGGACCAGTAGTTGCTGGTACCCTCCTCTTGAGTGTTTCCTTTCAAATCAACCACAGTGCAAACACATCCAGGTGGCCTGGAAGAGAGAGGAGAAGAGACAGGCGGAGGACCAGTGTTTGCTGGTTCCCTCCTCTTGAGTGTTTCCTCTCCAATCAGCCACAGAGAGGACCAGCAGTTGCTATTCGGGTGGCCTGGAAGAGAGAGGAGAAGAGACAGACGGAGGACCAATAGTGTCTGGTTCCCTCATCTTGAGTGTTTCCTCTCTAATCAAACACAGTGCAAACACATTCAGGTGGCCATGAGTAGAGAGGAGAAGAGACAGGCGCAGAACCAGTAGTTGCTGGTTCCCTCCTCTTGAGTGTTTCCTCTCTAATCAACCACAGTGCAAACACATTCAGGTGGCCTGAGGAGAGAGAGTAGATAGGCGGAGAACCAGTAGTTGATTGTTCCCTCCTCTTGAGTGTTTCTCTTCCTATCAACCAAAGTGCAAACACATTCAGGTGGCCTTGAGGAAATGGAGAAGAGATAAGTGGAAGTCCATCAGTTGAGCATTTTCTCTCTAATCAACCACAATAAAAGCACATTCAGAAGGTTGATATCGATGTGCAGAATCAATGTGTAGATTTGCGGAAGAGAGAGGAGAGGAGATAGGCGGAGGACCAGTAGTTGCTGGTTCCCTCCTCTTGAGTGTTTCCTCTCTAATCAACCACAGTGCAAACACATTCAGGTGGCCATGAGAAGAGAGGAGAAGAGACAGGCAGAGGACCAAAAGTTTCTGGTACCCTCCTCTTGAGTGTTTCCTCTCAAATCAGCCCCATGCAAACACATTCAGGTGGCCATGAGTAGAGAGAGAAGAGACAGGCGGAGGACCAAAAGTTTCTGGTGCCGGGCCGGCCTGGAAGAGAGAGGAGAGGAGATAGACGAAGGACCAGCAGTCGCTGGTTACCTCCTCTTGTGTGTTTCCTCCCCAATCAACCACAGTGTGAACACATTCAAGTGGCAATGAGAAGAGAGGAAAAGACAGGCAGAGAACCAATAGGCGCTGGTTGTAGCCTTCCCCTTATTAGAGTTTCAATCTCCATCAACCACAGTGCAAACACATTCAGGTGGCCAGGAGGAGAGGAGAAGAGACAGGCGGGGGACCAGCAGGTGCTGCTGAGAGGAGAAGAGACATATAGGCAGGGGACAAGTAGTTGTTGGTAGCCTTCCCTTGAGAGTTTCCATCTCCATCAACCACAGAGGGAGGCAAGGAGAGAGATTATGGAGGTTGAGGACAGCAGCAAGTAGGCGTTGACAGGGAGGCTTTGCCAATCCAGCCAGTCCTTGTAGCAGAAGAGATCACAAAATCTCTCATAAATAATTTATTAAATGTGAGTAAGGAATCTCGAGAACTCCAGTCTAAATCTTTTCAGTAGCACCAAAAAGGAAGAAGTTAGGCATAGAGGGTGGGCTGCCTTTAAATCCAGCCTCTTGAGCTCTTTAGGAAGTTAAGAGGATTAGTTCAGTATGATTGTTTTAAAACAAACGTGTTTGGAAAATGTAAAACACAAGTGCTGCCTTCACAGTGTAGGACATATATGTGTTATTCATCATGGGAGAGGGATAAGTGATTTATCACCGAAGGTCTTTAGCCCCGAGTGGACTGATGAAGCTATTTTTACATTTTGCTATTATATGTTGGTTGGATATTTTTACTGATTTTTTGTCAGGTGTCTGATGAATTTTTTTGTGGAAAGTAATTCCAGTGTTTTTTGCAAGTTATAAACTGTTCAGTTGACTGGCAGTCACAAGCCGTGTTGCGTTGTGAGTGACCACTGATTTCAAACTATGAATCAGCAAACTGATGAATTGAAAAATTTTTGGGACACTTGGGGATTTGATATAAACTGAACCAAATAAAAAACGCAAAACTATTTCCAGGGCTGTATTTTTCTGTGTATCATTCAGATGGGCCGTTGAGTTAATGCATATTTACCAGATGTCAAAGGGCCCTGTTCCATAAAATTTTTCAATTCTGACCTTAGCATCAGCATCTGTCGCAAGGTTTATCACATTTGGGTATGGTCAGTGTACCGGGGTATTAGGCACTCGATAGAGCAAATCTAATGACTCAGTGTGAAAGCTTGAAGAAAATGATGCAAAAGGCCACACAATTTGCTTCAGTTGGAGCCACTAAACTTGTTAAAGTTTTGTTGTTTGAGAAGTCAGGTCAGAGTTTGTCACACACAATGATATTGCAGTGAAACGCTTCAACTGTGGAAACAGGTAAAGGAACGGCCTAAACACATGCAAATGAGTGAAAAAGGCATAGGGTCTATAAAAAAGACCTCTAACAACCTGTATAGCAGCCATAGGACAAACAGCAGTACCATGTGTGCCGTCCTTGTGCTTTTCTTATGGTGGCAGATGTGTGGTTGAGAGAATGGCAAAAGGAGGGCACAAAAAGTGCTGATGATTAACCCTGCAGCTGATACACAGGTTGTGTGAAGCCTTTTTGTTTGACCCTAAGCGTTTTTCGTCCACAGCTATTGTCTGGGCTGTTTGAGGACTTGTTTCTGTAGTCGCATTGTTCCATTGGAATATTATTGTGTGTGGAAAACTTTCACCCGATGTCTCAAAAAACCGTTTACGTGGCAGTAAATTGAGTGAATTGTGTTGCCATTTGCATAATTTTCTTCAAGCTTTAACATGAAATCATTAGATTAGCCCTGTGGGGTGCCTAATACCCCCGTTCGATCACCGTACCTCAATGTGATAAACTTGGCCACAGACAAGCGAAAAATGGTCACACCTGAGTTATTTCACATAACTGAGTCCTTTAACACCTGATGAAACAGATGCATACACTCAACAGCCCATATGAAGCATATCTAGAAAAATAAAGCCCAGGGAATAGTTTTGCGTTTTTTATTTGGTTCAGTTTAGCTTGTTGGTTTTGGGGGCAGTACCTTAATCTTCATTTATAAGAGAGAAAAATACATTTATTTATGGTTTCACTTACCACAATAGATTCATTGGGTTCCAGTCGTCCTGCAGGCAGATACCACTGTCCCTTACACAATGGCTTGGCTTCTTGCATCATCAGCACTTGGCCCAATTCATTGAGCGCAATGCCATACACCACGTAACCAACATTCACCTTTGTGAAGGGTACAAATTCTTCTGCAAATAATATCAAAATAGACGTATCAACAGTATCATCATACTATTAATCATCATCATCATGTATACTATTAATTCACAGATGCTTTACTTTAGTTCACCAAGACTACTTGTTGCTCAGGCATGAAAACTTGTAGCCGCTATCTTTCACTTCCTGCAACAAACTTATCTGGGTTTCGCCCTTAAACTTAAGTAATTTTAAACTTAAGTAATTTTTGGCTGAAGAAGTCTAGTGAAATATTAAGGTCACAGCGTACACTTCAAGAATGGTGGCCATTTTGTTGCAGCCAATTAGGCAGGCATCTTACATAATTATTATCTCTTCATGTTTGCGAACCAATACCTGTACTAAATTTCATACATTAAGTTAAATATTAAAGTTGCTCTGAATGATAATTTTGTCAGCAAAATATTGGTGGTATAACATGCATTATGGTATAAAATTGTGATCCTTAAAATTTCTGCCAATTTATTACGGTATTTCTTTGATAACATTAATTATTAAATCATTTAGTATAATTTTTCTAGATAGTTTCTCCTTCCTCCAGCACATCCATTATTGATTAACAAGTAGAAAGCAAGCAAGCTTGTGATTTTTTTCCGCGCGTACCCGAAATAAATCTAGGGGTCATTTAGTGCATTTATTGGTCCATTTCAATAGCAAAAAATGATCGTACACCTGAAAAATTTCACACACTTAACAACACGAGCTGGATGGACAGGATAATGTGAAAATTATAGAAACTTTTGATCGAATCCCACCTATCATTCAGAGTAACTTTGAGGTCTCAGAGGACAGTTCAAGTATGGCGGCCATTTTGTTGTGGCTGTCTTGGTGGCCATCTTGGATTTCTCTACATGTTCCTGATCGACACCAATAGACCAATACCTGTACCAAATTCAAGCATCAGTACAAGCACTTACTTTCTTGAACAATGTCCAATTTAGGTCTTGAAGGCAAAGCTTGGCCATTCAGTAGCAGTTCAACTTCTTTGAAAAACTGGTCCATGATCACTGAATCAATGCTCCATGGGCTGTGCAGATTTGCCAAGTCTTAATCCGCGAACTGGAAATTAAAGTAATCATTTCAAAGAGAGATTCAGCAGGGAGAAAATGGAGCATGTAGAGACCAGGTTGGGAGGAAATTAGGAAGGAAGGGAAAGGGCTGAGGAAGGGGGAATATGGGGAGAGGTGACAAAGTTAGCAGGCATGCATAGGTTGTACAAAGGGGTAGGAGATAAGAAATGAGGATGCAAGAACGTTGGAGGTGCAGAGAAGAGAGAATAAAAGGAAGAATGAATTTGAACAGGGTGAATTTGGAGGGAGAGGTGAATTGAAGGAGGGGGAGTGAATTGGAAGAGGGAGATTAAGTGGAGGGAGTATGAATTGAGGAGAAACAATGATTTGGAAGAGAAAGAGAGAATTGCAAGAGGTATGGCAATTGAAAGTTGGACAATGAATTGGAAGAGGGACCATAAATTGGAAGAGAGGTGAATTGGAAGACATACAGTGAATTGGAAGAGGGACATTGAATTTGAGGAGGGAGAGGTGCAGGGAGGGAGAGATGAATTGCTAGAGGTTTGGTAAATCGGAAGATTGGCGCTGAATCGGAAGAGGGAGACTAAATGGTGGGATGGAGTGTGAATTTCAGGAGGGACAGTGAACTGGAAGAGAGAGAGAAGAGAATTACAAGAGGTATGGCAAATTGGCAATTGGAAGTGGGACAGTGAATTGGAAGAGGGACATTGAATTGGAGAAGGGAGAGGTGGATTGGAAGAGTGGAAGAGTGGAGTGAAAATTCCGGGAGAGATGAATTGCTAGTGGTATGGTAAATTGGAAAAGTGACAGTGAATTGGAAGAGAGAGAGGTGAATTGAGAGGGATGGAGAGGTGAATTGAGTGGGAGGGAGAGGTGGATTGGAGGAGGGAAATTAAATTTAAGGAGGAGGGAGGGTTATAGATTGGAAGAGAGACAGTGAATTGGAAGAGAAAGAGGTGAATTGAAGGAGGGAGAGGTGAATTGAAGGAGGGACAGTGAATTGGGGGAGGAGGGAGGGGTGGATTGGAAGAGGGACAGAGAATTGGAGGAGGGAGAAGTGAATTGAAGGTGGCAGGGGTGGATTCAAAGAAGGATAGTGAATTGGAGAAGGGAGAACGAAATTTCAGGTAGGGAGAGGTGAATTGCTAGAGTGGGGGGGGGGGGGGGGGAATTGGAAGAGGAAGACTAAATGGAGGGAGGGAGTGTGAATTTGATGAGGGACATTGAATTGGAAGAGAGAGAGGTGAATTGAGAGTGAGGGAGAGGTGAATTTGGGGGAGGCAGGGGAAGGGTTGGAAGAGGGACAAAGAATTGGAAGACAGACGGTAAATTGAAGGACAGAGATGTTAATTGGAAGAGTGGAGTGATATTACAGGGAGGGAGAGATGAATTGCTAAGGGTATGGTAAATTGGAAAGGAAAAGGGACAGTGAATTGAAGGAGGGAGAGTGAATTGGGAGAGAGAGGTGTGAATTGGAAGGTGTACAGGGAATTGAAGAGGGGCACAGTATTTGGGGAGGGAAGGGGTGGATTTAAAGAAGGAGAGTGAAATTTCAGGGAGGGTGAGGTGAATTGCAAGAGGTATGGTAAATTGGAGGGAGTGTGAATTGGAGGACAAATGGTGAATTAGAAGAGAGAAAGGTGAATTTGGATTATGGAGGGAGGGAGACGTGAACTGAAAGAGGGAGAGGGAATTGGAGGAGGAGGGAGGGGATGGATTGGAAGAGGGACAGTGAATAGGAAGAGAGAGAGGGGAGAGGTGAATTGGAGGAGTGAGAGTGAATTGGAAGACCGAGAGTGCGCGAACTTGAGGTGGGAATGGGAAATGGGCAGGGACAGTTGGAATTAGAATTGGAGGAAGCTGGGTTAAATCTGTAAAATGGAAGAAGGGATATATATGAAAAGGAAAAATGGAGGTGCTCAAAACAGCCGGACTGACAAGCCAGTCGGCTGTTGAAACAGAAGAGCGAGCGAGGCTGCAGGCTGATGAAATTATTCAAATTGGATATCAAATTGGAATCTGGGGCAGTAGGACTGTAATGTAGTGTGTAGTTGCCTATCAGGTCCGCGCTGCTGCCTATCAGGTCCGCGCTCAGCAGAACTCAGCAGAACTGTGCTGGTTTGCTTCAAAAATGCATGAATGCGAGGACGACTCAGGACGTGAAATAGAACACCAGCAGTGAAATGTTGTAGCCTGAAAAACAGCGCCTTTTCAGCAGGGTGGGCGGGATTATACAATTTGTATTGACCATTGTGCCAAAAGTAGTGTATTTATTTGTCTTAAAATGTTGGTTTTGGTATTTTTAAGGTGGCTCGCTACTCGTGGCCAAGCAATGGCGACGTCGCCATAGCAACAGCCTGGGGGGGGTTCTCGCCCCGAAATATGACGGAGGTGCTCAGCTGAGTGTCTCGCACTCAGACCCAGTAACGGAGTGCCGGAACCCAAAAATAGGACCCTGGACTAGGGAAAATTCGCCCTCAAACAGCTATTTTTTTCAGGTCGGCTGTATTATTTTAATTATTTGTCCCAAATAATTTCTTTTTTGCCTCTACGGATGTCCTTTGGAAGGTGATTTTTACGCGAAATTCAGAGTGCTTGAAATGTTGGACCATGTCTAGGAATATTCAGACCTCATTTTAGGACCCTTAGCTAGGGAAAAATTAGCCCTTGAAGAGCCCTTTTCATCCGAGCATAGGTGTAGACCAACATATAGTGAGAACCCCCCCCCAGGAGCAACAGCAGCATACTGAGCTCTCTGGGCAGCTTTTTTGCTTTTTTATAATTCTGTGCGACGGCTGCTTCGTTTGCCATTTGCGCCACTTCTATTTGGGTTAGAGACTTCTGGTTTAAAGCATAGAATATTTTAAAAGACGATTTTCGGCAAGCAGGTCTAATTTCTCAAAAATAACTTAGAGATATAAATAAATTTTTATATGAAAATCCATCCCGGTAACAAACCTTCTCTTATGTCTTTTATTGTTCCTCACAATATTTGGAAATAAATGACAAAGAAATGAGAAATCCTATCTAGCCAATTTTTTTTAGCGCCATGGTTTATAAAAAAAATTAAAATTGTCAAAATCAATATTTTGATTCCGAGTCCCTTGGAAAGCCCTTTAAACTTGATATATTTCTTTGAAATTGTAATCAGTTTTTCCATTAAAGTGTCCTCTTTAAATTCATGCTTTATTGCATAATATGGGATGCATGACCACTGAATGGCAGGGCAAACTTCACAGTAAAAAAGCTAAGGAAAAAATTGAGTTTTCCGGGTTTAAGTGGACTGACTTTCTTGTACATAACCTCAAATATTTTGAAAGAAAAGCTGGTTGCGACCACTTTTTTTTTTACATATCCTTGCTATAAACTATATATTGGATCATTCTAAACTATTCTTAAGAAATCCTATCTTGGAAAGTTCACGAGTATCGAGCCACCTTAATAAATATAAAGCGAACACTACAGTTTTTGTAAAATATTAAAAATTACAAGAAATTATTATTTTCCGTTTCCAAACCAGACCTTGGAAACGGTCATACGTATAGACATGAAAATCTACTATAGCATGTGTTAAATATCCTAGATGTGCCCCTTGCTCTTAAACATGATAATGTTCAGCAAAAATATGACAAAATCGTGTTTTTCAATGCTCTGTGATTCCGTCAATTTGCTAAACCATTGAAATTTTGTATTTATATATGTCTAAATCATACCTCTTTAAATTACTGAACTCATTTCGAGGGCCAATCTTAAGAAATTTTGATAAAAACTGAAAAACATGTTATGGTAGGTCTATATGCTATTAATTAAATGCAAAAAAAAATACAAAAGAGTGTCTTACAAGCTATTACATGTATTTCCTTGCCTATAAGCCAACTTGTCATATTACCATGTTCAAATCAAGATGCATGAAATTGCTTGCAAAACACACAAATTCACCCGGTCAAAATAAAATGGCTGCTTAAAGTCAAGGGTGTGCTGCTGCGCAGCCTATGTTTTTTAAAAAATCACTGTCACGGTGTCTTACTAAACAAAAGTAGCTGTGGTTATTACAGCTTGACATTTTTAGTGAGTTATCTGGTTATAAATTGTGAATCAAGATCATCGATCATTAACCTATGACAATGCAAGAAGCTGCATTGTTGACATATCACAAAGCATACACTATTTATCACACCTTCTATGTTCCTTCTTTGATCATCCAAGCATGACCATTTGCATTGTTTTCATTGCATGCTTCAATGCCTTTGAAGTGACAGCAGCTGATCTTCTGGTGGTTCCAATCTTATCCGCTATGTGTCGTTGAAGTCGAAATTTGGCACCATGGACGAGGGAGGTTCTCAAGCTAAAAGGACACTTTTTATAGGAAGGCTGCCCCAAACAGCAACGGATGAAGGCCTAGAAAAACTATTTAGTAGTATTGGACCAACAAAACGTTGTTTTGTAGTCAAAGATCGCGGTACGTGTCTGTGAACAGTGTTGAAAGTATCGGTAGTAGCTTCATATCACTGAATTATCGCCCACAACATGTGCTCTTTAACAAAAGTAGGAATCCCTCAAGGCTCGGTCATTGGACCTATTTTATACATTATTTTCACTAGTGACATATCGGATTACATATCCACACGACATATAAAATATGCTGACGACGTCACTATTTGGACCAGTGGTTCAAACATTTCCGTCACTGAAGATACTTTAGATAGGGAGAATACCCAATTCTTAAATAATATTCTAGTTAATGATTTCACTGTCAGAGATGCTTATCACACATCCCTGGATATCAAATAACTCATATACTTTGCAAGATTTTGTCTAATTTGTGTGCCTGTAGCATTTCTAGCGACCCTTGTGCAGTCTGACACTTTTAGGAAAAAAAGTCAAAATTGTGAAAAAAGCGTCCCAAGTCATTATCTCAGTAATGAATAGTTGTTTTTTCATGATTTTTTGCATGAAGCCTCTGAAGATGATTAACTTTCAATAAAACTAAAGAAACTGGCCCTGAAGATGCGAGCAATACCTGGACATCATCAAAATGTGCAAGCGTCGGCAGAAATCTTCAGTGAAATTGTCAAATGACTCTCCGCAATCCCAGTTTGTTTTTGGTTTAAAATCAGTAAAACTTGACCGATTTTCAAAATTTAAAGTTCTAAGAGTATGTAAACAAAATTTAGAGTTGATGGACACTGTCAGTTTGGATCTCACGATGGTTATAAGACCGCCGTGCACTTCGTAAGTCCGATGAAGTTTCACAAAAGAAAATTTCTTTAAGGTTTACATGTATAAATCCCTAATAAACATCATAAAATATATGGATCTGCACAGAAGGTGGTATCATACTGAATATTTATCCAAATTATCCAATGAACAAGTGATTCGAGACTGGTTTATCATGATTTGATCATTGTCATTCTACACCACATAAAATTTAGTATAAACAGTTTAACTTCAGGCTTATATTAATGTTCAAACTTGAATTAACTCATTTGAAATGCCAAAATTGTCTAAAATATACAACCCACTGTTATATAAAGAGGCTGTAAAAGATAGATTTGGGTCTTTTTAAATATTTTCAGTATGTGGTTGTTCTTTTGCTTGATTTTTTACAAAATGTGAAGAAAATCCCACTTAAAGTTATGTGAATATCCTTATTTTGCACTATAAATAGGGTGAGGTTATATCAAAATCATAATATTTGATAAATCCACCGGTTTAGGGAATTTGAAGTGAGTGAAAATGGAAAATAAACCAGAAAACAGCATGTCACTCAGGTTTGGAAGTGATATTTTTCAACATAAAAAGATTTGCAGTGGCCTTATCCCTGGCTCAATTTTTATGAATGATGGCTTAAATTAAAGCCAACAGAATAATCTATCAATTGCAATGGGTTTTCATAGCGTATACAAACCTTAGCTTGGTTTAAATTGACTTTAAAATGTTATTTCCTTATTTTTAATAAGAAGCAGCATTGATACCAACTTGAACAATTCATATACTCTAACTTTAAGTACCATACTCCATGAGAGAAAAGAAAAAATAAAATATTTTAAACGTTTTTTAGCCTAAAAACACGGGAAAAAAATTGTAGTTCTGTTGGGACACTTTTGCTGAGATTTTGACAGATTTTTGGAGGCTGCAACAGTGGCGGTACCTGGAGGAGACTATTCTCCCTACTTTAGAGCAGAATATGATGGAACTGTTCAATTGGGCCTATAAATGGCAACAAGCCATTAACATTGCCAAAACTGAAGCTATGTGTTTCAGTACACAAGGTAATGTTAAACTGGATATAAATGTAAGAAATAGGACTTTCAAACTAGTCGAAGAGAAGAGACTACTAGGAGTCATCTTTGACAACAAACTTACCTTTAGGTCACATATAGCCGCAACTGTAGCAAAGACCAAAGGTATGCTAGCCAAACTTAGTGCCTTAACACAGGGCCTCAGAGGGGCAGGCACGGATTTCATGCTTACTCTGTATAAAAGTTGTATAAGGCCACATCTGGAATTCGGATACACAATATGGTGCTCATCTAAGGACATCAATGAGTTACTTGGTGTACAAAACCAAGCACTCAGACGGTGCACTGGAACTATGCAGGGCACTGCCTCAAACGCTTTGGAAGCTATCACAGGAGTCCTCCCATTGGACTTAAGGCTCGACCAGACTCTTATGACCACTTTCCTCAAAATCTCAAGAAATGAGACACTTATGCTAAAAGATAAGGTTGGTCAATTACTTGAAGATGCTCATTTTATGGACTACAAAATCATCACCAGCCTTCATAAACTTCGAATGGTCGCGAAGCTACTTTCCAAGGATTTCAATAAAGTTGAACCGTTGATCCAGACCAAAATTAAGCACCTTACGTGGCCCAATCCTGTTGCTGTCAACTTGGAAGACTTTTATGCTTCTGGAAGCAGCCACAATCGCAGTGACCAGCAGAAAACAGCAGCTCTCTCGGCTGCTCTGGACTATCTGGACACTACTCAAAATGATGTTGTTGCTTTCACAGACGGTTCTGCCCTTGGCAACCCAGGGCCATGTGGGGCTGGGGCAGCTATATACTGGAAAGGAGTTGTAGGTGAACCCAGCCACCATGTCAAACCCGTTTCTATTAAATCCAGTAGCTATCAAGGAGAGCTACAAGCCATCCTTTTAGCGATTGAAACTGTTTCTAAGAAGAAACCGTTACTACATGACAGAAAAATTCATGTCATCACAGACTGTCAGTCAGCTATCCATGTCACTACCAGAGGCCGAGTTGACGACAACTATGGTCACATAGCTGACAAATTACAGGAATTAGTTCATGAACTTGAAACCCGCAGGGTCTTTGTATATATATATTGGACAGCCGGACACATTGACCTCAAGGGGAATGACATTGCTGATTTCTTGGCTAGGAAGGCTGCTCATATGGCATCTATGGATGTACAAAATGAGCCTCTTTCAATATCCGAAGCCAAAACAGAAATTAAAAAGGTCAATGTCAAAAGATGGCAGCATAGATGGAACTGTGCCACTACAGGCAGATTTACTTTCTCCCTGTATCCTGCAGTTAGTGAAAGAGGCTACAGATCACTCGGAAACAGAGCCATGGATATTAAAACTATAAGGCTCAAAACAGGCTCCTCCCTCCTGAATGATCACATGCACAAAATTCTGCCAGCCTTCTATCCTACCCTAACTGTGCATGTGAACTGAGTAGGGGCACTATAGAGCATTTCATTTTTGACTGTTCTCTATACAATGCTGAGAGGGCATGTTTATTCGACAATATTGACTCCTTATTTCACAGATACAAAATTCCTGCTAACAACCGTCTTATTAATATGCAGGTACTCCTGGGACAACCAGACTTTTTACCTAGAGAACTTATCACTCAGCTCCACACCAGAGTGGCACATTTTATTGTGGCCACAGGTGTCAGCATCTAGCCAGCCACCTAGTGACATTTACATACCTGTGACTAATACCAGAGAACTACACCAGGAGTCCATATGCTGATGAAAAAGCAGCTTATCGAAAGACAACAACAAAGCTCTTTAACTGAATGTGTATTTGTGTCGTAGAGGAGCAGTGTGGTCATGAATTAATTGTCATTGGTCAGTGATCTTCAGTGAAGTCAATGTTACTGAGCCTGAGTGTGACTACAGAGGTACGTGATACGTTTGTCGCGATCTATGCTTTTCCGCTTAGACCTAGAGTCACTGGTGCATACATATGTTGGCTGTTGCGGACCAAACCTTTTTTGTGGTGACATGATGTACGTACTATGCTTCTAGTAACATCTTTGATTAAAGAGACCCAAGCATTAGAGTATTGGTTATTAACATTTAAAATTAATAAAAATAAGTTATAACAGTTTTTTGTTTTTTTATAATTTTAGAGACTGGCAAAAGCAGAGGATTTGGTTATGTTACATTTGCACTGTGGTAAGTAAAATTCTGTTTCATACAGAGTATTTTTTCCAACAGTATGGAAAAACAGATGGCCAAGCGATTGTTTTGTAATTGTGTTTGAGCTGAATATTTTTTTGTGAATTTTTCAGGAGTGATGCAGCCAAAGCCAAGAATGAGATTAAAGATTTTGAAGGCCGGAAGTTGAACATTGATTTTGCTGATCCCAAGGCCAAAAAGAAAAATGAAAAAAAGCCGAAGAAAGTTGTGGACGCGGCGCCATTAGATAAGCCGAAAAAGACGATATTTGAAGAAAGTGATGATGAAGAAATGGAGAAAGAGGAAAAAGTTCAAGAAAAAGAGCAAGAGGAAGAAGAGCCAGAAGAAGAAGAAGAGCAGGAAGAAGAGCAAGAGGAACCTGCCAAGGAGTCACCCAAGGGAAAGAAAGAGTTGAAAAAGAAAGGGGAATCACCAAATGGTGAGTTGCGGTAATGGGTTATAAAATTTGTTATCTCAGTGTAATAGTATGTATGGTTCAAAATATTGACATTATCATTTACATTATAGGCCTACATAGACACATTTTTAAGCATCAGCTACAACAGTAGCTGATCGCTTATTACAATCGTCCGTTTCCATGCCGGCAGGCAGTTTTTACCTATCGACGATGATTTCTCTGTCAATCTACCAAGTAAACCAACCAAACTCCTCCCGAGTCTTTATTAGCCCCTAACCACAAGACAGGGTTATATTTCGGACATACCGTGTGACTATTTCTTTTGATTCAAGCCATTTTGTTTCATTCCCCATGGCGCACAACCTTCCGCGTCCGCCATTCTTTCTAATCTGGATGTCGGCTAACTCCGGCGTCTGACGGAAACACCCGAAGTATCAAATGCTCTTTTTTGGCGGTTCTCATTTGCTGATATTAAATATTTCCTCATTGACACAGTCACTTTACACCTACTACGAGTCATTTACATACCTGTTTTCATAATTTGCAGTCGTTTATGGAAAAAATAATAAAAAAATTTGGTCAGCCAATCAGGTCACGGCATTTCGTGGAATTCCAATATGGAGGACGAGAGGAACAACAATTTATGGTTGCTGACAAATTTCAGCTGGATTGATAATATACGGCCGTACGCGTGACTGTCAGGTATTTAAACTTATGAAGTTAGGCGTAATTGGCATTGTACCATAGAAAAATATTTTTTCAAAGCAGCTTTTGGTCTATTCAGCCTTGATTTGTCATTGTTCTATAATATCGCTCACGCATAGATCGCGAAAATGCAGTGTAGCGGTTGCGGTAAAAAGTGCGTAAATCATCTGGAACCTCAATCAATGAGGTTACATGACCACAGTGATACAGCTGTTAGGTGTACAGAAATGACAGACCCCATTTTGGAAAGCTCAGGTGAATATCTGTTTTCTATGGACAATTTAGTTGTTGTTTTCCTTCTTCTTCTTCTTCTTATTTGCAACACCTGAGAAAACCCACTTAGGCACAAGCCATCTTGAGATTATATAGGAATTAAAAATATTTTCTTAAGTGAATCAACTGAACATTTTGAGGTCTTTCACAGCCTAGGTTCATATGCAGCTTTGTAGATTAGCCATTTTGGTTACATAGAATGAAAATCAAATACCAACAGAATCCCGCCGCAGCAGTAGTTTTTCCTCCTATCATTTTATCTAACATAACATCAAGATCTTTCAATTTTCAAGCAATTTTTATATCTGCAGCTGATGCTTTACATGCTATGCATGTTATTTTTGTACTATTCCTTGCTTTTGTCAGTGCTATGTAATCTAAATTCCAAAAAATAATATTTTGAAAAAGGGAAATATGTATTCATTAAACGTCACTGTTGTTATGTGTTGCAGAGTCGCAAGAGAGGAAAGAAAAGAATTCAAAGAAGTGGAAGTTGATCATCAGAAATCTATCATTTTGGGTGTGTGTCGTCTTGCTGACTGCTGTGTTATGTCATAAATGAATATATTACATGTATGTGTAGATTTGAAATAGAATTGGTGAAGCCTGGTCAATTTGCCAAGAAGGTAAGTAATACTCTTTGTGAAAATTTAAAGGTTGAGGTAAACAATTTATGAGACTCATTCTAGCCTCATCATGCTCAAAAGAGTTGTTAGCTCAGGTGGTAGCGCACTGGGCTCCCAGGACTGGACTGCCAATCGCTGGTTCCAGGGTTCGATTCCCGCACTGGCTGGGTCACTTGGGCTTGTGTTGGACGGCAGTTTCAATCATACCTCATTGCTGTGACCCTCATGTCCTGGTCAGCCTACCCAGAGCATAAGTACCGCATTTAAAGCCCAATCATTCATCCACCTGTCTTTGTATGAATATGTTTTATCTATACATGTACTTGTATTTGACGATTGTCAAAATGTTGATTTGCAGTGTGGGGAAGACCATCTCAAGGAAGTGTTTAGCAAATTTGGACAAGTCACAGACGTGAAAATTCCCAAAAAGCCAGGTATGTTAATAGACAAAAGAAATTTGTGCAAAAATAAAAATAAAAACCTGACTCCTATCATTCAACTGATTAGATATGACTGTTTGAACTTAATCTGTTGATGTTTTTTTTGCAGATGGAAAGTGTTTCGGATATGGGTTTGTTCAGTTAAAAACCTACATCCAAGCTCATGCAGCTATGAAGGAAATGAACGCCAAGCCAATTAAAGGTCAGTGATATGTTCCAGATAGTTTTGCTTTCATTATAATAATCTTCCAAATTTTCCAAAATTCTTGTGAAATTGATGCAACTAATAATTTAGTTTAAATTCTTTTAACAGGACGACCAGTTGCTGTCGATTGGGCTTTGGCAAGAGATGTCTATATGAGAAATAAAGGTAAATGGAATGGATAATTGGATATCTTCTCATCTTTCTATAATCATGATCATTGAATTTAACGCATTAGCTTGGGTGTGGATTAAGATCTATTCATCATGTCTCATTACCCTAATCAAAGCTATAAATCAATTGAGGACCGCTATGTCTTGTTAGACTTAGTTTGATTGCAGACTTTTAGTCAGTATTAGAGTTGCCCTGATATATTTGTATACTTCTAGGTGGTACACAGGATAAAACAGACAGCGACTCCAAAGATAAGGGTGTCAAAAAAACTCAAGATGAACTGGAAAAAGAGCTCAGTGATGGTAAGAATATTTTATGAGAAAAGTTAGATTTTTAGCCTGGTTCACCAGGCTAATTCAGGAGTAATGGTCTGAAAATATTGTCTGTCAACTCTACTGTTCAATAACTACAGGTTCAATATATCTGTTTTTGTGTTTTATTGGTTTGTTAGGGTAGCTAGATGTATGGAAATTACTATTTTTTTTCAATTTCAAAAATTATTTTTTTTCCCAAAATTTTTTTTCCGAGATTTGAAAAAATTAAAAAAATTTCAACTTTTTTTTCAATTAGGCCCACACTAATTTTTTTTTTTCAAAAAGAGGAAATCGGGCAACTTCTGTTTTTCAAAATTTAAACATTTTTTGTTCCAAGATTTTAAGTTTTTTTTCCTAAATTAAAAAAAAAGAAAAAAAATTGTTTTCCTATATTAAAAAAACCCATTTTTTTGTTCTAAATTTGTTTCAAAGGAGGAAATTGGGCGACTTCAAGATTTAAAAAAATCGTACACATTCTGTTCGTGGTTATTTGGATATTATTTTGTTCATGGAACAACCACAATCACAGCACTTCACTTGCCGCAATTCAGAACCACCTTTCTCTGCCATTTCCAAAAAAGTACACTTAACTATTTCACCAGCATTGCTACATATTTTGCCGTCATCACTGCCACATATTTTGCCGTCATCACTGCCACATATTTTGCCGTCATCACTGCCACATATTTTGCCGTCATCACTGCCACTTGAGCCAGGCTTTGAATCTGCGGATTCTTGTAGCTTTATATAACACAACTGTTGAGACTTTGAAAGTACCTCAACATGTTTTAGGTGTTGTAGAGAGAGTGTTCCTAGCATGCAGAAAATGGATAATCATTGCAACATCAAATTAACTTTATTTCAATGCCAGATGATGAAAATGAAGATTCTGATAACTCTGAAGAAGAAGAGGAGGAGGAGGAAGAAGAAGCTGAAAGTGAAGAGGAAGAAGAAGTGAGTGGTGATTCAGAAGATGATGATGACGATGATGAGGACGACGATGATGATGATGACGATGATGAAGATGATGACGAAGATGATGATGAAGATGATGATGACGAGAGTGAAGATGAAAGTGTTCAGAAAAAAGGTATTTGTGTCTGATATAAATGAGTCAATTTCTTGTTTTATTAAAAAGCCTTCTTGAGTTTCAATTCAATTTGCCAAGTTATATTTATATATTTATGTTTTTGAAACCATTAACATAGTACAGACCAAGTTAATTTACACTCAAACCGCTGGCATTCACATATTTATTTATAATTTTAGGTAAAAAGCAACAGAATACTAACAAGAATAAAATGAGTAGTTCCATGGATGTCAATGAAGGAAGGACAGTATTTATGAGGTATGAATTTTTCCCTGTTACTCCAATTCTCATATTTTTGTGAGAATGTCAATCTATAACAGTGTGATGTCTTTGAAGTTTCTGAATTCACATTACCATATTTTCTGCATTAAAAGCACACCCCTAAATAAAAGCCCACCGCCTCCATAAAGAACCAATTTTGATCAAAATTCCATCAAAATATGACTTTATCCAAAGTTTTTAATGCAAAAAACTATTAATTGCCCAACTCATCATTACATCTGCCCACCGGGCCCCTAATGCAAACAATAGGGTATTTCTCAAAATTTTGTGGCATGGTTTGTATGAAAGTGATATACAGATATTGTGCTGGGCATTTATAAGAAATCATTTATTTATAGGAATGTGTCATTTGACACAGTGGAGGAAGACCTGGAAGATTTCTGTGCACAATTTGGAGAGCTCAATTACTGTAAACTAGTAATCGACCCTAAAACGGAGCATCCCAGAGGTATGCCATCTATTTTGAGAAAATTGTTTTATTTTAGTTCTATTACTCTGGTGTTTTGAATTAGAGTACAAACATTTACTTTCAAATGTATTACACAAATTGTGTGATGATGTAACTTTTTTTTAAATTTCAGGTACAGCATTTGTTCAGTTCACTTCCAAAGAAGATGCTGAAAAATTCATTGAAGAATCTACAAAAGACTTTCAGGTAGGTTCTATGGGCTTTCTTCTCTGTAATGGATTATTTACGTAACTAATATATACTGATGATAGTCATATTGCGTAACATAGCCAAGATATTCCATGCGCATGCTGAGACTTCATTTCCCCTTCCCTGCCTTCCATGGTCATTCCGTGGCCTGAAAGTAGACTGTTGGTGTGTAAGTTGCCAAGATACTTATAACGTAAGTCCTCTACACTCATTTGACAAAGAGTATGTACTTTTGTTCTTTGGAATATAACAGTGTTCTACTTTACTTGCAGAAGTTCACCGTAGATGGAAGAAAGATTGACGCCACGTTAGCTGTAGACAGAGGAAAAGCTCTACAATTGAAGAAGCCACATGTCAGCGAGGAGAAGGAGAAGGACAAGAGGAATCTGTGGCTTATCAGGGAAGGCTGTAAGTAGTTCTTAAAGGGACAGTGCTATGCCATTTGTAATTTGTTATAATTTGCATCATATTGTTGGTACAAACTTTAATGTATCTTGCAAGCATATCTTGGCTGCAAGTTATAAGAATATGCTGGCTAAATAGTTTTTCGGCGTGTCAGTAAAATTGCAAACGATAATCATACACCAGCCCACTGCAGCTGGTGCTTATCTCTCTCAGAATGTATATTATATAAACCCCTGTAGGCCTACAGACAGACACCCCAAGGTTGGCTACAGTCCCAGTTTGTGCTGATTGGAAGCAATTTTGTTCAAACCACAGACTTGGCAGAGACTTCTTCACAGTGTAGTTTACTGGTTAAGGGGGTCAATGTCATGCAGATGTACATCCATGTAACTGACAAATGATGGTAGTAACTGGAATGACTGTAATGCCTGGGGTTGGGAGCAGAAAGTCGCTCATGTAGTGAACATAGTCTCTCTCAGAGGGCAGAGTTATACAATATTCCAGTACGATTCCTCATTTCCACGTTTTCTGTTTTCCAGTGATTCGTGCTGGTACGCAAGCTGCCCAAGGTTTATCAAAAGCTGACATTGCTAGGAGAACGAAGGTAAAATTTCGATTAGAAAAGTAGACTAATTTAGAGTTCATGATAAAATAATTGGCGTATCATTGAAATTGCTCTAACATTTCTTTCTCATTGTGTGTTAACTTACAGATAGAGCAGTTGAAAAGACAGAAGTTGAAAAATCCCAACATATTTGTTTCTACTACTCGACTATGTGTTCACAATATTCCAAAATCGACAGATGACAAGGCTCTCCGGAAGATCTGCATGAAAGCTGTTAGTGATACGAAAAGTCGCGTTACAGAGGTACATATATCTGACAGTTATATTCATTTCTTGTATCTGCGTCAAATCAGGAGCTTCTGATTATTATCAAATTAAACGTTGTGATGTAAACGAGCAGCTATTATTAAAATTTCCATCATGGACCTCTCAATTCTAGTAAGAATTTTGGGCTGTGTTTTTTTCAACATTTTCGTTTTGAAAAAGGGCAAATTTTCAAAGTAATTTTGTGTATCGTTATTTGTGAAAAATTGATCTCTTGATCCCAAGAATTATATTTTGACAATATAGTTTGACATTAATTTGCAGTGTCGAATCATGAGAGATATGAAGAATGTGTCTGCAAAAGGAAGTGCTAAGTCACTGGGATTTGGTTTTGTGAATTTTGGTGAACATAAACATGCTCTTGAGGCCTTGAGATATCTCAACAATAATTCTGCAATATTTGGTGAAGAAAAGGTTAGTATGGTCAATGATTAATTGGAATTGTTTGTAATCCAGTAGAGCTAATATGGATTTCCATGTAACATGCATCACCTATAGTCATTGGCAAGTCTCTGAGCAATGCTTCGTATAAGTAGTCTTTCATTGTAGTTTTGACGTGATTGTTGCTAAAAAATAAACTCTTAAGTGTAGAATCTTTACTCTCCACTATATTGAAGGCTTAATAATGTAAATCAAAGTGCCCTGTTGATAACTTGTTTGCAGATTATTTCAAGACTTGCCTTGTATGTGCCTTTTCACACATCATCACTATATATCCTCCGGGTGGTTATCAAAGAAAATTCAAAATGTTTATCATTCAGGGATAGTCAGTGATTTGTGGATATAGATTATGATGAACATTTAATGATTTGATGAATGTTTCCTCTTTCCTTCAGAGACCAATTGTAGAGTTCTCCTTAGAAAATAAAGCTGCCTTGGAGGCCAAGCAAAGGAGGATCGAGAGACATCAGGTGAGATTCAAATTTTCGCCGCTATTCCGTATATATATTTATCATTGGCAGTTGGCAGATATGTATCTATATACATTTATCAATCTATAATATGTGTTCTGTCTATGTGAAATAATCTGCCAATCCACTTTTTCACTTTGTAAGGTAATTGAAAACCAACAATACTTTCCAATTCACAGACAAAGGAAGCCAGTATGAAGCGTCATAATCAAAATGAGGGTGATAACAAACAGGCCAGGCAACCGCCACGAGGAAAACACACAAATAAGAAATCAAAGGTAGTGATTTGTACTGAAGTTATTTGAACTTAATATCAATGGGATGAAAATCAGTCGTACTATATTTTGGTAATTAATATATAGTTGAAATAGCTAAAATTGCTCTGATTATCATGCATTACGTTTTTTCTCAGATATTGGACATTGTGGCTCCTGTACCAACACAAGAGGGTGAAGACAGATCGAAAATTCCGAAAGGATTACCATCACATTGGGGCCCAAAAATACGACACAAGCAGCGACAGCTACCTGCTGGCAAACCAACCAAAAAACAGAATAAAAAAGGTCAAATGAACTTGAAGAGACCGGCTCCAAGCCAACCTGCAGTGGTGAGTACTATATAAAAACAGTTTTTATTACATAGAAATAATGTGATTATAGTAATGCGAATGGTAATCTTGAAGAAAATTATTAACTTCGGTGTGTTTACTTGTTACAACGTTTTTGATTCAACTGTTGAAATAAGTAGGGCTGACCTTTTTTGGTGACTTTCAGAAGAAGTCTTTTTAATACTTTCTGTCAATGATCGGTGGAATAAGCTTTAATTCAGTAGTTTGATTAATTTGATTAATAAAAATGCCAAATGCTGTTTGAAGGGCAGTTAAGGCAATAAGAATGTTACTTGTAACATGTGCGTCTAAGGCACTGCTTCTGCATAGTGCTGCTTGTTGATTATTTTAAATTAATAAAAACTCTTTGAGATAATTTTTCAAATTTGTTTATTTTATTTAATGTTCTTTGCCTTTTTCAGGAACAGCCCAAGAAGAAGAAGAAAAGAAGCAAGAACTTTGAAAAACAAGATGCCTTCGATAAACTTGTTCATAAATATAAGCAAAAAATATCTTCAGCTGTTAAATAGTGTCTTAAATATTTTAGCTTAGCAGATATTCAAATTATTGTACATAAGCATTGTTGAATGTATATAGGATTGTGATATTAAATGGAATTTTCCGTCAATTACATGTTATTTGATTCAGTTGGTGTTTTTTTGTGTCATAATTTTATTAATAATTTTTGCGGAGTGACTAGATTAGTTGAGTAGGCCCACAAAGTATTTCATTGTTTATCTAAAAGAAATGGATTCTTGTTCTCTTCGGCTAATGAAATAGGTTCTAATTTCTAATTTCTTTTGACCATTGTAATAATATCAAGTGTCATAAAGACAAAGTAATGATTTATTGATGGTGGCAGCACCTGTCGATTATTGCTGCCGTAGCCCCATCTGCAAAAATTCTCTGAAAACGCCAGATGTCGCCACTGTCTGATAAACAAGAAACACGTGCAGTGACAAGACATGTGGATTTGTTTGTGTCAAAATTGGTGTATTAAAGGTAAGTAAAGGCCTGACACATTCAATTACCTTCTTAAAAGTTCTTGTAAGTGCACTAGAACAGTATACCCCTCTAGATAATTGATTAAAACAAGGTATTGTAATGATAAGCAGGGCCAGATATCGATATTTGACAGATGAAATGAATTAGGCATGACATATGTCATGTTACAAGAGAAGACAACATGTATAAGAAAATTTAAGTGTTAGTATTTTAACATTTAGACTAAATCTGTATAGTCTAAGACTAAGTCTAAGAAAGCTCACTCCTCTTAGACTCTTTAGTCTTAATAAGATTTTAGTCGAGGTACTAGTGTTCACACTTAAACTTTTTAAAGTTAAATTTAAAAGGAGTGTGTCACTGCGTGAGACTAGTGGGGTGCACTGTCAGTGGCGGATCTGGGTGGGGGGGGGACCCCTAGACCATGGCAATAACATTTCAAAGAAAATACGCAGAGCAATATGGGCCCACAAAAACCAAAACAACACGCCTCCCCCTACACTACATTGTCTGGATCTGCCGATGACAGTTGGAACAAGCACATATAATGGCACAGCATCGCCCATGCCCCGCATGTTTTATCCTATGTTTATCCTATCCGTTAGCCAGTTTATGCCGTTCGTTTATCCTATCCATTTATCCTATCCATTTATCCTCTCCGTTTATCATATCTGTTTATCCTATCCGTTTATCCTATCCGTGTATCCTACCCGTTATCCTGTTATCCCGTTTATCTTATCCATTTATCCTATCTATTTATCCTATCTGTTTATCCTATCCGTTTATCCTATCCGTTTATCCTATCCGTTTATCCTATCCGTTTATCCAGTACCCCATAAGCACTGGTTCATCCCATTTATCCTGTTTATCTTATCTATTTATCCTATTTGTTTATCCTAGCTGTTTATCCTATCAGTTTATCCTATCAGTTTATCCTATCCATTTATCCTATCCATTACCCTGTCCGTTGACCCTATCCGTTGACCCTATCCGTTTAACATATCCATTTATCCTATCCATTATCCCGTTTATCCCATTTATCCCGATTATCCTATCCGTTTATCCTACCCATATATCCTATCCGTTTATCCTATCTGTTTATCCTATCCATTCATCCTATCTGTTTATCCTATCCGTTTATCCCATCCGTTTATCCTATCCATTTATCCCATCCGTTTATCCTATCGGTTTATCCTATCCGTTATCCTGTTTATCCCGTTTATCCTATCCATTAATCCTATCTGTTATTCTATCCGTTTATCCTATCCGTTTATCCAGTACCCCATAAGCATTGGTTCATCCCATTTATCCTGTTTATCCTATCTGTTTATCTTATCTGTTTATCCTATCTGTTTATCCTATCTGTTTATCCTATCCGTTTATCCTATGTGTTATCCTATCCATTTACCCTAGCCGTTTAACATATCCATTTATCCTACCCGTTGATACTATCCGTTTATCCTATCCATTATCCCATTCATCCCGTTTATCCTATCCGTTTATCCTATCCATTTATCCTATCTGTGTATCCTATCCATTTATCCTATCCGTTTATCCCATTTGTTTATCCCAGCCGTTTATCCAATCCGTTTATCCTATCCGTTTATCCCGTTTATCCTACCTGTTTATCCTACCTGTTTATCCTATCTGTTTATCCTATCTGTTTATCCTATCCGTTCATCCTATCCGTCTATCCTATCCGTCTGTCAACCCATCTATCCATTAAGCCATCCGTCAATCCATTCCTCCATCTATCTATCTATCTATCCTGTCTGTTTATCCTATCTGTTTATACTATCCATCTATCCTATCTGTTTATCCCAGCCATCTATCCTATCCATCTATCCTATCTGTCTGTCAATCTGTCTAACCATCCGTCTATCTATCATTCAATCCATCCGTCAATCCATTCATTCATCTATCTATCTAAGTTTCTTTTTATCCTATCCGTTTATCCTATCCGTTTATCCCGTTCGTTTATCCCATCCGTTTATCTTATCCGTTTATCCCATCCGTATATCCTATCCGTTTATCCCGTTTGTCCTACCTGTTTATCCCGTCTGTTTATCCTATCCGTTTATCCTATCTGTTTATCCCATCCGTCTATCCTGTCCGTCTGTCAACCCATATATCCATCAATCCATCTGTCAATCCATTCCTCCATCTATCTATCTATCTATCCTGTCTGTTTATCCTATCCGTTTATACTATCCATCTATCCTATCCTACTGTATATCCCATCCATCTATCCTATCTGTCTGCCAATCCGTCTATCCATGCATCTATCTATCTATCTATCTGTCTATCTATCTATCTATCTATCTATCTATCTATCTATCTATCTATCTATCTATCTATATGTCTATCTTTTGTTTACATGAGTGTATATTACTAGAAAATGCCCATTAGTGAAATAAATAAGTTTGGCAATGCATTATCGTGAAGTGATGCTGTTGACGCTGTCGTTAAAGTAGGGAAATATTTTAAGAACACCTGGTATTTAGAGTGAGTTGCAGGTGTTTAAAGTTGAAAAGGTTGTAAAATTGTAAATGGGCAATTGTTGACATTCGCCTGTAGATGGCAGGGAGATGTTTGCTGGATCATGCAGGGCAATGAGAGATGTATTATAGCCAGGTTGGCAGGTTATCGGATCAATGATAACATAGGGACAATCTGCCTGTTGCGTAAGGTGCTGCCACCCGTGGGAAAATGGTTATAAGAAGTGGCTCCCTCTGTGGAGGAGTTAAGTATGAGAATATGCGGTTTCATGCGCTCCTGGTGGGAGATCAGTGGTGGAGTAGGGAAACAGAAATGCGAGGGTAGTTACACGATTGTGGGCTCCCATCTGAAGTATGAGACAAAAAAAGAAGGATAGGTGGATAGTTTGGTTGAGTGACATGCCTATGGCAGGATATATAGCTGGCAACTGGGTTGATATTGTGACCTGAGTTTTAGCTCAAATGTTAGTGGGATAACCAGTATTTTATTTACATAAATATAAAACAGGTTTATATAATATTTAGTAAGTTGCCCGTAGATTGGAGGGAAGAGAATAGAATAATAAGAAATAGATACAATATAAGCCCCTGCTACCTGTATAATTAGTTGGAAAGATGCATGAACTATACTGAGATGCAGGAATTGCTGAGTTTCCCAGAAATAGAATGTGGTGCAAAGGGAGGAACTGGCAAAGGACTTGCAGGTGCTGCCCTCTTGTGTAATGTATGTGAATGAGTTGCTGCTTGCAGTGGCCATTCTGTGTACTAAAACTCACCCTGTGGAAGGGAAAATGGCCACCACAATGCAGGCTTTCTGGACCTTGATAGCCTCTAAAAATGATAATAGTAAATTTTCTAATATTGAATTAAACTGAAAATACCAACCGTGGTGCACATCTACAATGGTATCAATGTGTTATGCATATGATAAGAACTGTCAGAGTGGGCTGGTTGAGGCCACAGCATTGGTTGTTTCACCCCTTCAGTAGATTTCAGCACTAAAGCATAATCGCCCTATGCATAGCATAGCATGGGCGATAATAATTAGTGATGCACGGATAGTGAAAATAGCCGTATACCGGATAATCCGGCAACACCAACTGCCGGATACCGGATAGCAACCGGATAGTTAGAACCGTATAGTAAACATGCGAAAAAGGAAGTTTTTCGGCATTTGTGGTTGATTATGAATATTTTTTATGAGAACTAAGACATATAGGTCCGGCAGGAGGACTGTTCCTCTGATGGAATGTTTTTCGTCTTGTTCTGTAACTGAATTCTGATTTTGAAGATGGTGAAATAATGTTGTTGAACGTTCCTTTGGTTATTATCAAAATTTTAGCCTTTTATTTTAAAAGTTTTGAACATGCCAGATATCCGTTTCTGATATCCGGCTCTGATACCCTCATTTTGCCGGATACCGGATATCCTGCAAATTCCACTATCCGGCCGGATACCGGATACTGTGCCGGATATCCGTGCATCCCTAGTTGGAATCAACTTGGATACTACAGCTGCAGTGACAGATAAATCTTTGGAACTTCTGCAGATGAGATTCAGCCGTGATAGTCTGCATGAATCTTTTAAAATTTTGGACAAGTCGTTAATCTCCTGACTGCTGGGAATGCCGGGAATGATTTGCCCGTCATCAGTCATTTTACTCTTAGGCCTATTTACCATAATTCTTAAAAGCTTTAAAATGCATAGTGGCATTGGGACTATTTATATGAGTTAATTTATTAGAGAGGTTTTGTTACACATTAGCGTATCCCGTATACATGTACAGGTGCATAATCTGTAAGTACTTTCAAATCTGAGAGTCTTTATGAAGGACATTTTGCATTTGTTTCTTTCAGAAGCGTCATGGTTAAAAGTCGGAGAACCAAAGCAAAACACCAGGACTTCCAGAAAGTCAAGCTGAAAGTCGGGAAGAAGCTGCCAAAAGGACTAAATGAAACAAAGACAGCATTTAAATCCAAAAGTATTCAGATTAAGGAACAGATCAAACAAGAGAGTAGTGAGGCTACAACCCGAAGAAAGCTCACTTTAACGGTACATATATAGGCCTATGGTTGCACTGATGATTTCAGATATCATATGTGTCATTCCCTTTGTGGTTTCATTGCTACCTTTTTTTAATATATTGGTAACAAATATGTCTCGTTTCCTTTCTTTTTAGGAATTACTCAGCCATTGTCAGCATTACAACTTATCAGCGAGGCAGGATGCTGTTGGAGGTTTGCGTGAATTTGTGATCTCTCATCCGGAAACGATACCTGGTCATTTGTCGAGTCTTGTGGAGAAAGTTGCTCCTCTGTATCTGGATAAGGAAGGGTCAGTCCGACAAGGAACCAACCGTTTCTTCAAAGCTCTTTTTGAGAATGTTCCTGCTGGTCAGGTCAAGCCCTTCTTCCCTGTGCTGTCCGCTCATCTTCGGTGTGCCATGACCCATATTCAGAATGACGTCCAGCTTGATTCTCTGCACCTCATGGACTTGCTGTTACAGAATTACCCACAGCTAGTGACTTGTAGCAATAACAAGCTCCTTCAGTGTTTCATCGACCAAATATCCCGAGGAGGGAAAGAAGCAGGATCGAAATCACGTCAGTTGATCGTGAACCCCAGTAGCAAGATCACTGGACAAAGATGGAGAATGAAGGTATTTGGTTGTTGAACGACATTTCTGTTGTAAATGAAAAGTATAAAAGATTTATCGACATTGAGTGAATATTATATTTGCTTAAATTTCTAAAAAAATTTAGTATTGTATTTGCTGGGCTTTACCGATATAGGCCTTTAGAATACCAAAGTTACAAGCCTAAACAATGTTGGTATAAGATCTGTCAACTAATTATGTCAATGATGAAAGAACTTTAATGTGTGCTACTTTCAAATTGCAGTTTCAAGAAGTCTGACTGAATAATTTTATCCATGCTAATTCAACTTATTTGGTAGGTTTTGGAAAGATTACACAGCTTTATGATGGCAATGTCTGAAGATGATGTTCAGAAAAGTGACAGAAAAACGACAAACAAATCCTGGATCGCAGGAGAAGCAAATGAACACCAGCCTCTGTCATCATTCAGTCAGAAATGGATGTGTGGTGTGGTTAATATTAATATAAACAGGTAGGCCTAATGACAACTAGAAAATGGGTTTCATAATAATTATGTGTACAGATTCACACAAATGCTACTTTTCTGAATGATAAAGCTCTGCGTTTGTTCCCATTTACTCCTTGTTTTATCTAGGAGGGCAATGTAAAGTTTTGTAGCTGAATTGAGAATTTGTCATTGAAAAATTACACTGAAGAGTTGTTGTTTCGAGGCTTAAGGCCAAAAATTTTGTATTTATTGACCAATCTAGCAGTTAGCTCTACATATGACAGACCATGTCTAAGGTCCAAAACCACCTTAAAGTTTATTCTTTTCGGATGAAACATCAATTTTATCCTTGACATATTTTTGCTAATTTTCTTCAGAAGCAACCATGATCAAGTGGAGACTGGGCCGACTGAAGACCCCCACTCCAGAGCCTTCATCGAGATGTTGATCCCTCTTTTACTTCAGTGCTGGGTAGAAATTGGCCCGGCCCAGGTTGCTGAGGGAACAGGTTAGCAACTTGATGTCAATATGATATCGTGATGTTCTATATCCCGGTGTTTGTACTTAGTTGTAATATACAAACACACACTTGTATATCATGATATTTTTGGTTTGTTGAGTGAACTTCAGTCACCAGGAGCTGATTTCATAAATTTAGATGGATCTTTTTTTTGGCCTTCACAAAATATGATTTGCTCTACTATATTGCCTTCCCGGAAAAGTTATCGCATTTAGTCCCATAACACTGAACACCAATCTATGTATATTGACTATATTCTATGAGGTATTCAAATGATTATTTTTCAGGAAATGTATTGCCTACAGATGCCCTTGCCACTCTGTCCACCATCTTGAGCATCATTCTACTCATCCTGAGGAACTTGAGGAAGAAGTCCGATGGGAACGTAAGTGAATTTTCGCAATTATTCAGGGCCTCAGTTTAGTTTGGTTTTAGTTGTTTTCCTTTTCAAATATTGATTTGCATAAACTTGAAGCCTTATCGTTGACGGTAAAGTTATCTGCTTGAATATTGCTGGTTATCAGAAGTTCAGAACTTTGTCAGATGCAGACAATACTATTTAAAATAGCTGCAAAGAAATTGGTAATTTACATAAACCCTTCATTGAAGGTAAAGTTGTCAGCTTAAATATTGCTTATTGTCAGTTGTATTAAAGAAAGTGACAGTATCCACAATCTGATGGTAGCTCCTTTCTTTGGGACTCACTCAAGGTAGCCTACTGAGCTTATGGTGATCTGTTAATTTCTCAATGAATTAAAAAAAATTATCTCAGAATTCTCAGTTGACAGTGTATGTCTGATAATTGTGATATTCCAGATGGATTGGATGAGAGAGAGGTTCTCCAAGGAGTTTGTTCAGTATTTCATGACTCATTTCCCGTTCGCTGCTCACCAGCAAGCTCACGGCAAGAAGAAGGCAAAGGACAGGAAGGAGAATGCTCAGGTTGGTAGAATTGGTCGCCTTGCAATTCTTTCAGCTAGCAGAGGGAAGTTAGCTCATTGGAAGGGTGCTGGGTTTCCATTCACTGGGTACTAGGTTTGCTTCCAGCCACTTGCTTGGCCACTCAGACCTATGTTGGATGTTTCAATCTTTGTCTCATTGCTCTGTCCTTCTGTTGTGATTACCATGCCTAGACAAACTGCGTAAATACAGGGTGTAAAGCCCCAGTTGTCCATCCATCCACCTCTCAGCTTCAAGCTGCTTGTGATATTCTGAAAAAGACCACCTTGACTTTACAAGTACATTACTAGAAGGATTAAGCCTTCATAGTTGAAGTACATTGCTATTGCTTTATTTGTGCAACTGACAATGAAAAAAACTTTCTTGGATTTTCTTAGTTGCCGACACCTATAAGTTCAGATGTTTCAATTCGCCTGCAGAACTTTTGTGAATAGATGACTAAGGGTACCAGTGGCATTACCACTATACATTGTTTGTTTAAGTTTGGAGATATTTTGTCTCTGGTTGTGGATTTTATCTGATTGTTAAACTGACCTGAAATGCGGACTGGGATTTTATATCCCTAACCCTGTGATTCTCATCTAATTTTATTTTGAAGAGTTTTTGGTTTGTGAGTTTTTGACTATCGTTTTGAAAAAATTGAAAGGCGGTTTGGGATTCATATTCCACTACCCTGTGATTTTCATCAAACCTTTTTCCAAAAGTACATCTCTTCTTTTTACTTTATGTCTGGTAATGTGCCAACGGAGAGCATGTTTTTACTTAAAAATGTTCCTTGATTCTCATTTTCATTCATCTCATTTTCATACCACTCCATCTTGGTGAGTCTTCAAATAACTCCACAGAGTTTGAAGGCCACCAATTTATATTGTTGAACATAAAAATTATTTGTATTTTGGAAAAAATAAAGACCAAGTCATTAAAAATAAACCCTGTCCTTTTTGGCCTAATTAAGAGTCCTTTAAATTTTTTCAAATTCTGCATACTTGATTTCCAGGTCTCTTGTCTTTCGATCAATCTCTGCCTTTGCGAGGTAATGAGTCAACTTCTGCAAAGAAAGGACAACGCTGACCAGAAGTGGAACTCAAAAGTCTTGGACTACTTGGTGCAAGTTGCTCATCGAGAGAATTTATCGTCCGACCAAATGGAGTCTGCTTTGAACACAGTCTCTACTCTTTTGAAGCTGCCATTAGACCAAGGTATTGGACTTCATGAAAGTGTGTTTTTGTAACGCCTTCTCGGGTGATACAGTACTTGGGTTATTAACTAGGCTATGGATGAGTTGATTAATATCGAAAGCATCTCTCATATCAGGCCCAATTTGGATGTAATTTCCTTGGCCATTGACTTTTTGACGTAATATTTAGCCAGAATTATAATTTATGTTGCAAAAAACGAAGTGGACTCATACATGTATAAATAATAAGGGAATGGGAATTTTCGCATTCTACTTAGTAATGACGATACTGTGTTTAAACTTTAAGTAGAATAGAAAATATTTCATTGTCAATGTTATGATCCTTATGAAAGTTAGGTGTTACTTTTTCATCCTACATAAATTTGATTTTAAAATTCATTTGTTGAAATTTCAGCTGCAGAAAATCAGGTTATGGGAGCGGTTTTTCATCTTTATAATCATCAGAAAACTGAGAAAAGGATGACAACCAAGCTGAGTCTTCTGGAATTCTTTCTGACTTGCATCGAGAAGAAGGTCGTCAATATGAAGTAAGTGGCAACATGAATACATGGCTGGTAGTAGCAAAAAAATATTAGACAGTGCAGTCAGTGATCTGAGAAATGATGGACTGCTAACAGGCTCCAGTTAGAATTTTATCTTTTGGGGATGGTGTAATCACAAATCAGTTTCTGGACAAAACATTTTGAGAAGAAAACAATTTACACCGCCGATAACTACATTAAGTCAGTTTGTTCAAGGAATCCTGGGAATTGTTGCTGATGCTAGTTTTCTCTTTATTATTCATTCTTGGTTGATTTTAAAAATCTAAAATATCATGGCAATTGTGTTGACCGTAGTGTCTTATTATTCAAGGCTTTCCAATGTAAAGAAGTGGATGACCATTTTGCCACAGCACCTTGGAGAAGTGAAGGGGATTGGTCCGTTCTCTGCCAAACTCCTAGATGTCGTCACAATGTTGGCTCGACACAATATACCAGAATTTGAGGATGCCATTCAGAAAAACAGTTTAAACATCCTTGGTAAAGTTTATTTTGATGGTTGTGGCCTCTGCGGCCATTTGTGCTCAGCTAGTTTAAGACCCAAAGTAAAGATAAATGTTGAGGCAAGAAGTCCCTCTCTCACTCTAATCAATTGATAAAATTCAGAATTTCAATTATTTCTAATTAAAGTATAATTTCATTAAAATGTGTGTGTTGTGTTCAGATCCTTACACTGCCATTGGGTTTGATTGACTGTAAATTATTTGTTATTTTTCAGGTGTTATTCAACCGGAGACAGAGCAATATCACAAAAGAATCATTGAACTTGTCACGCACTTTTCTCAACTTGACCGAACTCACTTTGTGATTATTGCCAAGCTTTGTCAGCAAGGGATATTGTCTGCTGCTAACATGAAGTACCTCTGCCAAGTCATCGTTTACAGGTTTGTAATACACAGAAGCCTTCTAAATGTGTAAGTTTTTTTTTGTATGCAACCTATTAGCCTTCTATTAGAAGTCTAATAGGTTGCATACAAAAAAAACTTACACATTTATCATAATGTGTCCATGATTTAGAACAAAACCAGCCCTAAATAATCTTATTAGTTACAGTCAGACTAATTTCAGGCACATTGTTGAAGAAATATGTTGTAAGCGTAATGGTGTAGTCATGCTTGATTACTAAATATTCAAAATTTCTCATTGTACGTTCAAATGTTCTGTAGGTCTCACACTGCTCACAACAGGCAGTCCGTAGCTGTGGAGGATTTCCTTTCCTGTATGATATCTTGCTTAATCGGTAAGTAAATTATAAACAAGTAATTTTAGTACAATGTAAATATCTCAGCAAGCGGCAAAATCTGATTGTACTGTCAAGTCACGTGATGGTCATGACCCGTTGACCCACGTTACCCGTCAATCTAGAAATAGCCTGTTGTGGAGGTCTTTTGTTGTTGTGGAAAACAGTTTGAAGATCAATTTACTTTCTGATGTTACTACACTCTCATCCAAAGGAATCTCTTTAAAACCTCACTGTTTCATATTTTTAGGGTACGGTTCGCAGGATTTACTGGCTCTGCAAGGATCACAGGACAACAATCACACTTCCAAGTTTGCCATTGTCCCTACAGCGCCTGAGAAGCTGCAGAGACAGACTAAAGTAGCTGAAGTAAGGATATAACAAATTAACAAATTTTTGTAGATTTTGTTAACAATCGATGATTTGTCTGATGCTTACCTGATGTTTCTCCACAGGTTGTTGCCGATGTTCTAATTCAACTGCCAAATGAAGCTATCGTCTTGTCTGTCACTACAGGGGCTTTACAAAATACTTTGGTAAGACTAATCAAATTTAATTTTACCCTTTGTTAAAAAATTACAGACTGTGAAAGTGGTGAGATGTTTATATAAATAATGATTTTTAAAACTCCAGAAAAAGAAAGTTTATTTTAAAAAAGGAAAATATTTAATATAATTAATAGTTTTCCCTATATGGTTTCATCATCGCACTCTAATTGACCTCAAAATATCTCTTGATTCACACTGCGCTTCTTGTCATTGAATAGCAAGCCAAGTTTGCATTTCAATTCTTAAGTCTCTTGTTCCCAAAGAAATAATGTGGGCTTTTGAAGTGCCTTGCTGCATGTTATGTTGAAATTATAACTTCACCGAAAAGGACATTATTAAAGGTTACTTTGTATGTCCAGTAATTAGCGTCAGATTGTAGGCATTTCCTTTGTCTCTTCATATTTTCATCTCTTGGTCTCTTTTTTTTCCCCAGACAAATTTGCAAGTTCTGCCTGAGGATTTGACTTGCTCCTTGTTTTATGCGCTCCTGAAAATCACGGAACACGGGTGTGAAATAGAAGGTCTGTTCCAAGCCATGACACACCTGACGACCTCCAGTTTGCATTACGTCTTCGGGGGTGACAGGGTGGTTCCGGAGAAGCAACAGACCAGCAACCAATTCAGTTCATTCCTCTCAAAGCAGTGTGAAGAATTCCTACGAAGTTCACAAGTGGCAGCTCAGTCCACTTTCCTGAAAGAACTCCGTCTTCTTTTACGTATGTTTTCTTCATTTTGTCACATATTTCGGGTGTTGCTTACAAGAATGTTAAGGCATAAATTGACAAAATGTTTTGTTCTCCAATGCAGTTTGTTACTGGAAGATAAAATTGATGATTGATGGATAATTTGTGACTATGCAAGCGTATATTTTCATGATTTAGTATTGGCCATTGTAAAACATTAAAAAACTTGCAAATTGCTCGTACTGATTTGAAATGTAAATATGAGAGGATTTAGAGTGTAGATTCTCTATCCTCGGATCCATATCTTAGGATGGTTTTACCTTCAGAGGATTTGACGATTTTAATTCCATAATTTTCAACAATGTCGCATCGTCTTCATCAGTGGATGTTGTAGGGGGCTGAGAGGATTTTTTGTCCAAACTCGGGCAGGCCAAGCATGAATATTGCTAAATTTTCTTGTGAGCATACGGCACTGTGCTGTCGATTCTGGGTGTCTTAGTCTATCATTCCGTGATCAGCATCATGCCTATAGCCAAGTGCCCATTTAGAATGAGGCAGTGGTTCAGGGCGTATCTTCTCAGCTCCTCCATGGTAACTGGGATCGAAGTTTGAACCTGAGACCACGCCTAATGAAAATACTCGATCATTCGATCAACAATTATGGTGAATTTTCAGATGCCTCCAGCTTGCAAAACGCCCAAGTTCACATTTCTGTGATGACAATGATGTTGAAGGATGAAACAATTAGAAAAAACATGATTGAGAAAAAAACCGAGATTGAGACAATGCTACAGGTCATTGAGGTGAGTAATTGCTAATTGGTATGAAATGGTAAGTATGGTAAATGACATTGTCAGCTGTCTACAAATGTAATACATGTATTTGCAGTTTCTGTCTGCGGACTTCCAGCACAAGTATGGTCACACCTGTAGTAAAAGAAACATAATATCAAGTTTAGAAATAAAATGTATTTCTGGCTTAGAATAAAATATCTGTTACATTTCTTTCAGGAAAAACATGAAGAAATATCTACCCTATCAGGCTGGTCGGATGTGAGGTATGCAGTATCCCTCGAAATGAAAATGGTATTGCGTTGCCCTCGTCACTTGTAAGTGTATGTACATGTTAAATAAATCTGTTGTTTTTGAAAGCAAGTTTTTGTTAACATTAGAAATTAAGTAATTGTTTGAATTTCTCATTTAAAACTTTTTAAAGTTGAGAGAATCTCACTGCTGTTCCTTGAGTTGGTATTTAAATGCACATAAACGTACAAGCGGCCCGATGGTTAGGGCACAAATGCACCTGCTTTATCTGGCTTCGATCTTGTTTGAACTCAAATGACTTTGTCTCATTAATTTTGTGGCCTCATTCACAGAGCATCAGTAGGTGTATACCTTAGTAACCTGACTGACATTCACTAGCCAGTCTAATGTTATAGCAGGCGAGGCTGCTGCCTGGGAAATTCAAGTCGAATTGGGTGTCGAATTGGCTTCTAGGTCATTGGGACAGTTGCCTATCAGGTCCGCACCCGGCAGAACTCGGCAGAACTGGACAGCAGATTGCCAGAAATTCATGTGTGCGCGGACATGAAATAGTCTAATATGAGCACAGCTCATGGCTCACTTAGCACAGGGACTGCTTATTATGTGTGGTATTCCTGTCTACAGTGACTGCCTGAACAGGAAGTGCCTGTAGTTGCCATAAAAGTGGAGCTAGTAGAGCAGCTCTAGTGAGATGTAGCCTGCTCCCTTATGGTCACAACTACAGCAGGCTACCGTAGCCTGGGTTTATACAAGACTTTGCTGAATTGTGGGTTTGCCTGTTGTAATAGAAATTTCTATTGGATTTGATACAAGGCTCAGAGGGGATTCAAGTCCTACTTTGTAACTCTAGTCGCGGTTTATTCTCTATCCTAAACGTTGATACACGGATCATCACCTACAAATTTGGAATTGACCCTCTTGATTGGTCAGTCTGGACCTTACGATTGTGTAAGGTTATTCGATTTTTCTTGTAAACTTAGATTGAGTAATTGAGTGATATATTCTTGAAGTAAATGCCCTATCGTCTCATTGTCCATTGTGAACTGCTCGGACAGATAAAAGATAAGATTTTACATCCTGTAGTTTTGCACCGATTGGGCTTGGAGAACAAACGGGCACGGACCTCAGTAATGAAGCGAGGTGCAATCTTAGCACAGCATAAAACATCTTGAATGTGGAGCCCGGGTTGAGTGTAGAACCCAGGTCCCAGAGGTGAGCACACTGAGCAGCCTAGCAAGCTAGCTACCACTAAGCTCCAGGGTTCAAAACCTGCACTGTTGGCATGACAGGAGATCATTGATCTTTCACACTGCCTTCCTTCAAGGAATCTGACTTAGTCCGACAGGACTGATCAAACAGCAGCAAAGTTACATCTGCCAAACAAAATACAATCTAGCCTTTGGTAAGCAGTGTAATCCAATTATGTATGTCACAGTAGTTCAGGCTTGTGAACAATTCAGATTTAGCTATGAACACAGCTTGTGACGTATTTATTGGTGGAACTGGCAAAGGATTAATAACAGCTGCCAGCTCAGAAAAATGCTTTTGAACTATGTGCAAACATGTCACAATAACATAGATGAGAGAAGATTCATGTTGAACATGATTTATTTTGAACAAATAACAAGGAATGGTTCTTCAGTAATAGTGATGAAATTTGAACAAGCATTCGATTAAGAGTAGTATTGACAGATTCAGTAAAGGTAGTTTGCCCAGCAAACCAAAGTTCTTTGAATAAACAACAGTTCGATCAGATAAAGACTAATGACCAGAACATTTTGCAATATTTCACAGCCACTTGTTGCTCAAATATTGCTGATAAATGCTCTGGTCATATTTGGTAGGACTCCCAGCTCCAGATATGCCACGTTTAACGTAAGTCTGATAAATGTCTTTCGATGCTTGGTTAACAGTCGGAGGCTCGACGCTGTAAGAACTGTCCAGGGGCAACATGCTTCTTTGGATCCTGAAATTGGAAGGAAAATAATGGTGATACAAATCATCTGGTCAATGTTGCTTGAATTAATCAGCAATGAATTGTACTGAGGCTAAAAAAAAGCACAAGTGAGTCGAAGTGACTCAATTAAAATAGGCGTTACATGTGCAAAGTTGCGGACTCAATTTAGTGTCAAATTAATTTTTTCCTAAAAGCCAACACAATGCTATTTTTCTTAAACAATCATGCAAACCAAATTTGGCAAAAAGAGAGCAATAGTCCAGTTATCAAATCTGGCTCTATTCAGCATAACCTGCTGGAAATTTCAAATAGATTGAGATTAATCAGTTTGCTAAGTAATATGTGGCTATATAATCATGTTCAACGTACAATGCAGTTGCTCTCCGCATTCGGTCAAGGTCATGTTTCTCTGCTGGCTCGCTGCTTTCCCGTGCATTGTTGCCAATCTGCACATACCTGCAATGCAAAAGACTTAAACGTTAAAATGTCCTTCAATTTGGAAAATTTCCTGAGCCTTGAAATGTATCAAAATGAAGAGACTATTTACCTTTTGTACATCAGGGAGTTGTGTTTCGGAGGTTGCTTGACTTCCACTCCGTAGGTCTGCGCCATTGTTGGAAATAAATCCTGAAACAGGAATTGCATTTAAATTGATTTAATATTTTGGATTATGCTCTGAAAGTCTGATAATTGGGCTAGGAAATTAAATTATATTTAATGACCAGGGAGTAGATGACATTCCGAAAGAAGTGTATCATTAGTAAGCAATCTTTTTGCTCCCTACGGGGGTTTTTATAAAATGGCTAAAGTTGCAAAACAGACTGTAGCTTGTGATTTTGTAGTTTGTTCATTCTGATTCAATACCACTAGAAAAGGCAAGTGCTACAATAAAGGTCGTTTGTTTAAAGTACCTTCAAGGAGACCATGCTGAGCCCAGAATCGTCACGCATGACCTCACTGTCACCAAGGACATCAATGTCGCCATCAAGGTCGGAGCCATCGCTGCTACTGGTGCTGCCCTCTGAACCAGTGGATGAGATTGAGGATGTGGAATCTTTGCCAGACAGGTTGGGGTTTGTTTCTCCAGAAAGCCTGAATCAGAAATTTTATTTGAATCGCAAATTTTATTTCACAACTTTTCAGTGAAAGTAATGTTCACACAACATTATAAAACCTGTTAAGCTGCAATTATCATCCCCAAAGTAATAAACAATCATTGATTTTTAATTTAAAATCAGTTGACACTTGCAAATCCTAATTTAATAGTTGTGAGTTTGTTCAAAATTATTTGATAGATAATTGGACCAAAAACATTCTGCTGCTGAAACTTTTCAAAATATTTTTTACTAACCCTGACTCTTCCTGACGTCTTCCTGGTTGAACACGCACCGCAAATGGACTGTAGGTATGTGAAAACTTTGGCATAAAATCCCTGAAAATAAATTGACACTCTTATAATCTTACAGACACTATGACTGTTGTTGCCATGTTATCTTGCACAAATTACTCTGTCAAAAATCTTTTTCCCTGCATGCAGATCATGCCTTTACCTGATGGAATTTGGCACTTGGAATCCGTACACTTCATCCATGCAAGTCAACTCGTAAGGCTTGTAGTAATCCCAGAATCCATCCACACGTTCGTCTTCCCTGTGCGTCTTGATCGCAAGAAGTAAGTCACTTTCTCCTTTGCTCTCTGCAAGTTTTAACACTAGACTTGTTCCAAATTGCGGCATACATGTTTTGATGCTTTAACCATGCTGACATTCATATAGTATAGTACTAGTGTACATAATGAAAACGTAATAACCTAGGAGCAAGAAGGATGCAAGTGTAGTGGTGTTCCTATAAAACTCGCATTGTACACCGTTCTTGTAATATCCAGCCTATATTAGTATCTAGCAGAAGCAGAAGTATTAAACTACAAGGTTGTTTGTGTGGATAATTGCTTAGTTACTATGCAATTGTGGATAGTGCAGCCTTCTACGGCAGGTTCTTGCCACATATAATTGCCAATGAGAGACAGTGGCGTCAGTGTCGGTGGGGCTGGTGGGGCATTTGCCCCACCATTTTTTGGCCAAAGCATAGGTGTAAAATTAGGAAAAATTATGAATATTCTGAGGGACAACCTTCTGAGAGGGCGTTGAGCCAATTTGCCCCACCACTTTAACATGAAACTGACGCCCCTGATGAGAGATCGATAAGAAAACTATACCTTCTTCATAAGCTGCTGGTAAATGGTCAACGACTGGTCTTTCCCACCACTGACAGTAACTGCAATCATAAATGGATCATATCGTTCACAAAAATGGAGGAGTACATATAATTTCTCAGCGACTTCACTAACTTTAAGTAACATTTGGATGTTGATATCAATATCTGGTACTGAGAGAGTCATCAAAATGTTACTCACTTCCTCTCCCTCTCTCCAGGCCCCTTCATTGTCACATAATTGTGGAGATAGAAGTCAGTGGGTAGATCCCACAGGTTTGGCTTGCCCTCCTTTGGTTCAAATATGCCAAGGAAGACGTTAAATGCATTCTGCTTCTCAGCATCTGTAACAAAAAAATAATAATTTAAAGGTTCTTTATGTGTCTGTTACAAATGTCAATTCAACAATCATTTGCTGGCTCAGGAAGTGGGTCCTGAATGCGGATATTTACGTTGTACTTCTGTTTCACTACCCTAAACTGTTACATTGACACAAAGCTAAAGCTCGAATATGAACTTACCAGAAAATGCATTGCTGTAATACCGAGAGAGGGTCTGCATGATGTCTCTTGAGTTGGAAGTCCATGGGGCTATTTTTCGGTATCCTTTAATTCTGTGAACCAAGTGAGAACCTCCATACTGCAAGGCAAGGGTGTCACCCTGATCCTCAAATAGTTCCTCCAACATTCTGGAAAATGAAAAGTCAAGTCATTTACTTAAATCCCACTTGCGAACTTAATTTACACAGTGAAATGACTGTTTATTACAAAAAAAGAGGTTTGGCTCACCTGACGCAATCACTATCAAAGTCCAGATACGGTTCATCCAACACGCCAAGCGAATGCAACTGCAAAAAGACATCTTGTTACGCACAACCTTGAGGATATCGCTATAAAGTTCCATCAAAAATACTAAAGACATTGTACAGTTTTCAGATATTGCTACTTGAACACATACCTGGAATGCCAGAGCACATTTGCCCATGGCAAACTGGGCAGTATTTGTTCGGTCGAGACAATCCACACAATTTGTTCGCACCACTCCCTGCTGTCTTCTTGTGCTGCCCTCCAGTAGTCCAGCCATTCCTTTTAATCTGTAGAAGAAATCAATTGGGGTAATCTTGCCCTCAATAGCAACATTTCAGAAAAGAGAGAGATTATTATAATACCTTGGATGAGGTCGGAGTTCATTGCAATGAAGAGGAGCTGTTGACTGAAAGAACCCCGTGGTTTTCACACAATACTCGGCAATTTCTGCGAGTCGATGGAGGACATTGCTGCTCTTGCTGAAATCAAAAACAAAGTATTTTTATTGATATTCATGGAATATTTAATTTGTCATAAATAGTTCAATTGTACTTTTGCTAATGCTTACCTTTTACTCACTCTTGCCATGTCAAACCCAATATACTTGATGGCTTCCTTAGAAGGTAGAAACTGGTTCAATTGTTTGATAGCATTGACAAATTCCTCCGTAAGCAAGCTCTCATGCCTTTTCTTTTCTCTTTTCTGAAAATTTTAAGATGGACTATTGTATCCAAGCTGAAATCATTTTCATTGCATTCTTTAAAAAACATCCAGATATATACAAAACACAAACTAGATGTACACTTGACTTACTTTGACTAGATTGAGAATTATAATTGGAGAACCATATCTTCGTAACACATGGTTGAAATGCTGACCGGCAATGTACGCATATGGATCAGATTGATCAACTGAAACAGAAATTATTATTTGAACACGAGAACAGGTAAAATACTTCTTGACAATCAACCTGCCTGGCCTCCCTGGATCCTTGAGTGTCTAACCTTTTCCGCACCAAATAATTTAAGGTATCTTAAAAAGCAAAGAAATCTTGCTGCAAGTAAGAGGCTGCATGCTACAATGTTTGCACGTGAGATAATTACATTGCAATGTTTATGATCAACAAAAAAGGCCTCACATACCTGTTATTGGTGGCTTAGGGACCATCTTGGAGAGGTCTTGGGACCAATGCAAAGGAATGGAACCTCGCAGTTGAACGAATGCAGTGTAGTGACCCTCCGATAGTGAAGACTTGGAGGCGTCGTGGGCTATCTGTTCTGTCTCCACTTCGTTAGCCACAAAGCCCTGAATAATGAGAGCAAGAAGACATCCATAGCATCTGCATGATTTGTCCACTAAATAGTAATTATGATATTTATAAGTTTTCTAATTATATCCCAGCACTTACCTCGCAGTTAGCACCTCTTTTCAGAAACCTTGTTCCAGCAAACTTGTTGGAACGACGAGCTATCAAAGTTAGATATACAGGCCGACCAAATATGCAGATATCTGAGGCAATTTAAGGACCAATTATGGTTGGCAAATATGTATTAGGCCTACACATTAACTAAGTTGCAAAAATAATATAGCTGAAAATGGTTGAAATCATAATTTGCATTGAAGCAAATAAATTGTAAAGGACAACACACTTCAGTTTATGGTTGCCATCAACTCGATTCTTAATTGGCATTTCCGACTAAAGTAAGGATACTTGATTGGTCGATGAAACCATGGATGACGTAGAGAATCCAATCTGGGTGACAGTGAACCTCAAAGTTTTTCAGCAGATGTTGATTCCACAGATATTTATATGTGGGCTTCATTCGTACCCCATAAACTGCATTTGAGTAGAAAGATATCCAGTAAATAAAATATTATTCAAAATTCAATGCGTAGCTTTAAAACAGTCCAAGCTTGCAAACCTCGTCCTCTTTTTTCCAGACAAGATACTTAAAACGATAGTTGTAGTTAACATAAATTTAATTTAGTTATTGCTTCATTCATTTTCTTGACCAAAATTACCTTCATCACAGTCTTTGGCTTCGGGATCTCCCACAACTTTCCCTGAATTTGACTTGTCAAATTTCTCAGGAACAACTCCTGTTAGAAAATTGGTGAAGCTCTTGTTGGCGTCTTCAGATTCATGGTCCTTCTTCGGAGATTCTAGGATCTTGGTCTCTGCGCTGTCTGGTTTTGGCCAAACTTTAACAGGCTCTGGTTGTTCATCACTGCCAGGTTTACCTAGGGATTTGCAAGCTCTCATGTTGTACTGCAGTGTGTGGCTTACGTCGTAACTGTAGCTGTGAAACATAAAACAATCATATTACATTTCCGTTTATTGTTGAGTGTTCACATTATATAGATCTTCCAAACCAATCACATGTTAGCTAATAAATAAGTGATCCTGTAATTAGCTTTCAGATGTAATAAACTTAACAGCATTAGAACAAAGGCAAAATATCCAAGAAACAAGTGTGCATCAACATTGCATTATGCTTAAAAGTAATAAGTCTTAATTAATATCAAGTTATGTAAAGTTAACCCATACCTGAAGTAGAAATTACTTGACAAATCCACCATCTGGAATATCTTCAAGTACCTGTATAAAATTATTATAATGTAAAAGTCCCAAAGTTACACCTTGATAAATATCATAGGAAAATTAGTTTGTTAAAAAATTTACCTAGTTTCGTCAGGATGAATACACCGTACAGTTTCATTGGGAATATAGACCATGGATGTGTCATCAATTTTGTAAATTGTATGTGGACCTATCATGGCTACCCTTCGTCGTTTGGTGATGAGTATTATGTAGTAGCCTTCAAGAAATCTGACAAAACCTGGAGGAAAAGAGACCAAAATTTGATTCTCGCAGGGGAGAAAAGTGCATTATTTCTGTTTGCAGAGCTCTGGTAATATAATTGCAATACATAACCTTTGCATTACTTACCGACTATACCAAAAGCAGAAGCAATTTTATTGAGGCCAATTGAACCTTTCTGTTGAACTTTAGGTCTGTTGCCTTGGTCAATCATTTTTAACAAATCTCGGATTTCTTGGTAAGTGTACTCAACCTAAAAAATAATATTAAAAATAATTACTTAGGAGACATTCTGCAAGATAAGATGAAGTCATTGATATCACAAAATAAATTGCACTCTTGAGGTCATAAACGGGTCTCTTTGACCCTAAATTTGAACTTTGACACATAAACCAGACACAATTTCTTACCTTGTCATCTGTGATAACCAAGTCTTTGCTCTCTGTCCTGTCAATTTTTAGGACTCTGAAGCGAGTTTCCGTGTTGTTTGAACCCACCACGAAAAACCTCTGAAATTAAGGATCGCAAATCATCGTAATACATTTACATCAATGATTTTTTTAAAGTACGTGTTTAATTGTTATCAACTTATCACATTCTTAAACTTTCTGGAATATTATTTGAGCAAACATGCAGTGAAATTCCTTAGACGTTAGAGTTATTATTCTTCAGAAGCATTCACTATTAAACTGTACATGTATTATAGGGATGCACGGATATCTGGCAAGGTATCCGGTATCCGGCCGGATATTGGAATTTGCAGGATATCCGGTATCCGGCAGAATTAGGGTGTCAGAACCGGATATCTGGGATTCTCAAAAATAAGTGAAAAGCTAAAAAAACCTCAATAAAGAACAAAATAATGTTACAAGGACAGAGTAAAAAGCATGATGGAACCATCTTCAAAATTGAAATTCAGTTATAGGACATACCGAAAAACATTCAATCAGAGGAACAGTCCCCCGTGGGACATGATATCTCTCGGCTCCCAGAAAAAAATATTTATCATCAACTTCGAATGCTGAAAAACTTCCTTTTTCGGACGTTTACTATCCGGTTCCAACTATCCGGTTAATATCCGGTATCCGGCAGTTGGTGTTGCCGGATTATCCGGTATCCGGCCATTTTCACTATCCGTGCATCACTAGTGTATTAACTTCAAACTGCTTTGCTCCACTCTGTATGACACCTTATCATCAATCACTTACAGCCTTGGTTTCATAGATGACAATTTTCTGCATGCAGCTGATGAGCGGCAGCTGGGTTATCTCTGCCTTGCTTGATGTAGCCATTTTCAGACTTTCACAGCTTGCTAAATATAATTGTATGTAATCATGAAGACCTGCAAATAAATAGTCTCTTTTATGATTCAGATTAAAATCAAGCAGCATCCATGCAGGAGCAGTTGGGCACATGCAGTAATATGTCAGCCTGATAGACAGGATATATTAATTGCGTGCCGAAGTATCGAAAGTGGCACAACTTGAAGCACTCTGCTAACACACAGTGAGGGTTTTATAACTGTCTAAAACTGCTCCATCAGCTTACTTTTAAAAAATTTCAAAACTATGCTTAAATGTTATTAGATGACACATGGCGTGTTTATGTGTTGCTTAGCTCAGTCAGCTCAGTACTAATCAGTTATAATTAGGCACAAACAGCTGGCGATTCAGTTTAATTAACCCGAGGCCCTAACTTTGGCCTTAGAGAAACTTTCATTGATTTGTCTATCACAGGCAGAGGATAAGCCTACTCCATCAAGTCATTCAATGAATTACCAGTAATACTAATATTAAACCAATGTCCTAAATTATATTAAACCAATGTCCTAAATTAGTCATTGATATACGATTCGCCACTGCATCAGACCATGAATGACACTGATCAGCTGATGCCAGGATGGCTGACTAAGGCTAAGTACTGTCTGTCCAAATACTAATACCACAGTAAAAGTATATGGTCTGTCACTGACACTGAGTGTCGGTGTAGACAATTTAGCATTTTGACAGATCTGACAGCTGTCACTCCCACTTCAAGAACCATGCAAGTTGGCATTTTTGTGCGACTTGTGTTAATATCACGGTGACAGGAGCGACCTATTACATTCATGGTATCTATTGATACCCATTTTAAACCAAGCATGGATTGTTTACCTGCTTGTCACTGCAAAAACTAGATTTTCAGTTTGACATGTCAAAAATCTCGTGACCAGCTGTCATACGATGTAAACATAAATGTGCGCGCGCACCTGCAGAAGTGTAGTCTGATACGTCTGTAGAAAAATCATAGTGCGAAGATGATGACATGAAGTCCAAAACATTTTACTCATGAAATCTGTAAAATTGGAGCGATAACATTGACAACCAGAGAAGACATCAGGTAGTTTGTTTAATTGGTTACTCCAGACTTAAATTCTACCTCAGTATTCAGGCCTGTCTTGATAGAAATGAATGAAAACGAAACCCGACCTTGACACAAACTTGCTTGTCAAAAATGAACAACATCCCATTGCTTTGGCATGTGGACAAGTAGTGTTCTGCTGGAGTCTTGCCAAACCTTTGTATCTGACTATCATATAGAACTGTAGCTGCTAACCTTTTTGTGTACATCAAGCTGAATAGGCTTGTGCCTTTCATGTGGCTGATTTGTTTATTTGTACCTTGCAAGTTCCACATAAATTAGTGGTAATTAATTACTTAAATATTTGTGTATTGACTGTTGGAATTTATAAGAACAAAAACATGTGAACATAATAAGTTCTCAAAGTTGACCCCCCCCCCTTACAGTCAACCTGAAACTTTGACCTCAAATAGTCAAATTTTTACCTTCAGCGAACGAAGTTCGAAGAAGGTATTGTAATCACTTGGGTAAAAATGCTGTCCGTCCGCCGGGCGGGCGGGCGGTCGGGCGGCGGGCGGATAGATCGTTTCCGGCCCAGCACTCGGCCTCTATTTAATGTACGTGGATGAAATTTGGTACACATCTAGCCTGTATGGTTTAGTTGTGCCTTTTGATGGTCTGATGAATAGATCTTAAATACTTTTTTAAATAATTAACAAAATATAAAAAAAAAAATTTTTCGTTTCCGGGCAAAGGATCGGTCATTATTGCATGTGCATGGATGAAATTTGGTACACATGTGGCCTATATGGTCTAGTTGTGCCTTTTGATGGTCTCATTGACAGATATTCTATACTTTCTGAAAAAATGAGAAAAAATATAAAAACATATATATTTTTTTTTGGGCTACGACTCGGTCACTATTGCATGCACATGGATAAAGTTTGGTACACATATGGTCAATATGGTCTAGTTGTGCCTTTTGAAAGGTCTGATGGAAAATGTTATTTACTTTTTGAAATATTGAAAAAAAAACAAAAAAATTGATTTTTTGTTTCTTGCCCAACATCCAGTCACAATTCCATATACATGGATGAAGTTTGGTACACATATGGCTTATATTGTCTAGTTGTGCCTTTTCATGGTCTGACAGATGGCTTTTCTATAGTTTTTGTAATATTGAGAAAAAATATTTAAAAGATTTTTTTGATATCGGAGCCAAAACTTTTGCATATACAGTAATGCAATTTCTAAACAAATCACCTATGCTATGTAGCAGTGCTTTTTGATGCATATAACACTTTATGAATCATTGGAAAAACTTCAGAAAATAGAACAGCGTTATATTTTTTGGTTTTCAATCGACATCTCATAACCTGTACTTTGTACATGCATGAAACTATACCATAATATGCGTAAATTAGTCTAATAAGGCCTTTCCCTGATTTTACGAATCCTGGCAAGCAGATGGGAAGATGGCAGGGCAGCGGGCAAATAGAGATAATTGAAGGCCACTACTCGGCCGCTATTGCATACCTATATAAGCAATTTCGTAAACGCACCAATTTTATGATATTATTGTAATCTTCTAAAGGTGTTATTCGCTGAAGGTTTGCTGCTGCGCAGCCTATGTTTTAATCTCTTTCAAGTTTTATTTTGGGCCCCTCTGATAACTTTTTCAGCCTATGCAGGGTGCCCACTCCTCCTATATTTCCTATAATTCCTATATTTTTTAAGGCCTCCTATATTTTCCTATATTTTCAGGGTGCCCACTCCTCCTATATTTCCTATAATTCCTATATTTTTTAAGGCCTCCTATATTTTCCTATATTTTGGAAAAATTCCTATAAATTCCTATATTTTTCAAGATTTCAAGATATTTCGCGCGTTAAGACACGTTTTTTGCCGGCGATACAAAGTTTAAGCGTCTTTTCCTCCAGATATATGAATTTTTAGACACGTATTTGCCACGACATGAAGTTTTCGGCTTATGGTGGAAGCGATCCCGTGATTTGCCGCTGGTTTCGCTGTCGAATATTTCCTATATTGTCCTATTAAAACAGGCGAAAACCTCCTATATTTTCCTATATTTTACGGTAAAAAATTCCTATATTCCTATAATATTTTGTGCGATGTTCGGTGGGCACCCTGCCTATTTACTAATCTGGCCCTGCTCGTGCTTGTCATTAATTGCAATTAGAGTGATTAGACTCCTTACATAATATGAGACCTTTAGACTCTTTCAGGTCAACAACAAAAAAAAAAGGAACGAGCAAAATTGCAAATTTTGTTCTTTCATTTCCAGTCTTCATTGCTGTGTCCTCCTCCATCCTAATTAGCCTACCCAGTGCATATAAATAGTCATCTATCCATCCCTTATTCATGTCCAATGCCAAGAGTGTTATAATTACTAACTTAGTGCACTAATTGTGCTATTATTAACAGGCAATATTGGAATGTGGTGAATGTCAAACTTTTTACCGGCAACAAAAAAATGGTAAGGTACATTTTCAAATGATAGAAACTTTTGGCCAGTTTCCCAGAATCTGATTGGTCAGTCAGAGAGCAGAATTCAGCTAAGAAATGGGGCGGGGGGGGGGGGAAGCGAAAATTGTGCAGCTATGTGGAAATTGTAATGGAAGGAAAATAATCCACAAACTTTCATTTTGAAAATAATCCACAAACTTTCATTTTGAGGTATAGTATTTATAAACTGAAGAAAGTTGAGGCTCAGTCCCCACATTACATGATTTTGAAATATTTGTTTCATCAACATTGTTTATAAATGTATCTTATCAATCCTTATGACACACAGTTCCATCATAATGTGCACGTCTGAGACTCTGAGGGCTGGCTTTGAAGGCATGTTTACAATCCAATTTGTAACCAACCCTGCCAGGTTGGAACTGAACTGTCAATCGCATGTGTTGTACTCAGATGTTCTGTGTGATGCTGGTAAAAGACAGTAAAGACCTCACTCTCTGCTGGAACATGTCCCTTTGTGTGGACTCCCTGCCTTATAATAATCTTGTCATAACCATAGGGACTTCTAAGCTTATAGATACTAAATATTTTACACATATACTTATATATTTAGTGACCATGCCTTAGAAGCCCCTATGATCATAACCTCTGTCTTTGAACTTCAGAGGCAGTCGCTTGGAGATATAGCATGTATAGTGCTCATTGAGATAATGAAACATGTACTTTCTGAAATTGACGTCTTGAGTCATTTTTATTGATGGACAATATGAAATTGAGAATAATTAACACCTTTTTTTGTGGTCCATTTTACCATGAAGTGCTGTGATTTTTTTCTGGTGGTTGATTTGTCTTTTACTCCCTGCCAACTTTTTATTTGCACTAATTGGAAAGCTATCATTGATGCTATGATGTACATGATCTGGAATTCTACCTCATTTGCTTGAGGTGCAGGGGTTTTCCATGAGTGCGCTAGTAGCCTGTCAATTGGCTTTTCCTTCTAGTTTCTGACATGCTCTGAACTGGGGAAATGGTTAGCTAGGGATGGATGAAATTCTTTTTATGTCGCCAGAGCAATCTGCCTCCAAGACATATCCATATTCTAGTAAATTGGGCAACACTTATGGTTGAGAATGTGAATTTTTCCTCCATTGTTACATGTTTTTTTTAGCCTCTTTTGCTCAGTTTGTTTGTTTGTTTGTGTTTTACGCCTCTGCAGCACCTTAATGGGCTATATCGAGGCAGGCGATTGCCGTATGATGATGAGATGAGAAGACTGTGAGTCTGGTACATACCCTATTAATTCAGGGATGCCCAGGGTCTTTCAGTTGCCCCAGCATAGAACACTGGATACAACCCGCCTCCATTTAATGTCCCATGGGCTCGGACTAAATTGAGTTCCGGGGTGGGATTCGAACGCCCCTTTTGCTCAGAAGAATTATCAGAATTACAAACTTCACTTACAAGTAAGTTTGAATAACTTAAAAAAGTATATTTTGTACTTTGTGTGATTTAATTAGTACATTCAATGATCTGTTTCAGGCACTAGGATGCTTGAAGGTCTGGCAGCATGGGTTCTAAACACTTATGTTGGGGAATATGTAGAAAATCTCAACACAGACCAATTGTCCATTGGTCTACTCCAAGGTAATCTAGACCTACTCTCATTGATGTTTTTTACTGTGAACATCTGCTATTATCATGATTTTGTTCTAAATATTCTATTTTTCAAACATTAAGCTTGTTTTATGAGACATATTGAAATTATGAATGCATACATCTGTATGAATTATTTATCATTTTATGACATTGTACAACTTGAATTACAGGCCAGGTCGAACTAGAAAACTTGCCACTGAAAAAGGATGCTTTGCAAAAGCTAGAGTTGCCAATTGAAGTAAAAACAGGTGGGTGTTGAAAATGTTTTAAAAGAAGTTAGGATTTTAATTTTTTATGAATTTTTGGGATTTTATTCAGAAGTCCATGTCAGTTGTTGTACTCTTCAATTTATTTACCTCTGATTTATTAAAAGTTTAGCAATTTCATATCCGTTGCATTTCAGGTTACATAGGGAAGATTTGCCTGCAGATTCCTCTTCGGAGGTTGAAAAGTGAGCCATGGGTGATATCAATGGAGAGGCTCTACCTGGTGGCAGGTCCTCTCAAACACAGAAGTGTGAGTTTTTCGTTCACTGGATATTGATTGATTTATTGACTATGTAGTACTTACCAGTTGTATGGGTATTGACTACACATGATCAATAAGTATTTGTAGTATTTTGGGAATTAAATTGGGTGATAAATTGACAATAAGTTTATTGATTTATTTTCAAATTTTCCAGTATAATGAAGCAAGTGCCAAGAAGACTGAATCAGATTTGAAAAAGGAGCAACTTAAAGAATTTGAAGAGAAATGGAAGGTAGGTGCTGTAACTCAAATTGTTAAATCAATTTCTGACAAATTTACAGGCTGATGATCCCGCTATAAATTGGCTATATTATGGCGATTTAATTATTGGATTAACATTTGCAAATATTCTCAATTTGATCAATGCTTTATGAATCTCAGGGGCAAATTGTGTCAAATTTTCTTTGAGACAGTTTAGGAGCAAACTGTTATTTATTGGATAATTTCATTTTCACTTTCAGTTGAAATATTGTGGCGCCTCAAACGAAAACAGTGGCTATTCGTATTCCTCCTGGTGGAGTTATGGCACTTCTCTTGCCTCAAACATTATTGAGAATCTGCAATTGAAAGTCAAAGATGTTCATTTGCGATATGAAGATAGCACGACCATTCCTGGTAAAACATTCGCATGTGGAGTCACCATCAAGGATCTGTCCGCCCAGAGCACGGATCTTGATTGGGTGAGTACCTGAGATTTTCCCATTGTATTATTGAATTACAGTGTTTTATTACAGTATGATGGACTCCTAAATTTTTATATTAAATATTAAATATGTCTCTAATTTGGAGTAATTAGTGATTTTTTTCTCTTCTCACAACTGTATGTTGTAATATTGTCTTGTCATTTTCTGTTATTCAGATCCCAAAATATGTCAGCAGCTCCGATACAGACATGATGCACAAGCTTCTTGATCTGCAGAACTTCTCCATATACTGGGATGTTGACTCTGCTCAGTATGGGGACATGTCCAGAGAGGAACTCTACGTAAGATGATTGTGGTTTTTTTTCAAATGAATTTAGGCAGTTTATTGTCCGTGTGTAGTACTTTGTCGTATAAATCAGTTTGTCAGAAGCATAATGTATTGATTCCTTTTTCAGGATGTGCTTTCAAGGCAGATGGGACAGTCTGCTAAAACAGGAGAATTCAAGGTAAATTTTCAGAAAAAAACAAAAACAACTTTCGCATGAATGAGCACTCACTAATATTTTATCAGTTATATTATCAGGTATATGAATATATTTTACCAATTGATTGGAAAAAGAATGAACTATAAGGAAGCTTTGTACTTTAGGACCATGAATACCTTTTGGAGCCTGTCAGTGGTCAGGCAAAGATGAAGCGCAACACATCAGCGATGAAACTGAGGAGTCCAAACTCTCCCAGAATTCACCTGGACGCAAACCTGGACAAGATAAGCTTCTCCCTAAGTCAGTCCCAGTATCGAATGATGTTGGCAATCACCAAAGAATTCTCAAGACACAACAAGGCAATGAAGTACAGGAGGTGGAAACCAACTGTCAAAGTGAAAGAAAGGTAAGCGCCCTCCCTTGCTACTCTTTTGACACTTCATGGCTTATGTAATGCCACTCATCTGGTGTCGGGTGACCTGTTTGTGATTGGTTGTTTGACAATAAGTTATTGTTGTTATTTGAAGTGTTCGCTTCGTAATATATATTACAAAACACGTTGGATAGTTTGGATATATTTTCAAACTTGGTCCGCTTTGAAAAAATGGTTACTCTGTATGCCACTTCCGATGGTTTGTAAGATTTCATAGGAGTTAAGGCGATCTGACTGCTCTGAAAGAAAATAAGTAAATCTGCTTTAGTTACAGAAAGGAATGGACAGAAAAATAGATAGATATGGTAAGTGCAGCCCTCTGAGCCCAGTTCTGGGGGCTCATGTAGAATTCAAAGATTGATGGTCTTAATTTGTATCTTTTGCAGCGCAAAGAGTTGGTGGAAGTATGCCATTGACTCCAACCTGCATTATATCCAAGAGAATAATAAAAGAAAGACTGCAGAATTCATGGTGAAACGCGCAGGGGATTCGGTGAAATATGTTGAGGCCTACTCCCAATATCTCCAAAAGGGAGGGACATACTACATGGATTATGACTTGAAGGTACATCAATGATTTGCAAGATAGATTTGTGATGTTTTGATTGTCTTCCATGATAACTGTGTTTTCAGTTGATCATCTATGTTTACTGTGATAATCTCTAAATACAGCTATTGCTTAGTTTGTCATGTCATTTGTTAAAAGGGTATATACTTTTTAGGATCATCTTGAGAGCATTGAGGAAGAATGGACCTTTGAAGAGCTGAAGGGGTTGCGACAGGTTGTGTTCGACCGATATGAAAGGGACAAGCTGGTATGTTTACGCCCTTTGTTTTGACATACTTGAACTTTTCTTTTTGAACTTTTTTATTGATTATAGTGGCAGGTACAGTTTAGTCACATTTCATAGAAATTCACGATCGTAAATACCCAGCCCTAATAGGGCTTATCAACCACTTCACACCAGTTATATAAATTTCACTTGTTGTTTATAAGGTTCTGAGTGGTACTGCTCTTACAGGACTGACTTATGCTATGATATTTGTAATAAGTATGACATAAGTACGACTGGATATCAATTCCAAAACATTTCCTATTACTTGTATTTTTAGGTTCCTAAGGGTTATGAAAACCTGACGACATCAGCTTCACAACAGACATTAACAGCCTCATCGCAGGGTTCGAATGTTTCCAAAGGGGTGTCTCCAATTGCTAGTCCAAATGACGCTGGCAGTGGTGTTGACGATTTACTTGATCCTAATTCTGGGTCTGCGCAATCGTCTAATCCTGATGATCCTGCCCAAGCTGGGGTATTCCAAAGGTGGTTTCCAGGCTGGAGCGGGTGGTATGGTGGGTATGGTGGTGCTACATCACCTACTGAGCCAATCAGACAAGATTCTTTGTCTACGAGCAAGTCTGAGGAGATGCTTACCCCCCTGACGTCTCCCATTCATTCGGACCCTGGGACTCCTGTCTCCGGACCCAGCATCGTCAAACCTGCTGAACAGACTGAGAGTGACAAGGAGATAGGTGAGAGTTGTTGTGTCTGAGAATTTTGAAATTAACAATTGATCTTAAGTTACATAATTTATTTTCCTGATTCGTTAAGTTTTACATAGTTTCATCATATGATTCTTGCAGCTATTATGTAACTTATGAAAAGTTGTAAATTGAATATAACAATTCTGTCATCTATATTGCAGAAAAAGAGATTATGGACGTCTTGGCTGACTCAGCAGAGAACAACACACTTTTGAAACGAGATGTAGTTTTTGCACAAATGAACTTTTGCCTGAAAAGTGGGATTTTCAGAATACTCATGAATGAGGGTGCTGATGGAGGCACAAACTGTAAGTAGTAATGCTGCTACGCCACAAACATTATTCTGAACAGTTTGGTTTGTTTAGATATGAAGACTGTCATAAAAGACATGCTAAAAATTAACATGATTTACTTTTCAGTGAACAATTACAAAGGGCTTGAAATGGAATGTACCACAATAAAGATGGGATTTGAGTCAAGACCCAGAACAAGTGGAATGAAATTCTCTATTAATGTTGGCGGGCTGTTTCTGAGAGATAAAATCACCGAGGGGTCTATTCTACCAGTATTAATTTCTCCTCAAACAAGAGTAAGTAGACTTTTCTGTCTTTTTGACTAGTGCTAAATCTAACATCATTATCATTCTATTTTCATTATTGTCGAAAGTGGTCCAAAATGGCATCATGTCAGTAGGCATGTTTTTTTATTTTGAACAAACATCATGCATTGATTATTGATTTTACAGGAAAAGGTCACAAATCAGCCAAGATTATTTAGCAGTATCCTCAGTGGACTTGGGCGATCTCCCATGCAAACGACATCTCTGTTCTCACCCATTGTGGAGATGGAGTCCTCTATCTTTGAGTTCACTTATGAGAAGAAGCCTCTCAACAGCAGTGCTGATTACAAGTAAGTGACTCTGATTGGTTTTTCTCTGTTCCTTATTAACGTTGTCTGATGATGTCCTTATTAATTTGTTATCAAAAATTGCAGCAATTTGTGGAATCAATTTAGTTGCTTTTCTTTTCACATTTTGGAAAACATTCAAATTAATTTATTGTCTGTATTGTTGCAGAATTCAGATGAAGACAAAACCCCTGGATATTATTCACAATGTGGATATATTTAAGAAACTTTCCGAGTTTTTCTCAAGAAAGGATGAAGAACTAACAAAAGCTGAAATTCAACTTGGAGGTAAGATTTTAAGATTCTATTCCTATACTACTGAGATATTTAATTGTGCCATGAATATAATGAGAAGTATTGATGTCAGAAGTCGCTCTGAGATTGACATTAATTTCTGGTCTGTTTCAGCTCTTGCCAAACACAGGTATGAACAAATTAAGAGAGAAACAGAAAAGGAACTGAAGCAAACTCTTGATGATTTGTTGGAGGGTGGCAGCAAGGTTGGTGGATTTCTCTGTGTTGTATGAAAAGAAAATGTGTACAGTTTATTCTTGGTGTTGGAAGTGCTGTATTACAGTTTATAACTGTGTCTGTTATTATTCACAGATCAAAGCAAAGAGATGGGAAGTAGACCTGGACATTGCTGCCCCTCAGTTCATCATTCCAGAAAGTTTTACAGACAAGAATACAACAATTGTGATGTTTGATCTTGGGCGACTGGAGTTCCACAATTCAAATGCCACTTTGAAGGAAGACGAGAATTTTAGGGATGCTGAGGAAGATGGTAAGTACAGAAGATTTTTGTTTGGAAAACGAATAAAGAACTGTATGCAGCTGTAGTTATTCTGATGTTAGAGGGAAGGAGGTTAGCTCAGTGGTAGCTTGCTGGGCTCCAACCGCTGCTGGGTACCAAGTTCGATTCTGGCCTCTGGCTGAGTCCTTTGGACCTATGTTGGATTTCAGTAATCCTTTACATATCTGTGGTGACAACCTCCTGTCCCCATTTAAAAAAATTTATCCTTCTCAGTGCATAAGTACAGCCTATACAGACCCAATTGTCTGTCTGTCCATTCTTGGTATTTAGATCCCTTACTTTCTGAGAAAGAATGCAAAAAATTGGCTGGCTTTGCTTGTATTGACATTTGAAAGAAATATGTCATTTATTCTTGCAGATGACTTTGTGACGCCAAGTTCTTCGCCCCCGACAGAAGAAGAAGAAAAGGAAGAGGATTCAAAAGAGAGCCTACAAGGGCGTAAAGAAACTATGACTGATGTGTTCGGTGGAGGCGTCACTGATTCCACCATTATGGACAGGATTTATGACAAGTATGTCTGCAATGGCTATGATTGTACTGTGCTGTGTTTAGTCTATCTGAAGTTTTCTTATTTACAATTTATGAACATTTTCCCTCCGCAGATATACCCTGGACCTATCTGAGTTGCAAGTGATGGTCGGCAGAGCAAAGGACAATTGGAAACATGCTCACAACAAGGGAACCAGCCACATGCATGTGGTTGACAAGTTCAGCATCTCTCTGCAGCTTGAAAGGTTGGCATTTGCTTGGTGACTTTGTAATATTGCTGAATAAAAAATTTTAAAAATGTTTTTTTTTTTCGGGATGATGCTGTATGATGTGAATCGTATTTCAGACGCTTGCTGCGAACCAGTGACCCACAATGGCCCAAGATGAGACTATCTGGGACTCTACCAAAACTCACTCTTCACTTCAATGAGCAGAAGGTGTGATTTTGGTTTTGTTAATTTTTTTTTCCATGATCCAGTTTTCTTACATAATGAGAAATTGGTTTGTCCTTATATCAGGTTCTCCTACTCTTACTTTCTCATACTCCAGATGCAATCCTTGGGAATGGTAGGAAAGATGTTGGCCATGCCTGACTCTGCTAGCAGTCCTGCTGCTGAAGATGCTCACCCACCCAATGCTGACGCTTCTACGTCATTGTTATCACAGCAGCAGCTGTCAAGGAGTCTTTTGAGGTATGTTATAGGGCTGATTATACGATCAGTATTGTGGGTCTTTAAAGTAGATGAAAAATATTGTCCAAAGATTTGTGGGGGTCTGAATGCTGAACTCCTGCTCTTTGTGAGCAATATTGTTTTCTGGATATGGAAATTATGGATATGACTTCTGTTAGATATGGTGATGGATTGGTGGGAGATTGACTGTATTTTCCCCAATTTTTCAGTTTGAATGAAGATGTGGGTGACCAGCAAGCTAAACAGGAGATAGCCGAGTCCTGTATCATTGTGACACAGTTTTGCATCAATGATGTATCTTTAGAAGTTCAAAGTAGAGGTGAGTTTACTCTCTAGTATTTGATGCTAAATCTGTTGTTAATTTGTATGAAGTCTTAAAATGCAATTACTTTAGATTTATGTTTTGCACTGGAAGATGCATTGTTGTATATTAGAAAGGGAAAAAAAATATGCCTGATTTTTGCCCCGGTAGCTTGTGAAACAAGCCTACGGGGCTCTGCAGTCCATTCTGACCAAAATCTGACCAAAAATGCTGGCTGCGGACTCGTCGTTTTACACGAAAAACGTCATTTCCCTTCAACGTCACCCACTCAAACTTCGCCTAAGCGTTTATTACCGTGTAAGCAGCTGCATGTGCTATAATCCCGCATCTACACCTTTCCGATATATCCGATTTGATGTTGCAATCAACAGACAAATATCCAACATCTCCTTCCTCAGCCATGCTTGCCTACTTGTGCACTTTTCTCCCAGAAACGATGACGTCATCGCTTATTGCGTAGCAGTGCTGACTTCGCGTGGTAGCAAACCTTCAGCAATGTGCACTTAATGCAACAAAAGGCCACTGATACACAATAAACACACACCAGAGAGGCAAACTGTTATAATTGTAAGGGTCTAGGCTTATACATGTAAACATACCGCTTTTCGTCAAATTTCTTGTAGGATCTGCATACAACAGCTACCGGGGCTCACGTGCATGCACGGTATTTTTATTTCTTACTTTGTGAATGTTTCAGGTCGAAGTATTGCAGAATTGCAAGTCAGTGGAGTAAGAGCCAACTTCACCAAAAGACCGTTTGATACTTCTATCAGTTTCACTGTCCACAGTCTCCTGGTTGTGGATGCCCTGCAGACATTTGGACCTGACTTCGAGCTGCTTGTTGCTTCACATAGGAACCTGTGGTAAGTCATGTTGTTTTTCTGCTATCAGATGATATCGGACTCAATGTGTCCTCCTTCTTCAAGTTAGCATTACTTAACAACTGCAAGTGCAATAACAAGTGGCAACACTTTTCCAAGTTATTTTGTGTTTTTGTTCAATCAGCTCCTTCAGCTGCTTTTTCAATGCAAAGTTTTGCTACATATTTGGACAATTTGCACTGCAGTTACATCTTAGTTATTAGGTTCGAGGTGTTAAAATGTCCATGATCAATTATCCTTCCAGTCTGGACAGCAGAAGTGGGAGCATCCGCGATTCCTACCCTGGATCTCCGCAGTCTCCCAAGTCTCCGCAATCTCCGAGTTCTCCAATAGTTCCAAATCCCAAGACAAGCTTCCATGCTGTTCAGTCGGCCGTGTCCAATGCCCTTCTGGGACTGGTCTCTCCCAATCAAGGTCAGACATATTTTCATTTATTTGATTGCCTCAAGGGATCTTGATAACGAGTGTTACCATTGTGCCCCACAAGCCCCCACATTGTTCAATGTTGCAATAATCATGCTGGAACCTCGTGCTTTCATAATACTCGCTTTGGTGTGGGTAAGACCTTTTCCCGAATTATGTTTTCATTGACTATCCATCACTATTTGCCTTGTTACCTTCATTAAACGAATTGCTGCTTCTCAAGTAACTAGCAATTTTCTTCTTGTCTCCTTTCAGGGAATGACACTTATTTGAGTTCTCCTTACGGCAGTCCTCAGTCCATGGATATGCCTGGTCAGCTTTTTGAGTCGTCAACAGGTCATGATGAGGAGGCATTGATCAGAATGGAGGTGGACATCATTGCACCAAACTGCCCCTCAAACACTTCTAGGGAACTGCTGCAGATCGCCAATTTGCAGTTCAACAATCTGGACATTGTCGGTTAGTGTCTTATAGCCTAATTTGTCCTGTTGCTTTCTCTGACAAATTTGTTGGCTTTTTGAGGTGTGAATGTCTGATTGGTGTTTGTTGTAATGTTATTATTGTGCCTATATGAGTAGCTCAGTGGTTTATTGGCTTGAAAAATGATCATCCAGCCTAATGCATAAAGTCTAACCAAAGTTCTATTGGTCCAAGACTCCCAAGTAAAGTCCAAAATCATATTGATGTCTTCGAGGCTTTATGGACTAATATTCAAGTGACACTGATATGGTTTCATTTTGTCTTTCAGCTAATCAACAAACAATTGTTGAACTCCTGGCATTCTTCAAAGGAATAATGCCGAAGAACAAGGACAAAAACCGAGACAACGACAGGAAGACGGGCTTCGCTGGATCCAAACAAGCAAGTGCAAATGTAGGATAGACTAACCTTGCTTTCTAGTTGCTTGCTTTTTAACAAACAAAAAAAGAATGCTGTATATGTATAGAAGGCTAACTGGTGCTTTGCTAATTGCAAATACTGTGTGTTATAACTCTACTACTATCATTGGTAAAAACTCTACTACTATCATTTGGAAAGGCATGCACGTACATACAACATTGAATCAATTTGAATGGAAACTGGCGTCTAGCTATGTAAGATGATGCGGTTGTTGAATGTGCTTGTGCTGTATTAGCTTTGCTTTGTCTGCTGGTTTCTGGGATTAGATGCTTGGTTCTGGTTTTCATCTTTTGAATCATTTTGACTGATTTTAGTTTTCATTTCCTTGCAGGTGATAGAAACAGATACGAAACTGACTGTGACAGCAGATTTCCACCGTCTGAATGTCCTGTTGATGAGAGTGGATGAAAAGGACATGGTGGCGCAGAAAGTGGCCACGGCAACTCTCTCCAAGTCTAAGATTGAGGCTGAATATGGTAAGAAATACATGTAGTATCTTTGCGTGTAAATGTGACATTTATCTATTTAAGATACTCGACAAAACAGTATCAAACTGCTGCGTATTTCTAGGATTGGTATCTCCAAATATTTCCTCCAAGTCAAAATTTGATATTTCAATGGCTACTTTGCATACAGTCAGGTTCTGATCAAGTTCTTGTAGCTATACTGTCTCCCTAATCCAAATTAACAACAGAATGCATTTGACCCTTTTCCGTAATATTGCGTGAGAACCTATTGAAAAATGCAACAATGGCTGATATAATGCTATTTTCTTTCAGCTGAAGATTTGGAAGTGAAGGGCTCGATAGGTGGGTTGCAAGTATTAGATTTGACACATCTCACGAAAGCAAACCACCACCACCAAAAGGTGTTGAGCGTGGGCACAGATCCTGACGTTGATTTCCTTCACATGACGACCCAAGCTAGTCAGAGCATGGACAATGACTCTTCAGAGAAAGCATTTGAATTGACATTATTCAAACCAAATGTCAGTGCTCTGGATGATGACACTCCAGACACTGCCAGTGTGACGTTACGGATGGCTTCTTTGTGCTACACTCACTCTGCGGCCTTCACCAGAGATTTGTCTCTGTGCTTGTCAGAGTTCTCTGACTACATGAGGACAGTTGGGTCGACAATTAGGCATGCTGCCACTGAAGTAGCCATGGGATTCGTACAAGGGAGGTCCTCCGAATTCCTCTCCACTTCCTTATATGGTAGCAATCTCCACCTTGATTCGACCTCAGAAGATTTACGAAGGAAACGTCTTTCATCCATGGGTCCAGACGGCAATGAATCTGTTGATATCCCCGACAGTGAATTGCAGCAAGTTCCAGAAGTGTCCACAGACATTAAACTGGATATCATCCTTCAGACTCCAGTGTTGATGATCCCCAGGAAGCCTCTAAGCCCTGAAGTATTAGTCATTCATCTCGGCAACATTTCAATCAACAACACCAAGACAGAAGATGAAAGCATGTTCTTCAAAGACTTTCTGAGCAATAAAGCAAAACCCGGGAAGTTTGACGAAATTCACCTTGAAATCAGAGACATGAACATGTACTCGATGAACCTTGACAAGCAGAAACTGCTTCAGCAAAATGCCAAAAAGGGCCACAGCATGACTGCCAGTGTGTTCAGCACTCCCCAACCTGGTGGGTTCACCAGGACGAGTTATGGTATACCAATTCTACATGACACTGTTCTGGAAATTACATTCAACCGAGTGGAGCCAAATGAAAACTTTGTGAATCAAGATCCTCTGTTTGAGATGGACTTGGGAAATGAGGAGAGCTCTGGAATGGCATCAGTGATAAATGTCTCTGGGAGAGTGGTAACTCCTTTGAAACTGACTCTGTCCAAAGAGATCTACGAGCAAATACTGCAAACGATGGATCACATTACTCCGGAGGATGACACTCCAATCCATACACCGCAAAAGACGGCCTCTGAAGAGCTGAATACTATCTCTGAAGATGACTCCGCTAAACTCTCTTCTCTTAGTTTTAACGATGTGCCAAAATTGAACAAACCAAAGAACGTTGAGCCAAAGGAAGAGGCAAACTCTAAACCTGTGACTATCAAAGCTGACTTTTTGATGCCTGATTTTGAGGTGTTAATGACAGATTACTTAAAAGAAGGGGAACACGGCTTCCTGAATCTCAAACTGAGAGACTTGAGAGTGCTGTACGTCAAGGAGGATCCGTTTGTCAAGATCTTTGAGCTGTCACTGTACTCATTGGTCATGGAGGACTTGCTTGAACCTGAAGAATCTAAACATCGTCTTCTGATGGAGTCCTCTGCCCCGGACAAGTACGATATTGCTCGGAGCCAAAGTCTGTCAATGAGGGAGTACCTTTCCTCCTCTTGTCCTACGAGTATGATAGAAATTCCCGAACCAGAAATGCCCAATTCGCTGCCTTCGAGTTTCCACACAGCTAATGTCTTCGAATTGCAAAGTACAAGAACAAAGAATCCCCTGGCATCGTCCAACAGGAAGAGCCATTCGTGAGTATGATTCTTACGTGATATAGTAGCTTCCTACACTTATGACTGATGTGTCGAATTCTTATTTCTTGTAATTCAGTGATCATCTTCACATTAACTGGCTGCAAACACTACTTCATGTCACTATCACTGAAATAGGGTGGGTTTGTGTATTTCAATGGTTCATGGCTCTACTTGAAATTACACTGTCCCCTCCTTGATGTCTCTTAGCTGTTGGACTACTTGGATAAAATTTTACTTCTGATTTCTCTGTGGTTTGCTTTTATTTTTATTTTCCATCTTTGTTCTCAGAGAGTACCCTTGTACGCCACCTCCCTCCCCCTTTCAATCCCGTCGTGGCTCCCATTTTCATCTAAAACTGGCTGTAATTGAACACTACATGCACTTCATGTCACCATCACTGAAATAGAGTGCATTTGTGCATTGGTTAATGGCTCTACTTTAAATGACACTGACCTTTCCTTGATGTCTGTTGTCATGCTTTCTATATGGTTTTCTTTATTTTTATTTTCCATCTTTGTTCACAGAGAGTACCCTTGTACGCCACCTCCCTCCCCCTTTCAATCTCGTCGTGGCTCCCATGAGGAGGAACAGGACGAAGGTCTGGTTCACATCAAACTCAAGCTGATTGACAAGAAGTCTCCTGCTTTTCAGACCAAATACAACAAGGTATGGATTGCTATATTTGCCAGGAATATAATATTTAACTGTAATGGCAGGGAAAAGTGCCGTGGAGGCGTTAAACCCCATGCCAAGGAAAAGGAGTTCCTTTATTCAAAATTTTAAGAGGCTCAAGTTACGATGATGTGATATATTGACTTGAATTGAACTTCTAATAAAATTATATTTTTAACAGGTATTTATAAAAATGGTAGAATACTCAGAAAGCTGAGAAAAACTGCTTATTGAGTTTTCTGAATGGTTCTTGCGCTTAGATGTTGGGAGTTCTAACAAGAAATTTTATATTACAGACCAACCGTTTCATTGACATTGACTTCAACTGCTTGGATACGACCATCAATTTGCAAACCTGGGTGGTTCTTCTTGACTTCCTTGGGATGGGTGCGAAGGTGCACAGCCCTGAGAAATTTGGTGCAAGATCTGAGACTGTTGTTAATACTCCCAAACATGACAGTCAACCTGAAGGTACCAATGAAATATTATTTCTGTTTGAGTTAAGCTACTTGATGATATTTTATGGAATCAAACTTTACCTGTGGTAAGAGCATGCTATGACAGGTGTTCCCACCGTGAAACAGCAACTGATCAGAGAATTAAGACAGGATTAGCATAACTGTTTGTAATTGTTCAGGATTAGCATAAACTTCTGCAGGAGTTTCAAAGAAGTTCTAAGAGAATTCTGAAAAGTAGTAAAAGGAGGAGTCGGTCTGAGGCTTTTCATTACTTTAAATTGTGATATAGTGCTCAATAGTTTGTATCCTGATGTCGAATCAAAAGCCTTAAACAAACTGATGTCCGAGATCTTAGCAGTGAGAACCTTTTTCAATTCCTCATGTATACCTCATACCAGAGTTATTATTACAACAATAGAAATGTTCATGCTTTGTATGAGCATCAATTGGGAAGTAGTTCATTTGCAAATCTTTTCATTTCAGGTGAAGTTGTCAACAGCCACATCAACCTGAAAGTGCAGCGACTTTCCCTCACAATGAACAAACAAGAGTATGAACTTGGCAGAGCAGATATCAAAATGTTCCAGTCTGTGATTGACCTGCGAGATGGGAACTTCGGCATCAAAGGTCAACTCGGAGGGCTGTCTCTCCTTGATCAGTCTCCTCACGGCAGTATGTACAGAGAGCGATTCATCACGATGGGCAGCCAAGCTTTGGACTTCCACATCTTCAAGTATGGCCTGCCTGATCCAGAGTTGGCGAGGCCCCATGATATCATGGTGCATCTCAGGATGGCTTCCATCTGTTACACTCACACCCAACGATTTCTCTCTGAGACTTTGGCGTTCATTCAGTATTTCAATCAGTTGCAAGATGTGCTGGGGAGGATGCGAGCTGCTGCTGCGGGCCAGGAGGTAAGATTTTCAAATTTGTCTATCAGTGTTTTGACAATTGAAAATGGCGGTTTCTTTGGACTAATATTACCCATCTTATGTTTATTTTGTCCTCTTGTTATCATTGTGGCAAGTGTGGCTTTCACAGTTTAATATTCTCATATAAATTTTCAGTTACGTGAACACCCCTTATTTTGACATATTTTGTTTCGTAAATACTTTGATGTCACAGTATTTACGTAAATTGAGCAGTTGTTTCATCTGAGTGTAGTTCGGTTTTGCTCTGTGTAGATATTATAAGCTGACTGTGTAATTGTTTCATTACAGGTGATGCAAACGGCTTTCAGAGCTTCACGCATGAGTTTCGATATTGTGGCAGGGTCTCCTATCATCCTGATTCCTCATAGCTCCAGATCAAAGGATATCCTGGTCATGGATCTTGGTACAATGACTGTGAAGAACAAATTCCTGCATAGTGGCGACCCTGGGACTCTGGATGCGAAGAGACAGCCATCGCCAAAATCTCAGGAGACCCCAACGACCTCCAAATCTGGTTCTGACCTTCTTTCCGAATCACCAAATGTGACTTCATCGAATGGTGCTGAAGGATCCAGTGCCTCTACGGCTTCCAGTTTTCAGGAACAATCTCCCATGATGCAAAGCATCTATGGCAGTCTGGACTCTGATTGGAGGAATGCTGAGTTTGAATCGCTGAGTGACACATTGGAGAGTTCTGTGGATGCCCCTGCTGGCCCTGAATTCAACACCCTTGGCCCAGACTTAGTAGGATTCCAAACTACTTCAGTGTCTTCAGGTATAGTGTACATGATACGTGATGAAGATTTTAAGAGAATTTGTTCGGCATGTCATGAGATTACATCTTACCAAGGATTTTGTGCCTTGAGTGAATAGAATCGTGTTAAGTTGAGTTTCCTACAAGTGGAACTGAGTTTCCTACAAGTGGAACTGACAATCTTAGATCTGTTACGGTTTACTCAAAATATTCTTTATGTATGTCTTGAGTGAAATGATTGCTTTATTGTATGCGTGTGTAAGTAGAACACCAACTTTTTCTTTCAGATTTTACTTCCTTCATGGCTGACATGGACCCGGCTGTGAGTGGTCTTCCTTCCCCTGAGAAATCAGGAGCTTCATCTCCTGCGAGTGACACAGCGAGAGAGGAGGCTGGTAAACAGGCCAGTCCAGAGGACAGCATCAAATCTCCCAGCTCTTCGGAGAGTCAGGATCCTGAGGATCATATCTGCCTGCTGGATTGCATGGACGTTACCCTTGCAGACATGGATTTATTCTCAGCAGTGTGGAGGTCTGCAAATGATGTACAGCCTAGGAGCACTGACCTTGTCTTCCCTTCCTTTGTTGCTGTTCGGCAGGTTAGTGAAATTATGGGTGGTCGTAAAGGTGCCAGATAGGAAAAAGAGCAAACTTATTTCATCTATTGTGGGCAAAATTATTGGACCCCTGGTATCACCATGAGTAAAAATGTTAAGTGCCATTTCAGGGTTCAGCACTTTATAAAGGTGTGAAAGTTGGAATTAGAAGAAATGTTGTCCTTACATTTGAATGTTGGTTACTTAAAGTTCCTGATATTTTAATTCATTCTCAATTATTTTATGAACAGGGCCGTAAACTTCTAAAGGAGAAGTGCAAACTGGACTTGCAAGTGGAACGCAACTTGGAGGGTGACATCAGCCATGCTGTTCCGGACTTCAACATCGAGGGAGGACTTTCCTCTGTCTACTGCTCCATCGACCTAGACCAGTACAAACTCATCAGAGGACTCCTGGAGCACAACTTGGGAGAACCTCAGGAGGAATACTCCAAGCCAATGCTGTCCCATTTGCAGGACCCTAAAATACAGGTATGCACATACTGAACATGTGTGTAACTAGTAGAACTTTTTTGTGCCCTAGTTTTGTATAGATATAGATGTCTGATGAGGAATCTCTCTGGCAAGCATGTAGATAAAAGAAAATGCTTTTCTTCTACAACTAATTCTTACTAAATGTAACTCCAAAAATTCTGAGATCAGTAAGTGAAAAGGATTTGGCTGATCATGGTTTGGCCCCTCAAGGAAATAGATTTGTGAGTGGGTTTTGGCATGTGGTGTGATAAAATTGGGTCTGAAAACTCTTAGCTTTCTCTCTTTCATCTTCTTCATCAAATAATTATTTCTCCTGTGCCTAATGAATGTAAAATTTTGATTGCTTACTAATTTCTGTTTTGATCTTCTTTTCTTTCGCACTGTCTCTATCAACTTTAATTTGTTCTTCACTTCTTTCTCTCTGAATAGGCACCAAGAAACTCTCAGTTTCAGGTTTGGTATTTTGAGTGCTCCAACTATTTAACCTTCTATATTGTTAGTTTATTAAGGCTTTCCTCTGTTAATGTTCCTTTGTTTCTTGTGCTAAAATGAACGTTTGATCCCAACATTTGCATATTAACTTGTATGCCATTTCACCTGTGTCAAGAAAATGCCCCCAATTATTTATTTACTCTATAAAGCAAAAATATAACTCACACTGTCAGACGAATAAATAAATAAGTTTTAAGGGTCCAGGATAAGTAATTAACAATTCCTGAGGAACTGGTATCCCCAGAGTAATTTTAGGCTCAAGCCACTTTCACAGATCTCTTGAATGTGGTCTGGGGGATGGTACTGTTAAGTTCTTGAGAGGTGTCAAATATTGGATTCTTATATAACTGTTGTATTATTTCAGAAATTCAGAAGATATTTTATACTTTGAAATACCTCTCCTCTTGTATTTGTTTAGTGTTTCAAGATAAATCCAAGTGTATTTTGTATCAAACTAGTTTGCTTGAATTGTATTGTTAGTTCTGAATTTGTGTACGGGTGAATTTGCAGACAATACTGAGTGGACAAGTGTGGAAGTCCATGGCAATCTTACTTCACCTGAAGAATGTGACTGTTCAACTCCTTGAGGCTCACGACCAGAATGACTCCCCTGAAGTGTCTCTTGCTAAATTTGATTTCCTGAGGTCCAGACTGACCTATGAGAGTTACTCTGACGGTTCCAAAGATGTGGATCTTGTCTCCAATGAAATCATGGTCTATGACACCCGATATCAAGGTACGTCTACAGAGGCCGTCTCTCTGATTCACCTTTTGTGTTTTGGTAATGTTGTACCTGCAGTGGAAGCTATGTATATTATGAGATGGTGTTGCTTCCCTAATCTTAAAAGTGATAGTGAAGTCACGGTCTTACACAGAAAAAGACTAACACATACAGAATATATGGTCTGATAAATTTTTACAGCATATTTCCATCTATTGTAAAAAAAAAAACCCTTAGGAATATGTCGATGTTTTTCTGAACTTTTATTGACTAATCTGGTATTCTCGTACTTTTTCAGACCAACCGGCCAACTCCCGACCAAATGTCTTCACAAACATTCTACACGTTACCAAAGAACACACAAACAACAATGACCTCCAGATGGAGCTGCACTACAGGTCGACAAAAGAGCGCACGAGGTTCACCATTCTCCTGAACAACATGCGCGTCATGGGCATCTTTGATTGGTTGCTGCTTGTGAAGGACTTCCTTCTCACTTCGGCTGAAAATCCTTTCAAGACAGGTGAAGATTCTGAAATTTACATGTGACTTCATAATATTTGATTACTTGGATTATATTTGGCACTATGAAACTACCCCAATCCAGGTCATTCTTCTTCACTAATCTTCAGTGAGTGACTGAATAAGAGACTTCCCTGTTAAGGGCACATGCTGGTCGAAAAACGGTGAAAATATTTTAGAAAATGGAAATTTTGATTTTGACAGTTTCAATAAATACAGATGTCCAGACAACAAATGCCACTGAAACTGTGCAAAAATTCCAATTTTAACCCTGTAAACAAAGTTGCCAATCTTACCTTTACAGTTAAAATTATTAAGAGTTTATTTCCTATTTTTGCCGTTTTCCGAAAACTGCAAATTTTAGTGACTTTGAGTGCTTACAAAAAATTCATCCCAAAAACCACTGAAGGCATCATAATGAATTTCAGCACACTGCTTACTGACAAGTTCGCTTCCGCAATAAGGCTATTTTCAAAACTGTATTAGGATTAAAGGCTGTGGGACAGCGATTCAAACCTGAAAGATTGTGAATTAGATCCATAGTCCCATGTTCGCGAACAAAGAAAAGCCCTATTAAAACATATTTTTAGTATGAAAATAGTCTTATTGCGGATCCAAATACCTTAAATTATGAAAATAAATGAGTTTTGATTATTCTGATAGCTCAGTCTTGAGATGAATTTTTTGTAAGGCTGAATACTTAAAAATATGTAAAATTCTTTGTTGCCATGGCAACCGTAACCATGGCAACTTAAAATTTCACGGAGGGTCATAATTTGGTACCCTGAAGACTTGAGTAAAATTTCATAGCTCTAGCTGTAACAGTTTCTTCTGGACAGCATACACACATTTTTCGACCAGCATGTGCCCTTAAAACAGGAATTGAGTAATGACCAGACTGTTAATTCCATTTTATTGGATTCAGGTTAATTGCTCTGATTAGCAATTATTACGTAGTTAGTTGTAATGTAAAGTTGTCTTTTGTTTTCACAACTAATAATTTTGTTTCTGAATTTTTTCTTTCAGATCAAGAAAGAAATGAAAAAGAACAGAAGAGGGAGATGACGACTAGTCATTACAGCAATATTTCCACTGGAATAGTCACAAAGCGAGCGCCGATTGTAGAAAAGGTGAGTGTTGCTCGTGTTCAGCTGGTTGACTGTTGTACATTATGTGACCAAAATAAGCTACTTGCATTCAACAAGAGCTATCCATTGTTAGCCTAAACAGTGAATGTTGGTCGTAATGCACTTTGTAAAATGTTCAAAACGATATTTCAATCATGCAAAATTGCTGTTAAGGTATCGAAGCCAGGCAGACATTTGATTAACTTACATTGTTTTTCTTTCTTTTACAGGTTGAAACTCCTTTTGAACTAAAACTGAATGTGACTGACACGGAATTGATCTGTGTTGCGAATGCAGCTATGTGGGATACCAATGCTGTAATTCTGAAGGTAAACAACTTTTGTCATCAAGTTTGCAAATGGAAATAACATATCTGGAATCTGTAGTGTTCTTAATTTCTTATAATGATTTTCGATTGTGTTTTGATATACGACTGACCAACTACTGTCTTTCTAGATTCCCTGTCTTCTTTTGCTCTAACTGACCTTTGGGGATACAGTTAAAAGCCTAATTCATTATTATGTTGGTATTGACTAAATCAGCAAATTGTGTCATTTACAGACGACTGCTGTGCTAAGTCTGCGACCCAACTTCTCGGAGCGACCTGTCTCCTGCAGTCTGCAGAGCCTTGAAGTATTTTCTTGCTCTTTGGCTGCGGAGGATGAGACCGCCCTGTCCATCATTGATCCTGTGACTGTCACAATGGAATTGGCCAACAATCCTCTCTTCCATCAGAAAAATACCAAGACTGCCGGTCTCCTTGATGTCCATGGTGACGAGAACAAACCACCGATTCTTGAAGTGAGTGCTGTTTCTAATTGTTGGGGCTCTTTCTTCTTTCCGCTGTATTTACGGTCTTGAAAACATGATAATACTATTATTAAAATGTTCATTTGGTGTAATTGTATCATTCTGTTCTACAGGTTAGCTTCAGTACGCTCAATATCCGTCTCTCTTACAACGATCTGCAACTCTTCATGGAGATCCTGAACTCTGTTCCCAAGCAAGCCCTGGAAGCAGCCAGAGCTGGCGAGAAAGTGGAGCCTCCCAAGAATGCTTTGGCCAGATCCAAAGGTAGTTATTTTATTCTCTCTACCTTGTATAGATGTTTATTGTCACATTGGCGTTAGGATTATTAGTTGAATGGATGGAGAATTTTAGAATTGGCGATGACACTTCGATGGAGAATTGGAGAATTGGCGATGACACTTCGCTTGAAAAACCTATAATCTAATCATTGCTGATATATCTGTTTGGATTATGCATATTATTTTATAGCAGTGCCGTTAATCTATGCTGTCTGTATGTTGTTGTGGAGACCCTTTCACAAAAAAAGACATTCAGAAAGAACCGCCTCTGATTCGTGCTAAGCTAGCCATTAGTTTACTTGTGATTGCATTTATTCTCAAAAATTCAATGCATCTAAGTATTGCTGATATTTCCCATCAAAACAGATGAGCGAAGGCAGCTTCCTAACGTTTACCTGAAGGAGGAAGAATGTGTGAAAGCTCTAGTGGACATCACTGGTCAGAAGGAGGTGGACAAGACCCACCTGAAGTTGTCGAGAAAAGCCTCCACTGAAATTGCGAAGAAAAAAGAACAGTCTGGGACTTTTAATATCTCTGGATTCGAGGTCAAAGCTGGAAGCATTTGTTTCTGCTTGATTGACGATTGTCTGGATGCTGATGTACCTTTGGCTGAAATGACCTTTTCAAGTGAGTATCACTCGACCAAGCATCACTGTATCCTTGACATTTGATATGATTCTTGGCTAAACATTGCCTTTTGTTAGAGAACAAGACAGTGTTTTGTTATGCACCTCCTCATCTCTATCACCTTGGCTCTTCAATTATAAATTTGATTCTTCCACTTATCATGGACTTAGGCATATTTACACACCTCCTTGTTTACTTTTCCTGTCAATTTTTTGATTTAGAAATTTTCGTCTTGCTTGCAGACATCCATATTCTCCAGAAGGTAAATGAAAGGCGAGAAGGAAAGGCAAGCATGAAGACTACAATTGATTACTACAACAGGATCCTGTCTGGATGGGAACCTTTCTTGGAATCATGGCCGTGAGTTGAGAAATACTCCTCCTTGGCAGTCATAGACATATCTTAGCATGAAGCACTCTTCATTTATATGATTAGAAATATAACTGTCAGACAGGAGGTATATATTGCATTTGATATTTTTTTATAAAAATTTAATTGATGATGTTCTTATGATTTTTAGGTGTCATGTTGATTGGGCAATCACTCCTGCAGAAAAGGAGAGACATCTCGCCATGCAGTTGTATGGTAAGGCATCTTATTCATTATTGAAAATCTGTGTGCTTCAAATTACTCATTAGATACATATTGAAGTCTTGAAGCTTAGGATGTGGGTTACTATTTTTGTGATATATTATTTCAGCGGCTGAGACTTTGAACTTGAATATAACTAGTGTGTTGCTGGAGCAGTACAGACAGACCAAGAGCAAGTGGACTGAGGATTATTACAGTCAGAGGTCTGCGAGGTTAGTCAACTAATACATCTAATTAATGCAGAATTAGTATACATTCTATAGTGTTTTTTAAGCGAATGTGTGGATTTTGTGAGATTACCATATTTAATGTCTGGACACTCTTTTCCAGTTCGGAACAAGCAATTTCCAACCACAGGAGACGTGTTCCCTTCATCCCTTTCGCCATCAGAAATCAGACCGGATGTGCTCTGTGGTTCGCCACAGTTACAACTACTCCAACAAGGTATGTTGCTGTTTTGCAATTGCTCGACTTGTGCTATTAGTACCGAAGAAATAGTCCAATAATTGGGTATCTATCCTTCCTATTAGAACTCATTTGAATGCTCTGATTGTTATTTTTTTACCATATTATAAAATCAGTAAATTTAACTGAGCTTCTTCTATTCGAAATAGTGTATTTGCACCTAGACCTTCTTATTCTGATTCGTTATTTGTTATTCTAGGATAATCCTGTCCAGTGAAAACCAAAGAAAACCCTCTCATTACCATGTCAGCGAATGGCGACAGGTGCATCCTGACTGTGAATTATCTTTCTTGATTGAGGAACGCGAGAAGATCCGTCATAAGGTATGTTTTCAAAATATCTGTGGCATTCTGTGCTCTATTGGACCTAATCTAGATAATGTGTCTGTTATAGATATGGAGGCACAATTTGTTTTACTCATATATTTGTTTGTTTTCTTTTAGCACACCCATGAATTGAAAGTGCACCAGGTCGTGGTTAAAGTATGCGGATGGAAAGAGGTGGACCCAGTGTCTGTGGACAAGGTTGGCACGTATTTCAGACAAGCCAAACCAGAAATTGACAACACTTCCGGCATTGTAAGTACAATGTAATGGAGGCCTATTATGGCTCTTAGAATGCATATTGCCCACTGGCATGCTAGTAAAAGACGATGAAGCTTAGTAAATTGTTTTCTTAGTGTATAAGATTGTCCGTTTATGCTACCTTTATGATTGTCAGGATCTTATTTAACAGAATGTACATTAACTGATTAAGAGAAATATATCCTGATAAATAAGATTATATTAAGGAGGTAATAACTTATCAGGTCTAAGGTAGATTGTAATTCTGTAACCCTGATGTTCTTTTCGATAGTTCCAAGAAGTGCCTCCTGCCAGAGTTGTATTTGACGTTAGCCTGGAGGGAAGTGCCAAAAAGGTCATAACAGTGAGGTCTGCACTCATGTTGGACAATAGACTGGAAGACCCAGTTGATATCCGCCTTGAAAACACTGCTCCTGGTGTTGGTAAGTGTCACTGGCTTTTTTTTTTCATTGAGTATTCCTTTCTGGTCACAGCATAGCTCAATAATCTTGTTACGTCAGCCATTTGTACATGGTAACTGTTTGTGTTTTACTTGATCCTCCATTTTCCTATAACATGATCATTTTACTTGTAATTTCAGTCAAGGAAGTGGAAATGATGAGGATCCAACCACAAAGCAAGCAAGCGGTCCCTCTTCCCAATGTTATGTGGAATCTCCATGTTCGACCGGCTGGATGGTCATTGAATTGGGCCAACAAGCCCATTCGCTGGCAGCATGTGCTTCGGCCTGGAGAGGTCAACAATAGCATGAAGCATTGCAGCACTCCTGGGGGAGACAAAGACCTGGCTTCATATAGGTTGGCAGTTTTTAAAATTGAATTCGATTTCATTGTATAGCCGCTGTATATGATCCACAGTTAGCCGGAAAGGGGGCCTTTATGAATAAATATATAATCAAATTAGGTAAAAACATTTTAGTAAATTCAAATACTGGGAAATCGTTCAAATGATATTCTTATCTGTTTTGGTCATTCCAGGTTCTGTGTGAGTGTGTATCGGCAGAAGTATCCTGAAGATTTTGCTACTTCCAAGATCTCTTCTGTGTCTCAGGCTCCTGCGTACGTTCAGCCTGGTCATGTGATCACACTGATGCCTCCTGTCCGAGTTGTCAACCTTCTACCGATGGACATGGAGTACTACTTCAACAACACTGATATCCGTGGTGTGATTGGGCCTTCGAAAACTGCTGCTGTGCTCTTGGTTAGTGTGAATGACTCCCGAGTCTTTTCTAGTTCTATTGCTTCGGTTCTATCGCTATGTTATCTGAACAGATATTGATTTTCAACATTCTTTGCTCAGATTACAAATAAAAAAATTTTATGCATGTCCAACTGTTCTGCTTCAAATTGAATTGATTTCATAAACAAGTGATGCCGGGGTATTGCTATTTTAAAATGGGGGAGAAATGAGAATAAGAGTTACCAGGTATTGATATTTTATGTCAGGATTTGAGGGGGAGGAAATGTGATATTAAGACAGAGGTTGCTTGTACTAAGTGTTCTGTGCTGAGGCACGTAGAGACACCACTCTTGGAAACCGGTATATTGATGAGGTGTCGTGAACTCCCAGGCTTATCATGTCTTAATTTCATCTGCCTCGAACAGGGGCTTATACAAGCTGAAAAGCCTTCAGGGCTGGTAGCATTGACACTTGGATAAGCGAAGACAAAGTTGACTTGTATTATTTTATTCAGGTGGACCTTAGTCAGCCTCTGGAGCTTGGCATTCATCTTGAAAATTTCACGTCTTGCAAAGAACTAGTGATACCTCCTGGAACCCAGAACTATGAGGTGAAATTGCGTCTCTATGACACGTCCGACAGACTCTTGGAGTTACAGGTTCACATCAAAGCTGGAATTGGAGGCTCTTTGAAGGTAAGGAATTTGATTAGAAAGGTATCAAAGTATGCCGTATGTGGTTTTTAAACAATTTCAGACACATCCGCTGATACTGAGTAACAGTAAAAAAAGGCATGTAAAATTGCTCAAGAGTTATCAAGATTCTGTAACTTCGTACATTTTGAATGTGGCTCACCTTCGCTCTTTTGAGCTGCCTAAATCTTCATGAATCGGCATAAAGTAGTGAAATAATAAGATTGCATTTCTTTCTCTTACAGCTATCTTTGTATGCCCCCTTCTGGCTTGTGAACAAGTCGGGACTTCCGTTGGTGTTCAGGCAGGACAATGCTCGAGTTGATGCTGCTGGTCAGTTTGAGGAGCATGAGCATGCTCGCAGTGTCATGCCTCTGCTATTCAGTTATGCTGACAAGGATGCTAACACATCGTAAGTACTGTTGGGAAGTAACTTCTGTGATATCATAACAGCAAATTTGTATGTCCTTTCCTGTGAAATGTTAAACAAAGGCCATGATGGATGTATGAGGATGATAATTTGAAGGTTCAGATATTGTTAGAATTCTGAAAGACACATGTCAGAAAAAACAGTGATGGCAATATTTAATTCTACAATTTAAACCAGCTTTTCGCTTACTTAACCAAAATCTGTTCTCTTTCAGTTGCACTATGAGACTGGGTAGGACTTCCGTTGGTCACAAAGCTGTTCCCAAATGGTGTCACAGGTTTTCCCTGTCCAGGGGTGAGGGTGTCCGGCAACTGCATGTGGCCCAGAACAATTCCAGGCCTGATCTGTAAGTCACTGGCACTAACTTCCACAAATAACTTCAATTTGCTAAGGACCCCTGCTTTCTGTGGACCACTGAACTTATATATATAGTTATAATGGTCACATATTGAAAGTTGAGTTGGAATGAAAATCATAAATTGGGGCCAATTAAATGAACATATTCTGATTGTGTATTTCAGAGTGTACTACATTGGTATTGAAGCAAGACAAGGCAGAGGCCGTTACAGAAACACAACCATTGTGACCTTCTCCCCCAGATACCAACTAGAAAACAGAACCAGTTACGAGCTTTTCTTTGCCCAGCGTAACTTCACCATAGCCGAAAGCACTGAGCAAGAGAACCACCTCTCTGCTCTCAAGGGATGTAAGCTGTCTTTCCATTGGCCAAGGGTTGACCTAGATCAGCTTATATGTGTCAAGGCCAACAATATCAAGGGCTGCCATTGGTCAGGAGGATTCCGCATTGATCAGGTCAATTCTTTCCATGTAAATATGAGGTGAGTCCTGCATTGATGTCACTTTCATTTTGTTCTACATTGAAGACAAGCTAGGTTGATGATTTGAATTTCAGAAGCTGAAAATAACAAAAATTGTCAGTGGCCAATATGATCTATTACGAAATAATATAGGCCCTAGTTGATTACTGTGATCTCTTAGAAGGCCAGTGTGTCTCTGTATTAAGACTCAAGACTCAAGAAGTTTTATTTGTCATGAAATGCAAGGAATATACAATATGATGTTTGATGGCTGTACAGTAAACATAGATATATAAAAACAAAAGCATTACATGAGTAGGAGGACACCCCTAAGGCAACTACTTGCCGCTGACGAGGTGCCCACCTAGAATTGTTAAGGAGAGGCTCAGGCAAGGAGAGGCAGTTCAACCAAAGAAATAGATAACGGCATAATAATAGATAACGGTATTAATTGTATTTATGCTAAATGACTTTGTTTTCTGGCCTCCGCAGGGATGAAGACTTCCACTGCCACTTTCTCAGAGTGGACATTGTCCTCCAAGGTGCCACTTTCTACGTGTTCTTCGCTGATGCAAGCCACATGCCTCCTCCCTTTCGAATCGACAACTTCGCTGAAGTGCCTATCACTTATTTCCAAACTAAAGTGTCTGATGAGAAGCTACGGACCAGCATCAAACCTTACACATCTGGTGAGTCTTGGATCAGTTAGGCCTATATTATAGTGAGCTTGAACTACAGAGAAATTGTCGAATATGACCAGTTCCGTATATAGACTTATAAACTTACATTGTCAGACATTTTGTGGTGATGTTTTGATATATGGAATAATCCCATTTATAAAAGGACCTCTTCCATCAATTTATCTATCCACCAACACTACAGTGATTTGGTATAGCTGCTCAATAACATCTGCTGATGCGTGATCTCATCAGCTAATATCCATTACACTGTAAAATTTGAAAACTGTGTTGAAGCAATAATTTGAGCTGTCTGAGAATGTTAATCATTTTCAAGCTATGATAGCTCAATCCTATAAGTTGTGAAGGTATGATAGCTCAATGCTGTAAGTTGTCCAATCGAATCATAACATTAAGCTGTGAAAACATGAAAGCTTCAGTTGTTGCAGATAGCTTGACATCTCAGTCATGCCACATATAGCGCCATCTATAACAAGCACTTCTCATAAGACTGCATTTAGTTTTAAATAATTATTTATTTACAAGAAAAAAGAACATTTATATTACACTATCCCAGAGAAAAAATGAGTAGCACACCACTTTAGCTGGTTACTTGTTTATTTTTATCTCTCTTAAATTAATTTGTGGGAGTAATTAGATGCATGCTTTCACACGTCAACCAACATTTCCAAGTCAGAGTGTGTTCAAATATAGGCTTCTAGCACTGTGTACCAACTGAGATGAGCCACAGGTCATTGGGATTTATTCACAAGAAATTAATTTTTAAATATCCTTGTGATGCAATGGTCTTTGTTGAATGCATCTTGGGCCTGTCCATGGTGTGCTAAAATGAAGCATACTGGATCAGGTGGATCCCCTTGAGAGATCAAACAATATTTTAGGATTACAGCCCATATTCATAAATAACTTTATAAGACAGGCCACACAAATATAAATCAAAAACAACTCAAAATACTCAACACAGCTCAAAATTTTGAGTTGTGTCAGCTTGGATCAATAAGTCAACCATCTCACTCAATCAATTGAGCTGAATCAGTGCCTCCGATTTTACAGTGTACTCTACGCATTTGAATAATAATGTCTGTTGTCTTATGTGCCAGTATGCTTTTCATTGTATATAAACACCGGACTGATGGTTGTTTTGTATTTTATTTTCAGTGCCATATGCATTGGATGAGCCTACTCTCCCACCGTACATCACGCTGAGCGTTAGCGGAGGCAGCTCGGCCACATACAGCATGAACAGCAATTCTGAGGGAGACATCCTCTGCTATGAAAACTTCTTCTACATTGCCTTCAGCGCTACTCTAAAAGAGTAAGTATCGGCAGTTCTCACAGGATATCCAATTTGAAATCTTTTAAACACGTTAAATAACATACAAGCTGCAATCCCTTACCTAGCATTTTCATCTCTCTGTCGCAGGACCTTAGGTATTGACCACCCTCGTCCTGCACCTAAAAGCTGTAATGAGTTCTTTCACTCCCAGGAACTTGTGCTGGATGTTCTGCCAAACAACAAAGTCATCCTGAAGAAAATGGTGAGTAGAGCGATCATTTATGAGCTTGTTATAAAGAAGATGTGTCCATATTTCTGTGTTTCTTTCTTTTATCTTTGAATTTCATTTCAATTGTAACTGAAATTGTTGGGGACTGACACAAAACTGGAAATAGGCAGCCAGCTGTAGATAGATAGGTAAATAGACATGGTAAGTGCAGCCCTCTTAGCCCAGTTCTGAGCACTTACGAAGGTTGATTGATGAGATGGGAGAGAGAGCGGAAGTTGTCAACATGTTACACATTTACCCCATGTGAGGGATCTTTTACTTGCCCAGCGTAGACACTGATACAAAGTCCCGCCAATTTAACGTCTCTTCCGAACAACATCTAGCTGGGATTTTGCTTATGAAGATACCGGTACACGGAAAATTTCGGGTTTCCCACTCGGGGTTCGAACCCATGCACACAGGCCAAGACCTTGAGTGGAGCAGGTGGACAACTTAACCTCTTGGCCACCCAGCTACTTTGTAGATTATTTACAGTAGTTTAGACACCTTGGTAAACATTCCTATTTTTATTCAGCATATTGCATCTTAAACAAGAAGATATATTTTTGTCAAAAATCTTGTATAGGGAGCAGTGTTAGGTGTTGAATAACGAAGCAACCTGTAGGCAGAAGTATTTCTTTCATGAACTAGGTGTACATTGTGTTGCTATCAAACTGGAAGTGTAGTGTATTATATGTGACTGAAAAGGGCTAACAAATTTCATATGCAAGTTAGAATAGTTGTGATATTTGACAAATAGAGCTGCTCTACAAATACGAAATATCATACATTTGGATAATGAGATACTAACTTGTAAAAAGTGACCCAGAAAGAATCTCAGCTTTGTTCTTACATTTATGCCATCTTGTAGGAGAAGGGAAGAAGATCTCAACTGTGGCGAATGACTGCCCAAGGTCAATTGAAACACGAAGGAAGTGCTTCCCCGTCTTGTCCTAACCAGGCAGGTGGCAGTGCACTGACCAATTATGTCTTAGACATTGCTGACATAGCTCTGCAACCAAAAAAGGATGACGTGGAGTTGATGATCAGAAAGTTGGACCCGACAAGACGCTCCACCCAGACTTGGAAGTTCCAGGTTAGTTTCTTTTTGCATGGTAGTGTGCGCTCACTCGCTAGCAGGATAGGTGATAAGATATTGGCTGTTGTTTTGAAAATTTTGTAAGATCTAAGGCAGCTGGAACCAATCTCTTTTGTTAAATGCAGCATGAAGGCTTCTCCCTGTTCCGGAAATGTCCGCTTCCTAGTCATTTGAAAATTGTCTTGGTTGATTTTGTCAAAAAAATCAACCATGTTCTAAACTGTTACAGTATGATAAACTGTTACAGTATAGTTAACTGTTTTTGTTTTGGTAGTTTAGTCTAATGAAGTGTCGGGTTTATTATCATTGATGAGTTGTCCTTATGAATGGCCTTTTCCTATTTTGTTATTTTGAAGAATGGCAAGCTGTGCATTGGGGCTGGAAACTTGTGTGTGCAGGCCAAGGGAAATTTCCTTGGCCTACGAGATGGTAAGTTCAATGATTTTCCACTTTGAATTGCAAGTCTGTTTATGTCATGACTGTAGTGTGTCAATAATCATAATCTCACTCAGTTTTCATAATAATGTTTTAACTTTTGCTATCGATGTCTGATCAGGTGAATTTGCTCTACTGGGTCCGTTCCCTGCTATGAAAGACACCCGGCAAGTTCCAGAGGAGATGGCTGTGAGTCGCGTCAGGATGAGACCGGGGTCAGGGCACTTACGAGTCCAAGTCATCAATGATGGTCCCACCAGGGTGCTACAAATAAATGACACAGGGGCTCAGGTATGGATGTTATTGCCTTAATGTAGTAGTCACTCTTTCTGTGTGCTGTAGGCAACAAGTGTTAAAATCTCCTTTTCAAATGTTTGGCTGCTTGGCCTGATGTCACAATAATTCCCTATGTTTAGTTGAGTTTGGGAATTTCCTCTATTACTTCTTTTTAAAAATTTTCCATAATGGAAGTCGTTCAGCTGTGAACTGCATCATCAATTGACTATCAGTTGATGTGTTTAACATGTGTTTGATGGTCTCTCTCCAACCTATTATTTCATTTATCAAATTTCTGTCTTTTAATGCATTCTTGTTGTGATATTGCGTAGTTATCATATAATGTGTCCTTTAATTTGTAGCCCAAGAAAAAAGACGACTGGGTTGTCATCGAGGGCCAGGCAGGAATTCTGACCACGAGGGAATCCCCTGGAAGATTCCGTGCTAAGGCCACCGAGGTCAACAAGGAGTCTAATATCAGATTACAGGTTTGAGTTTACAATTATTTGGACCTTTTCCATAAGATAGATGGAGTATGATCCTCTGATGGAGAATGATGAAGTCCATGATTTGTGCCTTACTGTAGAGTTAGTTTTTATTTCGACATTGTGCTGGAATCGCAATTCTCAAGTTTTCACAAAATTTGATGATGTTTTCAGGCCAAAATGGTCCTGCCTCATGGTATTGGCGTGTCGCTGGTCAATCATGTCCCTGAGGAGCTGATTTACATGAGTCTGAGAGGAATTGACATGAACTACAGCTCCAGCGATGATGGCAAAACGTTCTCTACTGTGATAAGACACATTCAGGTGAGTGAGTGCATCCTGTGCATTTCTAGGACATCTTAGTTTTTGTGTTTCAGAAACTCTATCCTGCACTGCCTTGTATTTCCTAGGATTTCCCAAGATTTCCTAGGATTTGATAAGATAAAGATAAGATCAAACTTTATTTAACATCGGTGATGTTATAAAAACAAGGAACATAAGCTACAAAGCTTTGAAACGACAAGTAAAAAAATACAACAATGAAGCAACAAGAGTTTCTAAGGTTTCCAAGTTTGTAGGATCAGCATTGATGATGTCACGATTTTTGAGTGAGATATATAAATATATGTATAATATCTCAAATAATGGCGTCTCACACCTTATTGTGCTATGATTCAATTGTTTCATGATATTTCTTCACATCAGGTTGACAATCAGCTGTTCGGTACGTCCAGACCAGTGATGATGCACATGACACAAGAATCTCCAGGGCCCCAAGGTTCACCAGTGCCCACAGCGCTCCCTGCTGCCATCCAGATCTGTGCGCTCAAGATGCCTTCTCACCCCCAGTGGAATGCGGACATCTACAGTTCATTGGTGGTTTCCGTGTGCAGACTGACGGTCAATATTGAAGAGACGTTGTTGTGGAAACTGGTGCAATTTGCTGGCGTCTCTGGGTCTGAGAAGAGCGTGGAAGTGGCCGTTGAAGAAAGCAGCTTTGACTCGCAGAGGTAAGTCAAAGAGGTGGAGGATATTGGGGAGATCTTTCAAATTTGAAAAGACGAGGAGCTCAGTAAAAGGAATTGTTATCAGGAGCTAATGTCTAGCATCGATCTTAAAGAAAAAACGAGACAAAAAAGCAATTTTGAACGGTGTCTGTTGTTTGTCCCCTTAGATGCATGAAAAATTTCAATTTGTATCTTGTTCACTGTGGATGCGATGGCTCTGATGAAAAAAGTGATGATCAATTGATCATGTTAATTTTGTGTTCTCCGAATTAACATTATTGAATTGTTTTCAGGGCACTGCTAGCTGCTACTTCCAAACAGTTCAAACGATACTACTTTGGTGAGCTGGCCATTATGACAGATCGACTTGCTCTCAGTTGTCACACTGCGGACGAGTTGCCGTTGGACTTGGGAGTCATCAAGAAGAGCACTGCCATCCCCTTGGTTCAGTTTGAAGAAGCTCATGTAGAGTTGGGTTAGTTATTGTGTTTATGTGTTTCTGTGGAACATGTTTTGTCAAGGTGGACAATTGTGATCTCTTTACTCTCGAGTCGCAGATACTGGGCTGTTGATTAATTGAGCTATTTCATGACATTGTCTTTTCAGACCATTATATCAAGTATGGATCTTTTGAAACTGGTGCCTTTTTGTATGAGTCTCTTTCATTGCACTATACTGAGGTAAGAAAGGATGATTTTCTGGCAGTAACAGGATTCTTTGTATTTGCTGTAGTCAGTGTTGTAACAATCATGTTTAAAAGTTGCCTATATCATTGAATTTTTTTTGTCTATAGGAATTGAAAAGTCAAGCAGCTAAAATCCTTGGATCTGTGGACTTCCTGGGCAACCCGCTTGGCCTCTTCAATGATGTAACTACTGGACTCTCTGGCCTGATAAAGGATGGCAACGTTGGTGGTCTCATCAAGAATGTCACTCACGGTGTTTCCAACACTGCTGCTAAGGTATGTCAAAATTGTTTAAAAAGGGAATATGCAACAAACTTGACCGTTCAGTGTTCATTAGCCATCCAGAGCGTAATGCTGCTGTCCGTGCTAGTGCCCTGTAGGCAGAGGCCATTCTGAAATATGCACTCTGTAATTTCTCTCCCTCTGGACTTCTCGTTTTCATTGTTACTTTTATTTTGATTACACAGGTGGCAGAATCGTTATCTGACGGAGTGGGGTACCTGACAGTTGATGAACAGCACGAGAAGAAAAGGAGACAGATCAGGAACGAAGGTTCGGCTGGAAGCTCCCACATTCTAGCAGGAATCAAGGGCCTAGGACACGGCATTCTTGGTGGCGCCACAAGTATTGTATCTCAGACTTACACAGGACTGCGGTCTGATGGCATAGAGGTACACGTCTGCTCTATTGTATTCTAATCTCTCTATATTTGACGTGTAACACATTTCTTTAAGGTGAAGTTAGATGTGCACTTACATAGTTCTGTAATGTCATGAGGAAATGGCCTGCAATTCTATAAAAATGTTGTTTCCCTGAAGACAATCATATTTGTTGAGTCAGTCTTCTAAGTTATAGTTGACATTTCAAAATTATTTCTGTTCGCAGGGTCTCGTCACTGGCTTTGGCAAAGGAGTAATTGGCACTGTCACAAAGCCTGTAGCTGGCATGCTGGATCTTGCATCTAGTGCTGCCAGTGCTGTCAGAGACAGGAGTCGGAGCAGTTACCACCGAATGCCTAACAGGGTCAGAGTGTCGAGGTGTTGCCATGGACCCAGGGGGTTGTTGCCATCGTTTTCTGAGCACCACGCTAAAGCTCAGGCATACTTGTTTGTGATCAACAAGTTCCAGTATCATGAAATGTAAGTAATCCATGATATTTCTTGATGTGATGACCCTGAAATTTGCTGTTGCAAAATCAGTATAATGATATTCTACTGACCTACCGTAAGAATTGAATTGTAAATCTGGTGCTGAGTCTGCTGACATTAGTTTTAGTCTAGTGAAGCATCATTGTTTTGCATAAAACTCCCAAGATTGTTAAAATCTCAGCACAATATCACCAAAAGAAGATTTTAAAAAGTTTGTTTATAAAATCAAACTTTCTTGAAGTCTGAAAAAAACTTGCTTTGTATATTTACAGGTTCATTGCAATTGAGCAATTGAGATTCAAGACGGAAGAGAGTCTCCAGGTGCTCATTTCCAGTTTGCAAGTCTACTTTCTGGGCAGGGATCCCAACTCACAAAATGTGGTCCTCCAAACAACTTACGACAAACTTTTCCATTGCCGTAGTGTCATGAGTGGTACGTGTTACGATCAATTCTTTTCGTATATTAATTTTAGAAAATATCAATTTGCAATAATATCTTTTGTGAATAGTAAGGAAATGACAGTTACTTAATCAGCTGAAATTTTACAGATGGGAAGTATTACATCGAGCTAACCATGAGGGCTGAAACAGAATTAGGTGTTCAGTCAAATGACCCAAGAAGACGACCCCGGATCAGATGTGACAGCGAAGCAATATCTTTGAAGGTGAATATTCCTTATTTTACTTTCACACAGGTGAAAAAATCTCTTGCCCGTTATCAAGACTGTAACATGTTGAGGACTCTGATTCTCCCTGTCTCATCAATTAACCCTCGACATCCCCCTTGAGCTTTGACATCCCCCTTGAGTAGTCAGAATTTGCCTTAGAGGTCTTCATTTTCTGTATCCATCGATCTATCGAACATAATTTTGTTGAATTCTGCAGATGTGATCAATATTTTTTTGTCATTTCAGGTCTCACAACAAATCAACTATGCCAAAAGCATGTTTGAAGAACTGCGACAGACTTTATCTGAGGAAGACATGTACGTCATGGAGGACTAGTCTCTTCTGGCGAAATGCCGCTGGTCCATACTACTGAGTGCAATATATGTTTTGTAAAATACTTAAAATATATATTTAGGAAGATTGTGTGAAGAGATATATTGTTGAAATCATAGCTAAAACTTGTATTTTAGATTAATGATCAAAGTGTAATGTATTTTGAGGACACAGATATGCCTAGAAGATATATTGTTAGTAATGAAGAAATTTAGTGATGATGAAAAAATTGTATTTATATCTCGGGTTTGGTATATCGTACTAATAAAAGTAGGATGGTATGCTCCAAAAGTGTAACTAACAGAATATCACAAATGTATTGTCTTTATAGGGCTTTTCCTTAGCGAAGAAGTTGGTATAGATGCTATTCTGTTGTTATCATTAGCTCGTTTATTTGCCATGAGTTATTTTCTGTGATACCTATGGAGAGACATTGTATATTTTACTGAGGGACATTTCCAATGCTTAATTCCTTTGTGGACTGAATCAAAATGAGGTGCCATAGTCAGAGATGGTCATCAGTACCCTTGTGCATGTTTTATTCTCGTCATTTGTTTAGCGACATTATTTGTAATCTTATGTTCTTTATCTTTGTGATCATGGGCATCACCATTTCAAAATGTGTCCTGTATTTGTAAATCTCCTTATGGCACAAATATTTGTGTTTCTTGTCATTGTGAAATTGTTGATGTAATTTCTTATAGGCCTATCTATTTATTATTTATTTAAGTCTTCATTTGTATGTTTATTTTGGTATTCTTCATATATCTGTTTAAAGTTATTTACAACTGTTTACATTGCAAGTGTGAGTCGATGATTGCCGTTGGTGCGTATAATGTGATTATTACAGATTGGTGCGATTCAAAGTTATATTGTTAATGCGGATGTGGATGGTCTGATTGACCAGTAGCTCCAGAATAATGATCTTGTCAAGTGATGCACATCTTTAGTTGTGTTTTGAAATTAATTTCCATCCAACTTTGTGTAGATTGATGTACATCGTTAAGTTGTGTTGACGACTCCGTGATACTTCATCTGTGGTCTTTGAATGTTGTAAGCCATACCGGATGTGCCGTAACATGTCATGTTATGAATATTCCTCTTCACTTTGAATCAGTTGTCCGTTGCATGTTGCAAGCCAATGCAAATTCCGAGCTGTTTAGAATAAATCTGTTATGTAGTGTTTATATAGTCAGAAGCATGTTATATTCTTGGTGTACAGATGTAGATACTGTAAATAGCCATGTACAGGTTGGATGATGTTACCAAAAAGATGGTTTTATTTAATAAAAAAAAGTCCCTTGCTCACTGAGTAAGGATATGTTATCCAAAAAAAATTTTGTGTCTTTAAAAAATAAATTCAGAATATTTTAATTTCAGATTTATTAAATTGCCTGAGTTTGATGTAGTAGCATCAGGCATGTGATTATCATCAAATGGTTTTTGAACAGGGTGTATTTTTTTTGACGTGTTGGCTTGTCTTTGTCATATTTAACTTATGGTCGTCTGACTTGCTATTTAATTGCAAGGAGTGAGTTTTGAAATTTGATTTTGTAAAGTATCTGCCAGAAGTATGTGAATATCAAAGTGAAGTTGGCTAAGTTGTTTTCTTTATTGGACTTATATCAGTTGCCTCTGAAATTGCCAGAGCTTTGGCTACTGGCGTGTGAATATCATCAAATGGAAGATGGCAAGCTTGTATTTGTCCGTCTTTTTCAACACCCCAAGTTGCGTATGGAGGATGATCTATTTTGTGTTGTTCAGCAGTTTCTGGAGGAATTGCTTAAAAATAAATATTGGAATAATATGGCTTTTACAGCGGTGAATTCCTTGAATGAATATGCTTCAAATTAAAGAGTAGTGCGTGTCTAGTTTCATCTTATGATTTTTGAAACGGTTTGTATTTGAAGCTGGCTGTAGGCCTACTTATCTTGTGCACGAAGTTCTGGTCACCTTCATCCAACCTGCATCAATCATCTATTTTAAAATTGTCAGAGCATTGAATCTTGTCTCGCATGTGAATGTCATCAAATTGAAGTTATACCACAAACGTCATAGTCCAACTCATCTGTCGGTTTGCTGTTCTGTAAGTATTGCCTGAAAAAAATTTTGGCTTTTACAGCTAATAAAATACTCCAGAACGGGGTATACTGAAAATTTATCAAGCAGCAAGCTTGTTTTATTTTTATTTTTTGTGTATCCTTAATAAATTCCTTATGTTCAACTCGGGAGGTTACCTGTGTGAAAGTTCTGCTTATCTTCATCAAATTAGTATCACTGGCCTATTATTATTGAAATTTTGATGTGCCACGGTCTCTTTTTTAGCAGGTAGGCCTATGTATTTTTTGGCTTGGGATGCACATCCAGTTGGATTCTGATTTTATAGGTTGTTCAGATTATCTTCATCTAACTTCCATCACTCCGCTATGAAATTGCCTGAATATCGAAAGTTTAGTATCATCAAATGGAGGATAGCAAAATTGTCCGTCCTGCGTGTTAATTTTTCATCTTGGGAATTATTTGGGGAAAAAACGTGAATTCCCATCTCGAATGGATATATCCATATTTTACATTGACGAAGTAGCTGGCAACTTGTAGCACTTCTCCTGCATGAAAAATACTTTGTAAATATTTTTATCATAAAATGGCACAAAATGCTTAATGGTTAAGATTCCTCCTTTGATTTTTTAACAAAACCTTCACAATTTTGATGGTAGATTGAAAGTTTCATAATTTTTCATGGCAATTTCGAAGGTGAGATTTTCAAAAAAATCAAATGCAGAATCGTTGATATGTGTAAGTTGAGCCCTTGGGAATTGGTGATTGATTGTTTCCATGATACTTTCTTGGTCATTGCTTATTGCTCCTGTCCTAATTAGCTTACAAAAAGCATAAATACAGGTCGTAAAGCCCCAATCATCCATCCTTGGTCATTGCTCACCGCCAACAATTTTACTGGATTGGAGGTCAGTTTGGATTTGTTTTCCTCCCATGATTTGATTGTGGACATACTTGATCACATTGAAGCAATAACACAACTACTGATATATCTAATTTTGGCCCTTTTCAAATAGATTGTCAATGCAAGTGTTGTCATTGAGTCTTTCATTTTGATGTTGATTGGTTTCTTGTCATTTCACAGATCCAGTTCCATGTGTGCAGTAGTTTGCAGAATTAAAAGCATCGTTGCATATTCTTGATCAGCAGTGATTGTTTCTGATTTAAAGAAAACGCAAGTTTTGTTGAATGATATTGATTGTTTAAAATAAATTACCGCATCATTGTAAGCACCAGATCCACAGGGCAATTTCTTGATTAATTCATTTCTGTCTTCCAGATTTCCTTCTCTTTCTCCTTCTTCGTTTTTGTCTACTACTTCTGGACTTCCTTCCCTTTCTCCCCCACCTGCATACTTGATCTCTTGCTTGACCCAAGCCAGATCAGCTAGGAAGCTGGAAAATGTCGAAGCCAGTTTTCTCTTGCTCAAAAGTTTCTGGAAAGTACATATCCAAGGTTCAAGAAACACCAAATAGGAAAATTGTTTGATTAAACGATTGCACGTGTTTTACTGTTTTGCAAGATAGTCTTGATCTAATTGAAGCGATTACATAACTGCTGATTTATCCAATTTTGGCCCTTTCAAATCCGTTGTCAATGCAAGTAGTGTCATTGGGTCTTTCAATTTGATGTTGGCAAACTTCGCGTAGTTTTAGACATTGCCATTGCATGTCCGCGCTAATTTGCAAAATTAAAAGCCTCATTGAATATTCTTGATCGGCAGTGATCATTTCTGAATTAAATAAAGATGGTAATGTGAATTTTGTCGAAATGATTTTCATTGTTGTTAGTGTCTGTGGTCCTTAGTGCCAGGCCAACATGGTAATTTCCTCATTGAATTCCTGTGGCATGGTTTTTTTTTTGGGGGGGGGGACACTTTTGAAAGTGGCACAGCTTACTGTTTAAACATTTTTATGTTTTCATGAATAGAAAAAAAGTTTCGGAAAAAAAAAAACATTTCAAATTGTCAATGCTCATTGTGTAAAAGATTGCTTTTCTTTTTTTGCATGCTTACTGTGTATAAGTGTTGCATGCTTTGCTGAATAAAAATCATCTTGGATTTTTTTTTGGAATGCTGAATGTGTAAACGCCTTGATTGTTTTACTTTTAAATTTTGTGTAAAAATTGCTTAACAAATTTGCGATGCTCAGTGCTCACTGTTCAAACGTTATACGTTTTTTGTTGAAGAAATCATTAAAAAGAAAAGAGGCTTTTTTTAGAATATGCCACACTCACTGTGTAAACACTGGTCGTTTTACCGGAGATATTTTCTCGGGAAAAAAATGCTTTGCAAATTAGCAATGATCACAGTGTAAACGTGTTGTTTTTTTAATTCTCCATGCTCACCGTGTAAGCACATTGTTGGTTTGCTGAAGAAATCTTCTTTGATTTCGTTTTCCTCATACATCGCGACTGGAAGAAAATGTATTTTTCATTATATTTCTATCCTCAGTCAGTCCTGAGCGGAGGAGTTTAAAGATTTAGATAAGATGATGTTATTGTTAGGGGTATTTAGTAGTAGATTATTTACAGATAGAAAAGTTAATTTCTGCAAATGATTTTGTTTCATATAAATTTGAGAAAAGCAAAAAATAAAAAATAAATAAATTGGACATACCTGGTTCAGTTTCTGCTTGGTTATACTAGCAATTTCATCTTCTCCTTTAAGTAGTCAAGGAAACTATGCTTGATGTCTGGCGGTGTCCAGAGTTTAGGCCAAATCTTGTTGTCCACGGCTGCTTTCATGAGCGAAAGAGCGTTGCGATCACAGGTGGCATTAAAGACGAACTGTGTCTCAAACCAGAACTTGATGAAGGCTAGATGGGCCGGGCTCAACTTCTCGCTGTAATCTGGATTGTCACTGTAGAATGGCGCCACCTCATTTCTAATGTTGGAATTTATGTCATTCAAGTTGACAGGAATCAACTTGTACGACACACCTTCCAACTTCACAACTGGATTGTGTTTGAAAAGAAATATCAATACTTAATTATAATGTTCAAATGACTTATACAAAATCAAATCATCATAATACTGCCCCACCACTATTTGTGATTAAAATAAGTGCATTAAGTACTTTGACATGTATAAAATTACATCTTTTAAGTAATTACCTCAGCTTTTAACTGCAGGTTCATCGCTGTTACCTTAAAGGAAAGAAAGAAGTAAAAAATTATTTATTTGTCCTTCAAAATGGAATATTTATAGGCACATTTCTGAGACAGAAGTGTAATTGGTTGAAAATGAATAATTGTGGTCATATTTCAAATGATTGATACCTCTCCTCTTCTTCGCTGTTCGAATCACCGCTGAGAAAAAATGTAAAGAAATGATTACAAACAATTCAAAAGTGAACTATTACAAAAGTCGAATTGCATTTGAAATGAGGAGTACCTCATTGTGATAGTCGAAGCACGATTCATTGCCATTTTCTTCTTCTCCTCCTTCAACTCCTCCATCCTCTTCTTGATCTTCACCTCCTCCTTCAACTCCTCCATCCTCTTCTTGCTTTCTTCTTTCATCGCACCCATCATTTCTCTCTTCACCTCCTCCTTCAACTCCTCCATCCTCTTCTTGCTTTCTTCTTTCATCGCACCCATCATTTCTCTCTTCTTCTCCTCCTTCAACTCCTCCATCCTCTTCTTGCTTTCTTCTTTCATCGCACCCATCATTTCTCTCTTCTTCTCCTCCTTCAACTCCTCCATCCTCTTCTTGCTTTCTTCTTTCATCGCACCCATCATTTCTCTCTTCTTCTCCTCCTTCAACTCCTCCATCCTCTTCTTGCTTTCTTCTTTCATCGCACCCATCATTTCTCTCTTCACCTCCTCCTTCAACTCCTCCCACCTCTTCTCGCTTTCGTCTCTCATCGCACCCATCATTTCTCTCTTCATCTCCTCCTTCAACTCCTCCATCCTCTTCTTGCTTTCTTCTTTCATCGCACCCATCATTTCTCTCTTCTTCTCCTCCTTCAACTCCTCCATCCTCTTCTTGCTTTCTTCTTTCATCGCACCCATCATTTCTCTCTTCACCTCCTCCTTCAACTCCTCCCACCTCTTCTCGCTTTCGTCTCTCATCGCACCCATCATTTCTCTCTTCATCTCCTCCTTCAACTCCTCCATCCTCTTCTTGCTTTCTTCTTTCATCGCACCCATCATTTCTCTCTTCACCTCCTCCTTCAACTCCTCCATCCTCTTCTCGCTTTCTTCTTTCATCGCACCCATCATTTCTCTCTTCACCTCCTCCTTCAACTCCTCCATCCTCTTCTTGCTTTCTTCTTTCATCGCACCCATCATTTCTCTCTTCACCTCCTCCTTCAACTCCTCCATCCTCTTATTGCTTTCTTCTTTCATGGCAACTGTCATTTCTCTCTTCACCTCCTTCAACTCCTCTATAAAATTACATCTTTTAAGTAATTTGGCCTACCTCGGCTTTTTCACAGCAGGTTCATCATTGCTGTCACTGTAGAGGAAAAAGGAAGTAAAAAATGATTTATTTGTCCTTCAAAATGGAATATTTATAGGTGCATTTCTAAGACAGAAGTGTAATTGGTTGAAAATGAATAATTGTGGTCATATTTCAAATTCAAATGATTGATACCTCTCCTCTTCTTCGCTGTTCGAATCACCGCTGAGAAAAAATGTAAAGAAATGATTACAAACAATTCAAAAGTGAACTATTACAAAAGTCGAATTGCATTTGAAATGAGGAGTACCTAGGAGTAGTCGAAGCAGGGGTGGGGATAATTTTCTCTCTCTTTTCAGGGGAATCTTCTATTGCTTTAGTCAGGGTGACCTTCGATATAGCCCAATAAGGTGCTGCAGAGGCGTAAAACACAAACACAGTCAGGGTGACCACGGTACTGCTAATGTCCCCCTTTATAATCCTCCTTGAGCTCTCCCATCCTCTTCTCAATTTCTTGATTCATTACTTCTACCATTTCCTTCTTCATTGCCTCCATCTCTTGCCTCAAATTTGAAATCTCCTTTTGAAATTTTTCTTCAAAGCAACGATTGTCTCAACAACAAAGTCTTTTGTGCCGTCTAAGGTGGCCTTCAAATCTTTGATTTCGTTTTCCTCATACATATATATATAAACATTTTAAAATGACAAACAGAAATATCAAATACAGATACATGTGTCAATCAAATACAAATCAAACAATTGAGAAAATTCAAAACTACATCTACAGTATTCTAGATGTTACCAAAAATAATCTAGTGTCATATCATAATAAATGACAGGTTTCGCAGTTCATGTAAAATTGTCTTTCATAGTTCATGAAATATTCACATTGGTCCCAGTTTCAGACATGTTATTGCACAAAAGTCAGCAATGTTAGGATATATCTCGACATAGACAGCAGCACCGGTGAAAGCAAAGTGCAAGGGAGGCACAAAAATTTTAGATTTTATTCACATTATTTTATTGAGAAAAGAACCCACGGCATGTATTATGTCAGGGCTTTTATTTGACATGAGTATTTTAAACTGTTGTATGCTATCAAGATTACAGAAATTAGGGATCATGCTGCTAGCTTTATTTACAAGTTCTATTCTCTGTGCAGTATTATTGTTGCATACTAAAAGGCAGTGTATCTCGTCTTCAATGTCACCTGTGTCACATTTATCACATTTTCTAAGCTCTATCGGAGTCTTGGGTATATTATGTCTTCCTGTCTCAATTTTTAGATTGTGAGAGCTTAATCTGAATCTTGCAATATTAGTGTATGTTTTCTTTGGGAGATTCAAATTTAGATACGGTTCCAGGCAGTAGCTTGTCTTAAAGAGTTTATATGTGCGAAGTTTAGGAAGCTTTTCAGAGTCAGAGAGTTCATTAAGGATTCTGTTCTGTTCTTTTGTGTATAGTTTTAGTTTCACTTCCTTTAATACTGAAGTGGGATCAGCAGTAAGCCAATTTGAGATGTCAGCTTCAGTCATGGTTTTCTCTACCTTACTGTACCAGTTATTCTGACCTGCGTTATGTAAATCTTCTTGAATTTTAAGACACTTATTAAGGACATCATGACTTGGGAGATCTTTTAATTTGGCCCAATAGGTTATTGTGCTAAGTTGTTGCCTCAATCGAAGGGGGAATCTACCTGTTTCTGCATACACTGCTAGTGTCGGCGTTTGTCGTCTAACATTAAGTATATGTTTAAGGTAACCAATCTGAACTTTCTCGATTTTAGTAATCTCCGAAGTACCCGACCAAAAGGTGCTATTGTATTCCAGTATAGGAAGGACATAGCTATCAAACATTTTAATCGCAAGTGATGGAGGTATATGACCCAGAGAGGGTTTCATCCGTCCATGCAGAGCAAAAAGAGCCTTTTGGGCCTGGGTTGCTATGTAATCTGGCATCTCTTTATGTATCTTTTTATTGTTACTAATTGTATGTCCCAAATATTTAAACTTTTCTACATTTTCAATTGTTTTATCATCATATAAGAAATTAGCATGGGTTTTGGATCCGACTTGCATTACTTTGGTTTTAGAGATATTAACAATAAGGTGCCACTTTGCACAAAACATGTGTAGAGAGTCAATGCTATTTTGTAGACCCTCTACAGATTCAGATATGAGAACTATGTCATCTGCATAGAGAAGGTGTGTAAATACTGTACTATTTATCTCTATTCCATCTGTTGCACTTAAACATAGTGGTAGATCAGAGAGGAATTCGTTAAACAATTTCGGGCTTAGGATGCCACCCTGAAGGACACCATAGATACTCTCTATTGGGGCACTTAGTTTGCCCAATTGATGTACTTTAGCTTCAGCCTTTTCAAACATACTCATGATAATCTTAAGCATTTTCGTACCCATTTTTTGTTTAAGTAGTTTATAGTAGAGAGCATTTCTATTAATATAGTCAAAAGCTTTAGTAAAATCTACAAAGCATAGATAAATAGGTTTTTTTCTAGATTGCTGATAGCTGACAATGGTGTCTAGTACGAATACACAGTCGGCTGTTCCCCGAGAAGGTGTGAAGCCAAACTGGTAGGGGTCATCCAGTGACATTGCTTCATTTTTAAAGTATAGTCTGGCATTCAGAATAGAGTCAAATACTTTGGCCATGGCAACTGTAATAGTTATCTTCCTGTAATTATCAGGATCGGAAGGATCCCCCTTTTTGTGCAATGCATTTATTATCCCTTCTGCCCAGTGTGTAGGGTATTCACCTTTATCAAATATGCAATTAAAGACGGCACAGAAAGGTGTTACCAACTCATCCGCGACATATTTATAAAATTCTCCAGTTATACCATCTATGCCTGCTGCTTTGTTATTTTTAAGCTTTGCCAAATGCAATGCTACCTCAGTTTCTGTGATGTGACCGTCACATATGTTGTTACTAATGTCATCTGATATGTGATTATTTAAAGTATTTGTTTTAATTTGATTAACTTCAAGGTTAATGCCTGTCATGTGTTCCTGATCGAAATGAGAGCAGAGTGGTGGATGTATTTGTTTGGTGAAATATTCATGGAATGTGTCTATGTCTGGTTGGTTTGATATTTTTGTGTGTGTGTTTGTGAGTTTATTCCAGAGTTTCCAGCACTCTGTTTGATTGGTTGTTTTCAACCTCTCCAGCTCATTTCTATTCATTTGTTGGTGTAACCTTTTCTTTCTTTGAATTGTGTTCTTGTACTTTTTATGTAGTGCTTTATATTGCAAATTACATGGTTCTAAATTTAGATCATGGGTTTTAGCATACTCGTTGGCCTTCTTTCGGGCCGATTTACATTCATCGTCATACCAGACATTAGTTGGGAATGAATTAGTTACTGGTTTGAAGTATTTCTTTTTAAATGTTGCTTGGATACTACTTTCTACATAATCATAGGTGCATCTAATTATGTCATCTACATTACTTGCATAATTTAAAGTATCAGTGAGAATAAGGAGTTTATCTGTTGATAAGTCACCCTTCAGAGTTTCTTTATATAATGGAACCTTTTCTTTATCAAATATATATCGAAAACGTTTTTCATTGTTCCTATTTTGGTTAGTGTTTGTGTGTGTAATACCCTTTGCTGGAATTTTACTATTTAGAGCAAAGGCTATTGGTAAGTGATCGGACTCAACAAGTTTCGGACATATTTCAAAATTAGTCAGTGTGCGAAAGAGTGTTTCTGTGCTAAGAAGATAGTCTACAGTACTCTTACCAAGGGGAGCATGACATGTGTAGTTATCAGTATTGTTCGCATTAAGAAAACCATTCATAATCCTCATGTTGCTATTTTTACACAGTTGCGTTAGGTCTTTCCCAAAATTATTATGTGTATTATCTATCATGAGCCTATTTTTAGTACACCAATCTGAATTACTGATACCCTGAGGATTAGCAATTACATCATTGAGATCAGCCACAATGTCAGCATCTTTACCATTTACATTTTCAATTATGTCATTAAGGCCTCCTGTACGGCTGTTGAAATCACCACAGAGGGCAACAAAAGGAGTAGACAGAAGGAAATTGGCAATGTCTGTTTCGAGAGCTTGAAAAATGTTATTTATCCCATAATTAAGATATATTTTAGATCCAGCTGGCGGTATGTATGTCCCACCAATTATTATTGAAGGTTGTTGCTTTTGCTTGAGGCTAAGCCAAATTACATGTTCATTTTGTTTCTCTACTTTAACTAGGTGTTTAACTCTATCTTTAATTAGGACACCTATGCCACCAGATGGCCTTCTAGCGCGAGGGTGTTTATATCTACGTTGGCAATGGATAAACTCAAAATTAGGAATTGACGGGTTGTAGGTATCCAGCTTCATTGTTTCAAATAAGAATACTATGTCATATTTTGAGATAAATTGTTTTACGCCATCTAGTTCAAATTTACTACCTATTCCTTGGATATTCCAGGAAAGGATCTGTATGTTATCATGTGTGTCGAGAAGGATTTCACATTCATTTCCATCATTGTTTACTCTCATTACACTTGTATTAATTATTAGGTCATGATTGGGTAAATCAAGGTTATGCGTTGAGTCATTTTGTATAAAACTAGTAACATTGATACAAGTATTTGAACTGATTATATTGCAATCATTTATATTCCTATTCCTATCTTCATTTGTACCCCTATCTTCATCTATACTTATATTGCTATCTTCATTTATATTCCTTCCATTTATATTCCTATCATTTATATTCCGATCAGTTATGATATAATCATGAGTATGTGCCACCCTCCCAGCAGTAGGGCCGCCGGCACTGCTGTCTGCCAGATTTACAGGGTTAGATATAGAAACAGAGACCAGTTCATCAAAATTTCTGAAGGGCAGCAAGATGCGGCTTCTTGACTATGTTGGCGATACGTCTGCCGAGCGCTTTCTTTGAAGGGTGCGTGAGGTGGATGTCGTCTTTCAGACGAGAGTTGTTGTTGTCCGTGAATGCAGTCCGGCGTTCATTGGCAGCAATGTGTCGCATCAGGGCATTAAGTCGATATATTGTCTGTTGTCTTTTTGCGTTTCCGGTTATGGCGAGCCCAACAAGAATCAAGTGTGTCCAGGGATACACACTCCTGATTTCTCCTACTAGCTGCTCATACTTTTTTAGTGCATATTCAGGTTCCATGCCATTTGCTGCCTCAATGTCACCTGCCATGACAACTATGTGGCTTGGATTGGTGCCATCGCTGGTGTGGCGAATACGTGACGTGATGAAGTCCATGCTACCACCGGGGTAGAAGAATGAACTGGCATTGACAGATTGTTCACAGAGTATGCCAGCCATCTGGCGAACGTTGGAGTTCCCTAGAAACAACACTGGGGGACGGTCAGATGCCGGCAAACGCCGAGCACCTGGGGGAGGGGTTGTTGTTTCGGACGACGTCTTGGTCAGGGCGGGGTATTCATCTGTAGCAACGGGGATTTGGCCAGTTTTAGTTTGGGTCTCAGTGCGTTTTGGAGGGTTGTCGGATGACACAGAGGAACTTGGGGCGGGAGGAGTGTTGGCCTCTGTTCGGAGTTTGCCACGGAGTTCTTCCAAGAGGACTCCCATTTGGTTCTGGCCACGGAGGTCGGGACCACACCCCCAGAAACTGTCAGTGTCAATATTATGTACGAGTCTCTTCGTGTCAGTTTCGAGCAGGGTCTTTCTGAAGGTGGGACATTGTCTGGCCTTTACTAGCAGGATGTCTGCCATAATTGTAGTCTTTGTTTTGTGCCACGTCTGACATTTAGTAACGTCGTTAGCCAGCTTCTTGGCACGTGCTGCATACTTAGAGAAAAGGATCTGACGTGCAACATCAGGGCGACCATGGAAAATTGCCATGCGGTGCTGGTATGCATGTTCTGCACTCTTGAAAGTTATACCATTCGCATGGAGTTTGGTCAGGTAGAAATTTGATAGAACACTCAGGTTTCCGTTGGAGCGAAAGAGTGCTACGTCTTCATTCAGTGAAGTCTGGCACTCTTTGTTGTACATGGGTTACATCGTGACTAGAAGAAAATGTATTTTTCATTATATTTCTATCCTCAGTCAGTCCTGAGAGGAGGAGTTTAAAGATTTAGATAAGATGATGTCAGGGGTATTAAGTAGTATTATTTACAGATAGAAAAGTTAGTGGTTATGAGATGAAATGGTTGGGAGAGAGTGCATCTAGCCGGGCCCTGTCGATTGACTGGGTCCGGTCCATAGTGTTTATGGTGATGCCCAGGAACTTTACCGTAGTGCCTGGGAGGCCACTTTTGAGGGTTGAACTGGGAACCCTGCCTACTGGCATGTGTCTAGCATGATGGTCAGGCCATCCTGGCATGCCTGAGCGCCTGGGGCGACTATTAGAAAGTCGTCCACGTAACGGATTATGGTGGGGGGTGCCCCACTCCATAACATAAATTGTTGTAGGGATGATGCAAACACATCAAACTATGCGGGAGCAGAACGCAGTCCAAAACTAAGCACCTTGGAGAAATAATAATAATTGGAGCCCTCCCTATCAGGCCAAGAAAAACCCATAAGGGGCCAGTTGTCTGGATGAATATAAACAAATTTGAAAGCATCTTGTAAATCGAGTTTAGCCAAAAATGGGGGCACTGATTACAGTGCTCAACTGCGTCGTCAATAGACGCATAATTAAGGGAGAATTCTTCGGGATCGATCATACTGTTAACTGAACCGACTGCGGGATATGAAAGATTGTGTATGAGCCTAATCTTATCAGTCTCATTTTAAAAAGGCACCAAGGGGGGATACGATAAAGGCCTGGTAGGGAGGGTGCTAAAAGGACCATGTAACCGTCCCATCTGTAGATCACTAGAAATAATCTGGTCCACTTTGGCTCTGTGTTCGAGGGCGGAAGGGGATCGGCTGGAGCAAAATCCTGTAAACAATGTAAAGGTGGAGCAGCAAAGGCCTCCATATCTTAATGTCAATTAAGATCGAATCTGTGCGAAATGCACTTTAAATGTAGTTGAAGATGAGACACATTGCCTTATTATTTGTCCGAGTAACTCAATTTATAGGAATGAACTTTTCTCAACTGCAACACGATTTATAGATAATTTTCAAGCACTAGACAACACAAGTAAATTTGTAGCAATAATGAAAAGTAAAGAGCCCAAATTGTTAATGAGTCTTGGTAAATTCCTACAGCAAGCTGATGTATGAACCAAGTAAAACATCTCCTATGTTCACACAATCATGCCCCTGTGTATGTACTCTGATTGACTTTATGTTCTTAATATGACATTTTCTGTGCCATTGAATACGTAGATATGACTGCATCTGTCGACCCAATTAGCTTATTATGCAATTGTTTATAACTGTTCTTGACTGTGAATAACTATTGCGTGGGCACCGAAATGACTGTCTTGACTTACCAGAGCACCAGTGCATGGACATTTAAGCGGTTGCCGCTGTCAATGCATGGTTGCTCTGGACTGATCAACATGAAAACGCCCAATTGTAACTTTTTAACGATATATGTATACTTATCATTAATGACTACCTGATATTTACGTTTCAATAGCTGCAGTCATTTTACTAATCATAAAACAATGACTTCTGTGAAGTAATTTTGTTTATGGCGGGTATAGATATATAGTGAGCAATTAATTCTCCTTATCTGAATCGCTTATCAATTGGGTGGGTGGAACCTAGATTTATAATGTTAGTATTCATATTTATCTTACATGTACCTGTTTATATTTATGTAATCAGCTTTGTCTCTGTATAATTTTTAAGCATTTTGTATTTTATATTTTATTTTGATGACATATGTATCTGTGATGATATGCGAATGTCAATAAAAGATTATATATAATTACTGGACTCGAGCACTGGCGGCAGTGTTTGATGCCTCTTGCGCTGACGAGATACTTACCTTGTTAGTCGAGGGTGTGAAAGGTGGGGAGGCCAGGAGCTACAGACTCAATTGTATCTCCCAATATCAGCTTTCATTTGGCACCTTGGTTTCCTTGCTACTACAAGTGCTAATCTTCCAAAAGCTAAATGATTGTTGCTGTCATTACTGAAAAATATCCTCAGAAATGCAAAATTCTCCAATGTATTTTTAATTCCACCTATCGTTATCACTATATAAATCATTCCTAACCAACCAAAATGGATTTGGTTGAATAGTCCTTTATGTCAGCTTTCATTTGACACCTTCGTTTCCTTGTTACTTCAACTGTCAATCTTGCAAGAGCTAAATAAATGTTGCTGTCAGTGTCAAAAATCTCCTCGGAAACACAAAATTCTCCCCTATATTTTCAATTCCACTTATCCATAGGAGAGAGGTTTTGCTACACGTTCACGTGTGAAGTATACGTGTACAAGTGCTATCTAATTACATTGTTGTCATGGCAACTCCCACGTACACGTCACACGGAAACGTGTAGCAAAACCTCTCTATTATCAAATAAATCATTCCTAAGCAATCAAAATAGATATGGTTGGATAGCCCTTGATATAAGCTTTTATTTGGCACCTTGGTTTCCTTGTTACTGCAACTGTTAATCTTCCTAAATCTAGTGAATGTTCCTGTCCTTATTATATTGAAAATATCCTCAGAAACACGAAATCCTCCCGTGTATTTTCAATACCACCCTTCCTTATCACTAGATAAATCATTCCTAACGAACCAAAATGGATGTGGAGAGATAACCCTTGGTGTCAGCCTTCATTTGGCACCCAGTTTTCCTTGTTATGACCACTGTCAACCCTCCAAAAGCAAAATAAATGTTGCTGTCATTATCAAAAATATCCTCGGAAACGCAAAATTCTCCCATGTATTTTCAGTTCTTTGTGTCCTTATCACTAAATAACTCACTCCTAACCCATCAGAATTGATGCGGATGGATTGCCCTTAATGGCAGCTTTCAGTTGGCACCTTGGTTTCTCTTGCTATTACAACTGTCAATCTTCCAAGAGCCATATAAATGGGGTGCATATTGTATTACATGGGAGGATTTTGTGTTTCCGAGGGGATTTTCGCCACTGACAGCAACATTTATTTTTCTTTTGGAGGGTTGAAAGTTGTAGTAACAAGAAGACCATGGTGCCAAATGAAAGCTGATATCAAGGGCTATCCATCTACATCCATTTTTAATGGTTAGGAATGATTTATTTGGTAATACGGATAGATGCAATTGTAAATACACGAGAGGACTTTGACAGCAACATTTATTTATTTATTTATTTTTTTTTTTTTATTCACCCATATTTGGGGAAAACTTAAGAGGATAACATACAAACAAGGTACAACCATGATAATAAAATCAGAATAACAAAACATAAAATGTAACAGGGTAAAAATAGACTAGGCCATGGTAATATAGTGAGAGTATAGTCTAAAATGAACTTGTAAGTAAATTTGTTAAAATGTGTTCATCTGACCGCGGTTTAATATAGTTGTCATGAAACAATAAATGGCGTAAGGAATCAACCACACCTGCATTCTCATTACAGTCATAGGAAATCCTGCACTTAAACGCGGTATCACAAGCAATAGACATAGGGGAAAATCCCATAGATACAACTTTTTCAAGAATTGTATTTTTATAAGTACAGCCATATATCATATAATGTTGAAGAAAATTAATTTGCATATGCACCAATGGTGACTCAACATTAAATACTCTATTATAAAATCCTAGTGAATTTTTTATGATAACATCATCTATTATTGGGATATTTAGAGCTAACAAAAGATTAGAATGATGATTTCTCTTACTGAGACCTAAGACATTTTTAATGATATTTGTTTGAGTAGATCTCAAACTCTGCACATCATTATTAGACAATGGTATACAATCTGATCCATATAATAAAGTTGGAGCACCAACAGATTTCCAAAGGTAACATTTGACATCAGTATGTAAACCTGGATACGTCATACCACAACATGACAGTTTATACAGACTTTTTCTACACGAACTAATTCTATTTTCTATATGTAATTTATACGAACATTTCTTATCCACAGTAACACCAAGTATTTCCAACTTATCTACATTTGATATTACTTCACCATCAAGAGTAACAGAGGGAACCGAATTTAATAAATTTTTACCGATACACATTGCATTTGTCTTCTTCAAACCAAATTTGAACCTCCACATTTTGGAGTATGTAACACACTCATTAATGAGGCACTGGAGTCCAGTGCAAGTGGATGCCATTAAATTTACATCGTCCGCATAGGCACATGAATTTATTTTTTGGTTAAACACTCTAACTCCAGCATTAACATTTGAAAGATTCACCATTAAGTCATTTAAATATATGTTGAAAAGAGTGGGAGAGAGAACACTACCCTGCCTCATACCCTTAGATATTTTAAACTTATCACTGACACTTGAATTCCATCGCACAACAGCATTAGAGGAATTATACCAGTTGTACAAAAATAACCAGAAATTATCTGACATAGTACCAAGCAGTTTATATAGTAAACCTGAATGCCAAATTGAGTCGAAGCATTTTTCAGCATCTAAACTACACAGAAATACGGGTGAACCATTTTGGTTGAAATATGAGATGGAATCATTAATGAAACAATTTACAAAAGAAGTACCTTTACCTGACTGAAAACCAAACTGAGTGTTATATACATCAAAATTTGGAATTAAAAATAATTCAGCTATTTTACAAAATACCGAGCTTAAAGTAACAGGTCTATAGCTTTCAACATTATCAGGACTAAGGGTTGGCTTTTTTATAAGGGGTACCAAAATGCCAGTACTAAACACAGTAGGAACAACACTATGAGTAAACATGACAGACAGTATTTCAGCCAAAACCTTACATAGCTTATCTGACAACCCATAAAGTAAATGCTCGGCTGTTATGCCATCACAACCAGGCGAGACCCCTTTATTCAAAGCTTGGATTTTATTTTTTACATCAAAAGAACTAATTTTGACATATGGCGGCTGATGTTCTGCAGAGAGGAGGTTAGCTTTCCTCTCTACAGTATCACAGACTTCTCTTTGTTTAATGTTAAGATCTTTAGAATTATCAGACATGATTTTGGAAAAATATGACGCAAAGTCATTGGGACCAAGCTTTGAATTCACACGTGAACGTTGTAAGCTTTTAAGCTTATTCCAGAAACCTTTCATGTTATGTTTTTTATACAGATGATTTAAAGTGTCAACCTCCTTCAACACCTTATTATTAACATTTTGTCTACATAATTTCCTAAACCTTTTTTTAAGACCTTTATAAATAGAGAAAATAATACCAGTTCTTGGTCTATCTGATGCAACCCAGATTCTCCACCAAAACCTTTTTCTGTCCCTCAACACACTTAGGCTTGGACACCAGAAGGGCTTTGGTTTTAAACTTTTAACAGGGATACAACCCGATTTCTTGGCAGCGTTGTGAATAGCATTAGTTACATCATTCAGTCTTGAGTCTAACAAATCCAATACCTCAACTTTACTCCCCCTGGTGTTAACGATAGATGACAATTTATCAAGATTATTTTCTAGAATAGAACAATAATTGTTATTCCGACTATAGCTAGACCAGTCTGGTGGAGCATTAACTATGTTTACAGGCAAGGAATTTGTATTCTTATCTGAAGCAGTACATTTAGTTATCTTAATTTTACAACACAGCTGTACTGGGAGATGATCACTAACGTTTTTATCACAGTGCTCAATAATTGTACATGACACAACTGACTCCTTATCTCTGTCAAGACAAAGCACATGGTCTATCCAAGTAAACACATTTCTACTATAACAGAAAAAGGTATGCTTTACATTTTGGTCAGATGATACATCGGCCGCATACATATTGTTTGAAACCAGAAAATCATACAATATTGCACTATGAGCATTAAAGCCATTGTCTCTGTACCAGCGCTTACTGAGCTTTGCCGACGTGGGAAGCTGGGTATTCAGATCTCCCATCACCTTCACTGGGCACATTCCACTGTAGGAGTCAATGATATTCTGTAGCAGGTCCATTGTCCGGATGTACTCCTCGGTCTGGCTCCTGTCACCACTATGAAAATAAGGCATGTAGGCATTGACAACAACATGTAAAATGTTATTCGATTTGTCCTTCAAAGCAAGAACTTGCAACCTGTCAGAGTCCACATGAATTTCTGAACACTTATAGTGCTCACTATGTTTCACAATTGTCACAAGGCCCCCAAAAGGTCGCCCAGAGTAGCTTATGTCAATATCCTCCATACTAGATTTAAATAGAATATCACAGCCTATTGAGGTATCACCTCCACATTTAACAAGATTATTTACCAGTGGTAAATCATGAGGCCGCAGCCATGTCTCCTGTAAGCATAGAATATCACAAAATTTCAGTCTCTCCAATACATAATCACAAGATTGTTTCAGACCATGGCAGTTAAAAGTTTCAATAGTCACACGAACATAAAAATTCGATTAAAATTGTCATTACAGTTTTCATTAAAATCATCGTTAAAATTGTCCTTAAGGTTGATATTAAAATTTTCTTTAGACACAGCAGAGCGAGAGTCAATATTGGTACTGGTCACTGTAGCACCATGTGTCGTAACAGTCTCGTCTATCTGCGATGTACCATTCTTGGTTCCGATAACGGGCTGATTGTGGGAGTTGTGGCCACTCTGTTTCGTAGTCAGCCCTGCTGACCACTGGTGCTGGTTGTCTGTGTATTCTGACATCCTACTGGCAAGTCATGTAGCAGGTCGGTTAGGCCTCCCCGACCTCCTGTTCCCATTCCCCGACTGGTTCCTCCGGTTGACACCAGGTGCACCACCTAGCCTAGGTGAACGCGGCCGATTCGCACCACTAGTGGCACTGGACTTATTATAGAAAGGCCTGAACTTCACGCCTCCAGGCCGGATAGGTCGATCATTTGACAGGGCAGCATCATAATTATCTTCTGGCAATGATACCTTGAATGATTTAGAGTCTATGGTATGAGACAGCTTTTTTACATCAGAAGGTGTAATTCTAATGTTGTGAGTCTGCAGGTGAGTGCAAACCGTCTGCTCAGAGCTGTCAACATTAACATTGCCAATATACACATCTTTCTTGATGCCACTTGTCCTTTTCGTCTTCACAGGGAGGGTTGCAGTAGACCTCTTAGCCGCCGCAAGGGACTTGGCAGCCTCCACCTGGGGTACTGCAGTTGAGTGGGGTGCAGTCTTCTTCTTCTCTCTTCTCTTACGTCTCTCTTCTTGCCTCTGGTGTTTATATTCAGTCTCAGAGTCACTTGAGGAGGACGAATCAGAAGAGATGATTACGGGTTGATCACCTTTATCTCCAGTAGTTGCACCTCCTGCAGAATTGCTACGATCAGAATCATCTTTCTGACTACCTGAAGTGCCAGGGGTTACCCCGTCTCTTCCGCCACTGATGCTCGCACTGAGTAGATCATATTTCTTGTTGGCTTCCTGCACCTCCTTCTGCAACTTATTAATGGTCACTCTCAGGCTTGCAACACATTTAATTAACTCCGGCAGTGTAGAGATATCATGATCATCAGGGCTATCAGCATGAGGTGCAGAAACGTGTGCGACAGTTGGGGGTTTCTTTGTTAGGAGTACCTTATCAAGAATGTCAGAGGCCAAATTCTTATTTACAATACTGTACCCCAGCGAAAAGATGTCACTTGCATACGTATTCCTAGCTTTCCTGTTACATAGAATTCTGTCTTTTAATTCGTCAAAAATTGTCACTGCCATCTCTGACAGCTTAGTTCTTAAAGGATTTAGCACACCAGTATCTCGAGTCTCCAAGAGATTTGTCACATCAGACCTGCTGTATTGAAACACAAGGTCCAATTTTCCAACAAATGTTTCACCAAAATCTTCATCTTTTACGGCATTAAATGCAGTTATGTCACTAATGTCAACAGCAGGAATTTGACCATGATCATTTACACCACCAGGACATGTATCAGCACTTTTAAGTCCAGTTTCATCGGTGCCAGGTGTTTCAGGTGCTTCGCCTGACATTTTGGCAAATTATCGTCCACAATGACACAGCAGCATGTAAACAAACCAAGCAGGAGCAACGTCACGGTCCACTGATCGTGAGGAATGTCAGCCAGTCCTCCCACACTTCAGAGTCTTCAAAAACGATTTAAATCGGTCAGAACTTCCAGAACTCCTCACCGTTGTTGCCTCGGGCATCAATTCTCATTCTGCTACCACAGAGCTTGACTTCACTCAAACTCTGCTTGCAAGGGTGCCATTAGTCTGGGGTGTGATGAATATGCATGAGTGGACGTTGAGATTTAAATGCACCTATCAGCAGTGATGGTGACACAGAAAACACCCAGCCGTACCCTGGTGATCCTCTAGGTACCCCTTTTCCGTCACCGCTGGCAAGCTGCCAATACCCCAGGTTTAGGCAGGGTTGGCAATCAGGGCTTGGTTAGGGAGCCCTGAGTTATGAGGATGTCAATTCTCACCCTCTGAGTAATTTCTTCCTTCAGAATCACCATTAAGTGTACTAAAATGGGCAGATATCTCGGAGCTCTCTTGACTGCTGCTGCTCGTTCTTCTTCTTCTTCTATCATATTTAGCTCTTGCAAGATTGACAGTCATAGTAACAAGGAAATGAAGGTGTCAAATGAAGCTGACATAAAGGGCTATCCAACCACATCAATTTTGGCTCGTGAGGAATGATTTATCTAATGATAAGGGTTGGTGAAATTAAAAATACATTGGAGGATTTCGCGTTTCTGAGGATATTTTCAATAATGACGGCAACATTCATTTAGCATTTTGAAGATTAACAATTGTAGTAACAAGGAAACCAAGGTGTCAAATGAAAGCTGAACCCTGCCTTTTTATGTTGGAACAAAAATAAAGTGTTTAATGTTTTATTGCTTTCCTTGAGGTGCCAAAAAATAGTAAAAATGGCCTTAGTAATAGTTAGTTAGGTATTTCAATAGTGAAAATATAAATCTGTAAAGTATATTTTGATAGGCCTAAATCACATACATGTAGCTCGCTAGGTCCATATGATTTTCATGGCTTAGTGCTTAGAGACATTACAAATTACATGTATTTTGCTGGATTGTTAACATCTAGTTAACCATACACCAGTAGGCCTTAGTAACTAGTTATTTCAATAGAGTGCATAATCATTCTGTTCAAAAACAGTTATAAATGTATCATTTAGATAAATCTCATACCTTGGCATATATAATCTCAATTCACTGGCCTAAGGCCTTACAAATTATTTAATTTGAAGTGCCGGATTGTTAACGAAAACATTTGTCACATTGAAAATCTTTCCTTTATAAGCAGTACAATTGTCATGTGCCCTTTCAAGACATATCTTGCATTGCATCCAGTCCGCAGTTGGGGGACGCACATACAACTCGCCAAATACAATGCAGTTGAACTGTTGATTTTGGATGTGTCTGATTTGAGGAGTCATTTAGTCTTGATCTAATTGAAGCGATTACATAACTGCTGATTTATCTAATTTTGGCCCTTTCAAATCCATTTGATGTTGACAAACTGCTTGTAGTTTTAGACAATGCTGTTCCATGTCAGCACTAATTTGCATAATTACAAGCCACATTGCATATTCTTGATCAGCGGTGATTGTTTTTGAATTAAAGATGATCAGGCAAATTTTGTCAAAATGATTTTCATTGTTGTTAGTGCCTGTGGTCCTTATTGTCAGGCCAACATGGCAATTTCCTCATTGAATTCCTGGGGCATGGTTTGTTTTTTTTGGGGGGGGGGGAACTTTTGAAGTGGCACAACTTACTGTTTTTAACATTTTGTATGTTTCAATGAAAAAACTAACATTTCAAATAGTCAATGCTCATTGTGTAAAAATTGCTTTTTTCATTTGGCATGCTTACTGTGTAAATGTGTTGCATGCTTTGCTGAATAAAAATCATCTTGGAATTTTTTTGGAATGCCGAATGTGTAAACACCTTGATTGTTTTACCTGAGAAATTGCTTGACAAATTTGCAATGCTCAGTACTCACTGTTCAAACCATAGAAATACATAGAACGGACATGAGGCTCTGGCAGATGAAGCAACCAAATCCACCATCTTGGAACTGCCACTGTATCCTGGCGCAATGTAACCGTGACCTCACCAATAACAGTGATGTAACTTATAACAATGGCATGATGTCACATCACAATTAGTCTATTGTGACGTTATGTCTCAGGGCAGTTCCAATTTGCGGATTTAGTGACCTCATCTTGAGGTGGCATCATACAGCCTCATGTCCTTTCTATGTATTTCTATGGTTCAAACGTTATACGTATTTTGTTGAAGAAATCATTAAAAAGAAAAAATATGCCACGCTCACTGTGTAAACTCTGGTTGTTGTTTTTTTTCATTGGTTTTCCAATTTGCAGTTCTCTCTACATAATCATTTTGAATAGCATTGGCGAATTTTTTACTAAATGTATTCCTCAAATGAATTTAAGTAATGTACAATGTAACTAAGGAAAGTGATTTTTACATAAAAAATATATCTACATTCATTTTGCAAAACTTTGATCATAAAAAGTCATGTTACATCTTCATGTACAAGTGATTTGTTCGAATGATAGTGTCACTTGCAAAAAGGGTCCAGCTTTTAAGAATGGAAAATTCACACATACACAGTATTACACACACTTAATAGCAGTAACTACTGAAGGTGACATAGCAAAATAGAAAAAGCCACACGGACAACATTTCACACTGCTGCTTTTTTTTCTGAATACTGGGGATTCCCTCCGATGAGCAACATCCCTCCGCTGACACAATGTCAAAGGTCCACATTGTTTGTGGGATTCTGTTGGAGTAATTTTGTAATGTGTAAAAGTTGGTATAGCAGGAAGAATGGTCTGAGGAAGAAAGGGCACATAAACAAGATGTTGCTAATTGGTGGAAGGCTCGTCTGTCTGTCATGTAGAAATGTATGGTAGAAATTATGTTGCCTGAACGTGAATACAACATTGTGGATTTTTCACAACACTGAAATGTTGCCACAACGTCGCAAGCAAACATCATGTCTTTGAAATTGTTTCATAACATTGTAACAACATTTCTTCCATACAAGTCACAACGTTGCCAAAACGTAGTTTTGCCCATTGGGTTGTCCATCGAAGGACCACAAGTCACCACATGGCTCTTTTACATGCTGCTTTCCCAGACTTCCAGCAGCGGAGTGACAGGAGGCATAGCCATGTCAACTACCACAGCTGGAGCACTAGAATCAAGAGTGTCAGTGGTGAAACTGTTATTGGCGACGGTCAATGGTGTTAGAGAAGTTGGCGAGGATGGGGCACTGGCAACATGCATGCCAACACCGGTTTCGTCATTTTCATTCAAGTCGATGATGCGAGCCACAAAGTCGTCGTGGCAGAAGTCTGTGCTCATGATGTTGAAGGGCATCCGGCTGACATCTCTGAGGACGGTCCGCACTCTTTCGTTGACTGCTCCGGCCATGTCTTCCAGGAATTCAAACTTCTCTTCTGCTCTTGGAGCGACTATCACACTCGGAAGGCCACCGATGCTTCTTGTCACTCCTATGGCATCTACAGTGATCTCCGCTTTGTACCAGAACAAGTCCACAGGAGTAAGTCCGGACATGCGGTCCAGTGTCTCCCTCAAGTCTTGCTCCAGTTCTCCTGGCCATGGTTTATTTGGCCAACGGTACTCAAGCGACGTCCATGTGTAAGGCGCAGGCATTCCAAACACAATCACATTTTTCCCATTTTCTGTTATATCACCTGGAAAACAAATAGGACATTTCGATTAACTTAATTAAATAATAAATATACTGAAATGGCCAACATGAGACAGTATGTTTGCATGGTATGTCCCATACCTCACCCGGTTTAAATACGATCCGTTTTGAACATGCTTTTTTTAATGTCAATGATTATGTTAATAAGCAGGTTTCATGACTGGATCGTATTTCAACCGGATACCGTAATATGGGGTGAATTGGGACAGAATTGGCAGTTTTTTCATGGTAGCATAGACAAAAATCATCTCATAAATTGAAATATGGTGTCAAATTGTGTCCCAGCTGAAGCACAAAGTGTCCACTGGAGCTTGATAGGACATCTTTTATTCCCAATGCTCAGGGCCCAGAAAGCCACTGTCCCAATTCACCCCACAGTTTGGGGTGAATCGGGACACTCCATTATTTCCACAATTATTAATTCCTAGCTTCTTTAAGTGATTGCTTCTTATGGCTAAACATTAGAAAACATCTTCGACATGAAAAATATTTATTTTGAGGAAAAACTAAAAACAATTCCATTGATAATATACAGATTTTAAAGAAGTTTTAATGACAGAAAACAACTAAATGCTGTACTCTTCTGCTAATTTTGCTGGTGATCAATAATTCTGGACTAAATCCATAGTAAAATATGTTAAGTTCTATAAGATTTATCAAAAAGCAATGCTAGCACATTCAAATGAAAATTAGTAGAGTATATATTTTGATTATTTCCGAAACTTTGCCGTTGACCTGGAGCTGAACCCATGACCAAATATGCATAATCCCATGTCTAGTCTACTATTTTGGTCCCCTTAAACTATCTTAAATTGAAAAAAAAAAAGTTTCCTGCGACTTTGATGGCTCTAGCGTTTATACTTTTTGATGAATTAGCAAAGTTTTGACCAGTTCGTCAAAATTCTAATTATGCAGGGCCAAGATTCAGGTGCTGCAGCTCGTCGTTGCCTGCAGGTAGGAGTCTGAAATCCCACTACAATATGCGCACATATGTGTGCTATAAATGTGCCAAAAATTAATGTCCTAGGTTCAGTAGAAGTAGTTAATATTTAAAGAAATAACGCGCATCCCTGTTCTGTCCCGATTCGCCCCTGTGTCCCTATTCACCCCATATTACGGTAATCAAGGTGAGCGTCCCTCAGTGGGAAACCAGGCTGAGATTGAAAAATTAGCAACTGGAATACCAAGATTTCAACGGACATACTCGGATGACTTGATTGACCCTAACTGCCCCTCACAAAATAATGTGAAAAGTCTGAAAATTGGGTTGTAATGAAAGGAGAACATAATTCCTTGGAAGAGTTGTCTCCTACGGTACAGCAGTTTTTGAGCAGGCTTGGTCAGTTCACTGGGGAGATCACTGAGACAGAAAGTGAGCTAATGTCCACCCTGACATCTGGGTAGACCCATAAACTAATCTGCTGACCTTAAAAGTTGACCATTGGCTACCTAAAAACAAAGAAATGTCTCCAAGGTCAACCAGCTGCAGTGTCTTGACTGATATTTTAATGTGATTTTAATATTTTGGTCAATCGCTTGATAGCTTTAGTCTGGGCGATCTGTAGGGTCTTCTCAGTGAACCGACCAAGCTTGCCCGAAACTGCTGTATTTTATGAAGTCCTTTACTGCGGAAGAGGGTGAATACACACTGGCATAAAATGCCAAACCCACAGAACTTTCCTCCTGCGACCAAAGAATGACAAACAAAAAGAGAAATTGACAGACATCAATCATGGTCAAAAAATCCTTTGAATGAGAATATAATTTTAATCACATTTAAATAGGTGTCAAGTTTAGAGTCTATTGACCTGAGGCTCAAGACAGGGGATTATAGCCAGCAATCAGTGCAAAACAATACAACAAGATTAAAATTCTGTCACCTGTTTCTTGAGACAGTCTCATGAACACTGTCAAAGCAGAAGATATCAGAGCAGAGCCATGACCTTTTTGCCAAAGATTTCTTGACTGAGACATTTAAAGTCTTTATCAACATGGAACTATCTATTTACTAAACCTTCATTGTTGCAAACCTTCATTGCAAGGGATATACCTCGAGAGGACAAATTAAATGTATTGCCCTGGAGACAACAATGTGCAAGGTAAGAAATCAAAATTCTCCTAAAAACATGTCAACATAGAAAACTTTTGCCAACTCACCTGGCAACTTTGAAGTTTATTGTTCAAATGACTAAGTTTATTCATCAACTAAATTTTTAAAAATGACCGTCCTAAAACTAATTGACTAATTTGGAGGTTTGACCAAAATATTTTCAGTGTGGATAGTGAATGATGCTCCGAAAAGGAGAGACACAAATAAAGATTTTATATATTCACAAACTGCAAGCATAACTAACTGGTGTGTGAGGTGCCAATTATAAAAAGTTGTACAAGACATTATGATGTCAGAAAAAACAACATGAGTGATGGGTGATTCTGTGTATTTAATGATAAGTTATCTTTGATCATGCAAGTGAGTTGGTATCGTGGGAGTTAATAGGAATTTATGATATTTTAACTGATGTCTTAATATGAATGATATTATAAATGGCCAAGTTAAAACTAAATTAAAGAAACCTATGAAGAATAATTCAGAATATCTGTGTGTCGTAATCTTGACATTAACATTTGTTCAGGTGTTCGACAAACTTTAAATTACAGTTTTAGACACTCTACACCGTGGAATACATGTCCTAGAAAAAAAAGTAAATGAAAGTTGAATGACTACAATTATGAAAACGACTCTAAAAATGTGCCACTTACCTATTGGCGAATTGCTCATCTCTGGCCATACAAGCTTCTTGCCAATATATTCGTTCACAAGAGAATGAACTGTTACCCAATCAATAGATTTCCCATTATTTGTTATGTAAAGCCCAACAATTTCTGTGGGATTTTGAATTAGGAAGTCTCTCACTTGCTGCAAGATCACTTTAAATAAGACGCAAGCAACAACATTGTGATGTGACCAGATTTCTTTCGTTTTTTCGTCGGACATTATTCTGAGATCGAAGAATCGGATTCCTCCTTGGAGCTGTTCGGCGATGCTCAGATTCTGACACTTGGACCATCCTTCGACTAGAGGTATTTGCTGGAGCTTGCGGTCCATGTAGTAAGTTGCCGACTGATGCGATGCCGGGAGACACAGCTGGCGGAGGGTCCTTCGAGAAAACCTCTTCATCCAGTCGGGTCGAGGTTCCAGGTATGTGGAAAAAAGCTTGTCTGATCTGTAGCGCACAACTTCATCCACTGCCTCGGCCGGACAGTTGCAAACCACACAAGCAAGACCGACTGTTGCCTTGAGCCCTGCTCTCTCAGCCCTGTCCTTGTCGGCACAGCATCCGTAGACTGATGATATTAAGTGGCCTACGATTGGAATATTCTCAAAAACCCGGAGAAGGGACATGACGGGCTCCATGGCCTTGCTCCTCCCACAGCAGCATGCCATTTCTCTTCATAGGATATGTCCACTGATGTTCACTGCATCGAAACTATCTCAAAGACTGAAAGTAGGTCTTGAGAATTCCGTTGTCACCTCAACCCTGTTTTTACTTGATAATGGTAAACTGAAAGCAGTCCTTTTACTTTTGCAAGTGACTTTGACTTGCAGATAACAACTTTTAAGCAGCAGACTCTTCAAGATAAAGATCTTACATATCAGTTGTGTATACTATGTTGCCATGTTAAAAAGGTCAGGTGTGATAACAGTGCATATATTGTCAATAAAAGACATTGACATGAATGATTGTCATACTATTTGCTTTATGGTTACATCATCATTAAGACAAGCTGACATAAGTTACCACACGTTCTTCTTATTATGGATGATAAAAAACATGATTATCCCTCCGATGGCTATGTAACCTTTGAATTTGCTTCATTGACTAAGAGCATGATGTCATGCTGTGGTTGATAGTGCAGTAGCTTAGCCCCAAAAAACCATGATTGTTCACTTTTATGGTAAAAGCACCAAATTTTACGTATAGGTACTTTTGAATATTCTCTTTCAGGAACAATGGAGTACCAAAAGATATCTGGCCCAGAACGGCCCCTATCTTGGATTTAAAAATGGCCGCCACAACTTGGCAAAGCCTGTTTGCTAATTCAGCAAATTGAAAATAAAAAAATGTATTTCTCCAGTAGACCGCAGATAGGCAAAGATCTATAATGTGTACATCAAAATTTAAATTTGTATCTATGTAAAAACCCAGAAGCTTTGCTTCATCTCTGCTGGTAAGTGTCATATTCTCAATTTTGATAGTTACAGAGAGTTTGAGTTTTCAGCTACTGAAGGACAATTGTTTCTGAACCAAGAGGCTAGACATTGTTTTTCTAACTAAGGTAAGTGTTTTTCTAACTAAGGTAAGTGTTTCCACTGAAGAGTCACCAATTACAGTACAAGACTTGTCATCAGCATAGTTACTAGGGATTATGCCATTTTCTACAGGTTGTAACTGTAAGTCATTTAGATACAAATTGAAACATTGCGGCCCCATGATACTCCCTTGGGGAACACCTTTTGTAAGAGGCAGCCATGTGCTGCGCTCCTGGCCTATTTTAACAATTTGTACTCTATTTTCTAAATAGTTATTCAGTAGAGCAACAGCTCTTTCACCAAAGCCATGATGGCTATTTTATTCAATGAGAAAAGTATGAGGTAGGCAATCGAACGCCTTCGATAAATCTGACATTATAATTCCTACATAGGATCCATTATCAAGGGCTCGTTTCCAAGTCTCAGTACAGTGCATGAGCTCAGAGTGACAACCACAGTTGGATCTGTATGCTGATAGACGTGGAGTCCCTATTCTACTGTGTTATTCTATATGATACATCAGCAGTTAATGAGGTAATATCCTATACGTGCAATGTTACCTGGAGAAGTCATTTAAAGTGTCACACCACTCATCAGTGAGGTAGCAAGCAGCCTTATGACAATTTGATGCTTCATTTCAATGCATTTGATAGGGCTTGTTGTGAGGTCATTGATGTCCACTAGCAGTCGAATGTAAGTGCGTACTCGTCATTCGCTTACTGTAACATTAGTCTTGAACTTTGAAGAACAAAATCTGACGACTGATGTCATAGCCCCCATCCAGAAGGACACTTATGAAGAAGCTGAAATTATGACATCAATGAAGATATTCCTGGTGAACCCAAGATGAAGCAATGGAAGGTTAACAAACTACCGAAGATAAAGAGTGAAGAGAAAAAAGAAAAACACAAGGAACAGGATTTCACTTTTATTATCATGGGTACACCATGCAAAAAATGCCCTTCTATAACATCAAATATATTATCATGAAGCAGTTAGCCTCCACAATTCTGCTGAAGGAGTGACTTAGATTCAACATAGCTATCTTATGTCAAGCACAAAGGGAAACGCGAGGAAGACATAATTTAGAACCTTACGAAGAGAAAATGTCAAATCACATTTTTACACTTCACAGAAGTGTACGAAATCATAGGTCAATATACGTAAACTGCATAAGGCACTTTCATTTTCAAGTGTAAACACAGTAGCATTCATCACTGTCAATTTACCTGCAACTGATATAAGGAAGTGTATTGGTAATTGTATTGAGCTGCAATTAAAACATCTGAATATAATCAGGCCTATATTTGCTCAGTTCCAGCATTTCTATCATAAGCATGTTATCCTGTGGCGTGTCTTTTCAAACTGAACGGTCAGACAAAAATAAGGCCCCCTTTACACAAAATAGAATATATCGAAGACCTCTTTTCGGATTTCTATGAAAGTTGACCTGTTTGTTGACCTGCATATTGATATTGTAGACTGTGTAATGATAGCTCGATTGCTTCATTTATGTGCAAGTCTGCAGTCCTTGAGTGCACATACCCCTCTTTTCAAAACTTTTGAATTTTTGCCTTGTCTAAAAAACATTTGCCAAAAGGCGCTTAAACTCCACTCAATTTTTTTCTAATATCATCTTAGGAACCTAAACAGCAAAAATGTAACAAATAAGTCCTCAATTATGTACTAAATATGATTGAGAAACAGTCACTTGATCAAGTACTGTATGTCCCAGCTGGACTCATTGGAAAAGCCATATATTTTTGAAAACAGGAGTTGGCTCACTTTAAGGCCACGCCAACAGGCTCAGCTAGGTGTAATGCCACTAAGGTACAAATATACACATGTAGGAGTATAATTCTGCCAACTTTCATAGAAATCGGAGAAGGGATCTTTGAGATATTTAAGTTTATTTAAAGGGGGACTTATTTTTGTTGAACTGTTTAGCTGTGTAGCATTTTACATTAATCATTTGGATTCGTTTTGCTTGTGAATGAACCAATCCGATTATAGTAAGATGCGACATAGAAATAGGAGCAGAAACCAACACATTTGTGTGTATACCATTCAACACCCTTGACAGCCAATCACACCCCAGCGTTTCAGGAAAATAATTCCCATATTCTTTGTTGTCCAGTTATCCTCTCATGTTTGACTGTTTGTCTCATGGTATAAGCCAGTTATTCACCATGGGATCAGGAATATGTGTTTATCACACCTCAGGCTGAAGCCCTCGGGTGATAAATCACATATTCCCTCTCCCATGGTGAATAACCTATACGTATACCATGTTCATTAAATTGCATTAGGGGCAGATCAGGGGGACTATGGGTCTTTGGTGAAAAAAAAAATTGTTTCACCTGACACTGAAAAATAAGTTAGTTCAGCGCATGAAAAAAAAGTTTGTTTCCACCTGTAGCAATGAGACCATAATGTTAAAATTGGAATTAAAGAGTTTGTCACACATTCGCAACATTTTCCCCTAGATAATGTAATCGTTAGAGCTCTTAAAATATGGGTGGGGGGATACGGACTTTCGAGGGAAATAAGTAAATATCAATTAACCAGAAAGGGGAGACTTGAGATTCAACCAACTTTTAATGGCATGAATGCATAGTTTGTAAACATAACATTATTCATGTAAAGCCATTATTGTTGATAGTTATTTTGACCTTTTCCCAATAACTTTTGAAAGTCTTGGAAGTGAAAGGCCGCATTGGTAGTTGTAGAAACATGACTTGACAATTCCACACTCATTACAACTACAAAGGCACACATGCAGTCAGAACAGTTAGAATTTATAATACATGTATAATCAGTATGTAACTGTTGCTACTTAGGACTTGTGGTTTTTTTTAACTAATGATCACAATACCACCAAAGCCAATATATGCATTAAATTGTACAAATGGTAATAATGCTACCAACGATTTACTTAAGTTTACGAATAACTTATTAATTACAAACTAATTAAAAAATATATACAACTGCACACAGTATATACTAAACTGTACAAACAATCTAATAAAAACAATCAATAGAATAAAATACAATCAATCAATAACAACCAATCAACAATCAACTGTACAAATTATATACCTGATACCGAGTCATTATAATTAATGCTACCTTATTAGATAGGGACGCAATTATCAATACATCAAATTAAAGCCGTTTTAAAAGTATATGGTAAAATTGAGGCAGAAAGTGGTAAAGCCGTTTTAAAAGTATATGGTAAAATTGAGGCAAAAAGTGGTGTATTTCAAGAAGTTCTACGACATCAGTATCTATAGATACAGGACCATGCCAGTGGGAAGGCAAAAGGTCCAGGGAGTCCAGTTTGGCAACACTCAAGGGAACAGTCATCGTGACGTCATCAGATGGGGATTTAAGTCATTGCTAGTACTTCACTCTATCAGGCCATAATTTGATTGGCATCATTTATACAATTTAGGGAATACATCAAAACCTTGCCATGTTCCTATATACATGGGATCACAATGATGACTTGTAACATAAACGCAAAACCACTGGATGAAAAGACTTCCCACACTGCAAAATTTGAAATTTTGAGTAGGCTCAAATGATTGAGCGAGATGGTTGTGCAATTTGTTGGAGCTGACATAGCTTGTTGTTTTCAGTTATGATAATCTTTCCATTGTCATAACTTAAAAAAAAAAAAACAAGCTATGTATGTTAGCTCAAAGTCCTGAATTGTGCAGCCATCTCACTAAATCATTCAAAGTTGACACAAAATTCAAATTTTACAGTCTATGGAATCAAAGATTTAAATGTTTACGTAACACATCCAAAATATTTCCATACCTGGACAGTTTCGGTGACCATTCTGTCACCTTCCTCAGCAATGACTGATTACTGGAGCTGTGCACCACCAGGTGGCAGGGTATTCTGTATACAACTCCACAGTTTTCTTTCAAATCATACTTGTCCTTCGGATGCACCAGTGATTTGCAAAGGATGTGATCAAGCCTACATAGGAGAAACAGCAAGAAATTTGGGATACAGGTTGGAGGAACATGAGAAGGATGTTGAAAACAAGATGGAAGTCAGATACACAAGATCTCAAAGAAAAACATCAGAAAAGGAATACAACAAGTCAGCCATAACAAACCATGCTTCACATGTCAATCATGTCATCGACTGGAGAAACACCAAAATAGTAGCCAAGGAATCAGACACACGCAAGATACAGATAAAGGAAGCCATCTGGATAAGGAAAGAGAATTCTCCAATGAACAGGGACAAGGGGGCCTACAAACTGAGTCATGTTTATGACACTCTTCTCACCACCCTGCCACCTGGTGGTGCACAGCTCCAGTAATCAGTCATTGCTGAGGAAGGTGACAGACTGGTCACCGAAACTGTCCAGGTATGGAAATATTTTGGATGTGTTACGTAAACATTTAAATCTTTGGACTTTACCATCCTGATGAACTTCATAAGGAACAATGGAATCAACATTGGATTTCCCTATTTTTCCACAACTGCATTTGCCTCTCAGGTCATGCACTCTTAAAATAACTGCTTATAGAAAATGTATATGACTAAAGTAGTAATCTAATGGCAAATCTGATATGCTCAGTCATTTAAAAGTAAAAGCTAATTGCATGCTAATCATTTTCTGAAACTCCACATTAAAACTTAAATTAACCAACACACAAGGGAGGAAAGACAGATGGGATGATTTTTTTCTTTATGATTGGAATAAATCAAGGCTGAGCAGATGTTAATGATTCATTTCAGTAGTTCCAGAATGTAGGCCGAAGTGATGTCACCACCGGTCCCATCTTATACATTGAAATGAGATCTAAATTTATTACTGATATGAGGGCCGTGTGTTTTCCCTTGTGGGTGATATTGCAGAACGGCAAGCGAGAGCTATTTGCTGCCCCATAGTCCTCAGCATAACACTGTATACTCACTGATATGATTAGTATGTAAAAACATTAGCCACATCTGATTGGAATGTGTCCCTGTCTTGAGCACCATGAAATACTTTCCTCCCTTTTGTCGCCAGTTATTTCAGGTATTCTGTTCATTGCTTATAAATGCTTAATCATTGCTTATGAAAGAAAGCTTAATCAAGGCAATTGTGACCAGTAAGCCCAATTATTACAATATTATAATGATATGACCTTCACAAACATCTGAATCTAGATAGTCATAAATGTATGTATGTTATTATGTTCCGTTATATTACACCCATAACCTGCATATTTCTAAAATCTGTCAACCCTCAGTCTCTGACTCTTTGAGACTGCAGGATGAGACTCTTTCAATGATTTAATTGTCTCACTCTAAGAAATGGAAGTCGTTGATATTACAATTAAAAACAACAAATCTCTCAATTAAGAGGTTGGTATCCCTTATTACTACCAGAACTCAAACCCATGTACCTTCTCAGGGATAATACAACTAGTCTAAATAAAAAAGATAAATAATTGTGTGTCCGTTAATCAAAATGAACCCACAAGTTTTGAGACCATATGTGTATAACATCTAAGAAATATCACTACCAACAGATCTGAATTCATAAAAATTATGCAGTCCTAGCACCAATCAAACAGAGAAGTCACCCTGGATGAATGGAATAATTCAACCCTTTCTCCTGGGGGGCTTGGCCCTTGTGTACAAGTCTTCAGGTGGCTCGACTCCTCTTGCTAACAACCAAAGTCTTCTTATTTTTGCAAGATGAATGTCATGATAAAGGTCCTCAGCACATCTGCAATAATAAGACCAATAAATATTTTAATGTTACTTGACATATATAAACTGGGTCTCACCCATCTATAAGTTTTCATGACTAGGTATGGTGGAGCCTCAGTTCCATTCTGCGTTTGCTGGTTTAAATAACACAGGGGTCTGAGGGGGCATATTTGTCGTTCTTGACAGTATTCTAGTTTCAGCTATTAGACAAAGTTGAAAATAAACAGTTTAAAGTCAGTGTGCCCCCTTGATATGAATTATGACAAACACATTTAATCTCTCTATCTGCTGCAAGGTTACATACCAAATATATTATTTCTGCCAAGTGAAGTGACCTTAGGTCAATGGGTTCTAATCCAACTTGAAATGTTTTGACAACTGAACACTGCTGAAAATGTCGGTTACGACACAACAGCAACGTGGCAGCAGCAGAGAGCTGCCTGGGGAAACCATTGTGACATCACTGTGCTATTTTTAGCTTAGCTGCTGGTGAAGTCAGCTGACAGCTAAATTCAAAATATGGCGTGCCACTCCGTATCCAGTTAATATGATTAATCTTATGTAACAGCGTAGAATGATGTTTTCTGGCTTGAATATCACTTAGGAATGAAAGTATGTGTATCATTCATTCTTAATATATGGAATTGCAAATTTTGGCCAAATGAAGGGGGCACTCATACTTTAACAAAAATAACTTCCACTTTACGAAAACTTGAATATCTCAGAGACCTCTTTTCCGATTTCTATCAAAGTTATCTAAATAAACGTCTTTTGTCTGTCTGTTCGTCAGTCCGGATTGTAGGTCTGCATATTTACATTACGCCTGAGTATTTGTAGCTTGATTGCTTCATGTTTTGTCTGTGCCATCAGACCCTGAGTGCACAACTGCACTATAAATACCGCTCTTTAAAAGAAATTAAGTTCGGCCTGTCGAAAATTATTTGGTTGTGTGCTGCAGTCCGCTGCATGACGGGTGGCTGGAGATTTCGTCAATCATAACTCACTTTGTGTGGCACATACTTCATTGAAACTTTGTTCAATTATTTTGTCATTGTGTCTGGAATGACAAGTTTCAAGGCTTTTCCAGCAATTAGATGTGCCTCATTCCATGTCAGTTCAATAAATTTCAAGAAATGTTTCCACCTGAGCCCCTCAGATTCGTCTGAATAAATTTTCAGACAAGCCTTTATTAGTGTGTGTAATGGATGTGTACAAAGTTTCAGGTCAATATCTTAAATAGTTTAGTCAAGAAAAATTATCAAAACAAGACATCTTTTCAGCTTTTTTGTCCTTATCATGTGAAAGTCACTTTTCAAATGTTAATATTTTGGATTTCTTGAAAGATACAACCTTGATTGTTTCCAGACATGATACCTGTGCCAGATTGTATGAACGCTTAACACAGGTTATCTGGAAGTGGTTAACTCCTATAACTTTTCTTCTAACTGGGTTACGAGCAAAAATATTTTGTCATGTTGTAACATGAATTCAGGTAATCAAAACTTTTTATCTAGCTCATTTTCAGCATTGACACAATATCAGTAAAATGACTTAACCACTTTAGGATAACCCATGTTAAGCGTTCATACAATCCAGCGCTGGGGTCCATAAAGTGGCTTAGAATACCTTTAAGGGGTATCTTTCATCTTGACTTTTTTGCTGGCATTTAATTTAAAAAAGTAAATTTATGATGCAACCTTTTCAATTAGCTAAAACTCTAGAACTATATTATCTACAAACTATGTCAAAGTCACATGACAAATTCCAATTAGAATACAACCATAGTGCTCAGTGATCACAAACTGTTATACATTGTTTGTTACTATGTGTGCTTTCAGCAGTCAGACATGAGATTAAAATATAATAAGAATCTGCAACTTAAAGAACTAACAACACCCAACAATAACTGTGAATTTCGAGAAAATGTTCTTCTTAGTCAACTGTCCAATTTGATAGAATCTGTGACTAATACATCAAAACACACATGTCCAGGACATTTCTTGGACTTGTCATATGCTAGTATATGGATGGATTAAATCGATCTGCAAGCCCTGATATACTATGTCTATCAATGACTGGTACTTCCGCTCGTGGTTTACGTGCTTGCCCGGTATTTTTAAAATTATAACTTACTCCGTATAAGTAACATCCAGATGGACGGGGTGGAGGTAATGGATGATGAACACGTCTGGCAATACTGTGAAATTAAACCTGAAAACAAGAACGAAAAAATTGAATGAAGGGACGTTCCCCTTTTTACAATGTACATTTATTATTCAAATAATGTCAGAACAATATCTTGATGCATTCTCATTGTTGGTGGTAATGTCACAGTTCGTTGTTGCTATACATACCCAGTAGCTGCTAAGGTATCCAGGAACGAGATTTTATCAAAATATCTTCCAAGAAACCGGACATCATAGTCTGGAAGTTGGGAAGCCTCACCAAAAATGTATGGCTCGTAATACATCTCCCATGTAGCCTGGAAAGGGAATCGTACGGCTGTATTAAAGGAAACTAGCAAGATGACAGGTATAGGTTATTCACCACGGGAGAGGGAATATGTGATTTATCACCTGAGGGCTTTAGCCCAAGGAGTACATAACACATATTCCCGATACCTTGCATGGTGAATAACCCGACTTATACCATAAGTCTAACAGTCAAATAAGAGACAATAAGTGGACAACAAAGAATATGGCAATTTTCGCGCTGAAATACTGGCATGTGGTTGGTAGGTTGGGACTGGCGCCCCACATTTTGGAAATCTTAGGCGTATCAAACCTGACTTTTTTTTGCAAGTGAGGTTGGCATATATATATATATATATAAGAGTGTGTGTGTAAAATTTCAGCTCATTCTATTAATATTTAGAGGTGGCACATTTCACTTGAAGTTTATAATGTAAATCCCCATTGGCGAGACCTGAAAAAACCTGAAAAAAAGCATGATTTTCCAAAAATGAGACTTAGAATCAATATTTTTCGACCATTCAAAGACCATGGGGGAGGGTTTTGGGAGGGCACTTCAGAACAGGTTTCCATTTTGCTGTAACATATATTGTTTGGCCACTATGAGGAGCTAAAATCTAGAAATTTTGGTGTTTTTGAGTCATTTTCGTCATATTCAGCTGATATTGGACATCACATTGTGCAGAGATGAAGAGTGGAAAATGCAAAATTATAGCGGTTATGAACTGCCCTCCCAAAACCCTCCCCATAGTTTTTGAATGGTCGTAAAATATTGATTCTAAGTCTCATTTTTGGAAAATAATGCTGTTTTGCAGTTGTTTTTTCAGGTCTTACCAATGGAGATTTACATCATAAACTTCAAGTGAAATGTGTTACCTCTAAATATAAATAGAATGAGCTGAAATTTTACACACATGCTCTCATATGCCAACCTCACTTGTAAAAAAAGTCAGGTTTGATCCGAAAACTTTGGGGCGCCAGTCCCACCCTAGTGCCACTGGTTGGCTGACAGAGGTTCGAATGGTATCAGTCTTATGTAAATCATTGAATCGTGCAACTAAATTACAATGCCTCAAGTTCATGCACATGAGTACCATAATACTTTAATAAAACATTACAAGCGTATGTTAATCAAAATGGGAGATTTTAGGAGCGGAGCTATTTTGCGAGTAACATACATATATGGTGTTCATGCAATACTTAACAGTGACACTGTACGTCTCAATTACTTTTGGCCAATATTCCTTTGATTTGCCACATTCTGCCATGCAGTGCTGAATCAATTTGCATGCCCTCAGTATTATGTGTATCAATGACTGGTAATTCTGCCCGTGCATAAGTTTTTCAAATATAAGCAAGTGAGGCAGTAAGGTGACTTAGGGAATTTTCGGAAAGGTTAGACTAGTAACTGGAGTGACACGGGTAACGAGGATTTGTTTCCAAACACACAAGCCTCGACCCTCGTGTTTCCTGGAAGTGCCAACATCAATTCGCGAGTGTAGTGTTTCCGGTTAGTCCTCGATATGTGGGGAGTACTGGGGTCTCGAGGATTTTTCCAGGAAACACGAGGGTTAACAATTGAACCTGGCGTGTTTGGAAACAAATCATCATTGTAAACCCGAGTTACTAGTGTAACCTTTCCGAAACACCTTAATAATTAATTTGTAGTGTTTACTTTCCAAATATAGGCAAATGACGGGACCATGCTACGACATAGCCTGACAATTCAAGTTGATATGCTGCAAAATATAAGCAAATGAGGGATATATTACAATTAAATACCCTGTGTTGCAGCACTGTCAAATATAAGCAAATGAGAGAATAATATGATATTATGACGTGCACAATGTAGCCAGTTTTACTACAGCTATGAATATGGAGTGAAATTACAATCCCGTAGGGTCCTCAAGCAAGAGCATTTCCCTCTGAAACATTGGCCAGTGAAAGTTGTTGAACTGCATGACATGCAGTGAATCATGCTGAATGTGGGCATCGGATATTTAGGTATTAACAAGCTTAAATTTCTGTTCAAAAGCAAGATATTTTATATTTTAAAGAAAATTTGTTGATACTTGCGTTGGCAGCAATAAAGAGTACCAATGGCTGCATGCACTAATTAACATGTGAGCCTGCCATAGAGTAGAATGACTCTTTAGTATAAAAATAAATAAATAGGCCTATATGAAAGGAAATGAAATAGGCCTATCTTTTAAAAAAAGAGTACCTGGTAAGAGTCCGTTGCATACACCCATTTCTTGTAATCTGTCGCCCTGTGACCATAGGTCGCATCATTTGGCCTGTAACTGAAACATAGAATATCATTATTGAAGGAAAGTATGTAACTCAATCAATGTTGATCACAGATAGTTTTTTACCAATGCGACTTAATGCGACTTACTGGAAAGGCTGGATATTCCTTCGATCCCACTCCTGTAAGAGTTTGGATTTTGTGTTTGGCATTGAGTCGGGTATTGTAAGATACTCAAACGCGGCTACCACATAGACCTGCAAATGATCACACACTTTTATCGTCAAACAGATGGGTGGATGGATGAATGAAGCTTTACGTCCTGTATTTATGTACTTGGTAGGCTAAGTAGGACAGGAGGAGGACACGGTAATGAGGTGAAGGATGATTGAAACAGCCGTCAAACATAGGCCCCGGTGAACCGGCAAGAGCTAGATTCGAACCTTGGACATATTACCGTCTGTTAACTTGAAATGCAAGAAATGATTGTTGCTTCACACAGATTTTGGCACTCTGTGAGTCATAATAGCCAATGAAGTGTCATCGTTACTACATTCAACATGGGAAACATAGAGGCTGTTCGATTAGTCATGATAAAGAGAAGGCCATTTGATTTGTCACTATTGATTTCAGAGTAAAAATCAGATGCATAATCCTTTCGTTTGCCTGTCACCAACAAGCGGGATTAGTCTCCTTAAATCAAATTAACATTGAAAGTATTGGGTATGATACACGGAATGCCATTTTCACAGTGCAACAGTCCACTCTGCATATTAAGTTTTCAGGCTGTGACAGCAGAAGGAATTTGGGATTAAAAACAACAACATAACAAAGTAGTTTTCTGGCATTTGCAATTACATGTTGTATGTAAATAAATCATGAAGTCCTGGTATATGTGTGTCAACATTTGTTTTGTAATGTGGGGTCAATCATCCATGAGATTTATGAGAGTTTGCATACTTGTATTTTCAAGTTTATACCATTCGACACCTCTGTCAGCCAATCACATTACAGTATTTCAGGGGAATAATTCCCATATATTCTTTATTGTCCAGTTATCCTCTCATGTTTGACTGAGTGTTTATCACATGGTACAAGCCGGTTATTCACCTTGGGATCAGGAATAAGTGTTTATCACACCTCGGCCTAAAGGCCTCGGGTGATAAATCACATATTCCCTCTCCCGTGGTGAATAACCTTTACTTATTTTCGTAAGCGAATAGGTCAGATTCAAATTCAATATATGTATATTGAATAGTTTAAAAATCTACGTAGTTACTAATAAATTCTTTCACTTACATTTTTTGCTCTATTGACCAGTTCACGGTGGTTTCTCAGTTCGTTGTACAATTTCGATTGAGGTATAAAATCGACATCATTTAAAAACACGTAGCGGGTTTCGACATTATTCAACGCAACTTGTCTCAGGTAGTTCGGAGAATAGAACTTCTGAAAGTGAAAAGCAATATATAGAAATTTTACATTTCCGGTCAGATATAATTATGTCTACATTCTGCAATCATTTTTGTTTGTTTTTCTAGACATTTACTTGTACAAAACAATCATGGAATGGACAGATACATAGTAATCAGTTGAGTAATATGTGTATTTTTACAGCTGAAGTCAAAAGCATAACCCAGTAAGTGGTTGAATACGCCACCATGATATACACAGTGTGATACAGTTAAAGCATGACGTGCTCAGATATTCAGTGAGTCTCTACTTTTGACTTAAGCTATAATAATATTTGGAAGTAGGCCAATTAAATCATAATATCATGAAAATCGACTAATAAAGATTGACGACTTTCTTCTTACCCCATCATTTCTCACAAAGTGGAAATCTATGTTGTCCCTGGACGCCCAATGTTTGAAGTTAGTGCGAAGTTTGGAAAGGAAGACGTCTGTTTCAAGAAGTTTGATGTCAACGGCAATTGATACAGGACCATGCCAGTGGGAAAGCAAAAGATCCAGGATGTCCAGTTTGGCAACACTCAAGTGAACAGTCATTGTGACGTCATCAGGTGCATACTTGTTGAACTTGTGCCATATTTTGGTGATTGTTGTCCTGTTCATTTTTCCCTCCACCTCATATTGATCACAGATTTGTTTCTGAACCATAGAACTAAAGAAATTCCTCTCTATGAAGCTTAGATTCCGATGTTTCACTTGAGGCGGCCTGGGAGGGGCACTCCGTAACCAGCTGAGCCCTTGTTCCACAGCATCCATTTTGGTTTTTATTGCAGACGGGGAGAAGATTTTGTACAGTATTCCCTCTGTTAGGTTGTCAACTTCGCTCTCTCTTCTTATTAAGTAACTGCTGATGAAATCATTGTTTTGGAACTGTACATCTGGAAAATTAAGGAGAAAAAGGAGCTTAATAGTCTGGCAGTGGCGGGGTGGTACCCAAAAGTTTCGGTAATTCTGAATTGTTGATTACCATGAAAATTTCAGTATTATACATTTATTTGTATATTTCTGTATTTCATGTACCCAATAAACTAGCTACTACTTCTACTACTAGAAGGAAGGATGTAAGACCTATACAGCAACATCGTGACAGCGTCAAATTGTTTTACGCAGAATTGTATAGCGGAAATGATTTCACAACGTTGTGAAGCAACATCAAAGATATGATGCAATGTTTTGGTAACGTTTCACAATGTTGCAAGAAAACCAACATCAGTGACATCATGTTTACATTGTGGCAACATATTATAATTGCAACCGTACTTTTCTATGTGGCCAACACATGAGTTAATGCGCCCCTCAGGCCTTCACCAATTAGCAATGTTGTGTTTACGTGTTGCACACCTCGGGAACATAATATTATTTTAATTAATAAAACTTTCCATTTGATAAGCTTAATGTCCCTAAAATTGTAATACATTTTATGAAAATATACCTCGTGTTGTGGACATCAGCAGCTTGGATGTTGTCATGAGCATGATTGCAATTGTGGCCAGGACCAGCATCCTCCGTCGCCTGGTCCTTGGCAAGACCCTGGACCATGGAACGCCTTCCATGGGTGTGCTTTGGTCGGATTCTTCATTCTGAAAATAAAAATCAATATTATTATTCAACTGATAATATTGTTTCCTTCATTTTTCCTTCAAAGACTGAGGGCATGATGTCTTGCTGAAACTGGGCGACTATTGGTCAGTTGAGGCAGTTTGTAGAAACATAGGCTGCGCAGCAGCAAACCTTCAGCGAATAACACCTTTAGAAGATTACAATAACATCATAAAATTGGTGCGTTTACGAAATGGCTTAGGTCTATAGGTATGCAATAGCCGTCGAGTAGTGGACTAGTGGCCTTCCATTATCTCAATTTTTCCAATGATTCATAAAGTGTTATACGCATCAAAAAGCACGGCTAAATTGCATAGGTGATTTGTTGAGAAAAATGCATTACTGTATATGCAATAGTGGGGAAGTTTTGGCTCCGATATAAAAAAAAATTATTTTAAATATTTTTTCTCAATATTACAAAAACTATACAGCTATATAGAATAGCCATCTGTCAGACCATGAAAAGGCACATCTAGACCATACAAGCCATATGTGTACCAAACTTCATCCATGTATATGGAATAGTGACCGGATGTTGGGCCAGAAACAAAAATAATAATTTTTATGTTTTTTTCAATATTTGAACAAGAATCCATGGACTCTATGACATAGCTTAGAATTATTTTTTTAATTTATAAGGTGTAATTACTTTTCCAAAAGGCACTTTGTGAACTAACATTTTTTTTGTGATTACAATCATCCGAGTTATACTATAGTCAAGTCATTTTTTTGTGGCAGTAAGTTTTTGGCTGATAATTAAAAACATACCTTACTCTTGACAGAAACACTTGTCTCCTCTTGTTCCTGACACCTTGACCAAACAGTTTCATAAGCATTTGGAAGTATTGGCATGTTGTAGCCCTGGTTTTGAGGTAGTCCCATTAGAATAACATTGCTGTCAAAACAGCTCAAGAAGCCATTTTCTTCTACTGCTTCTATTGCTGCTGTTGTGACGTCACCATTGTTTCAGTGATGTCATAGAGCCAACAATGATGATGACGTCACAACAGAAGCCTAAAAATAGCTCTAACTGTGCTGAAGAGCAGCAGTAATTTAGCATTGTGATTGCCTGCATGATGGACCTGGGGGGTCAGAGGACATAAATTTAGTCCAAATCATGCTTGGTCATGGTGTATTCACCCTGATAAACCAAAAATTAAACCTCAAACTTAATCATGTATTCTTTTATTGGCTAAAAACTTACTGCCAAAATAAAATGTCTTGACTTTAACAGTAAATTAAATTTATTTATGGACATTACAATTGATTTGAGTCCGACAGAACAGCTTAGCCCCAATTACACCAATTGGACATAAGAAATTTCAATTGATACAATGTAATTGGGTTGTGGGTCTTCGTCACAAAAGTGTTAAGAAAAATATATATAGAAGAATGTACCAACCTAAAACTACTTTTTTCTGGCAGGAGATGACGAGAGGTCAGGATGGAAATAGATTTATTTGCAATTTTTTTGAAAAAAAAAACAAAATATCACTGGCCAAAATAAATTTCAATTGATACAATGTAATTGGGTTCTGGGTTTTTTCGCAAAAATGTTCAAGAAACTTTTAGCATCTGTTTGAGGAGGACAATGTAAAAAAAGTTAAAAATAAATGTAGAATCATGTATCAACCCAAAACTACTTTTTGCCTTGTGGTATATAATAAGAGTATGGAAATAAGTTTATTTGCATTTTTTTTTTGGAGAGAGAAAAACAAAAATAAAAGAACATCTGTTTCAGCAGGCAACCAAAACATTGAAAGTTTGAGATGTCTGCAAGAGTTTTTCCAAGTTTCAGCTTAATACAGAAATTCTACTAGTTTAGAATTATCCATATGAAAAAGCATTGTTATTTATTTGCAATTTTTTGGAAAAAACTAAATATCACCCACCCAAAGAAATTTCAATTGATACAATGTAATTGGGTTCTGGGTTTTTGTCACAAAAATGTTCCAGAAACTTTTAGCATCTGTTTGAGGAGGACAATGTAAAATTTAAAAAATAAATGTAGAATCATGTATCAACCCAAAACTACTTTTTGCCTTGTGGTATATAATAAGAGTATGGAAATAAAGTTATTTGCATTTTTTTTGGAGAGAGAAAAACAAAAATACAATAGAGCATCTGTTTCAGCAGGCAACCAGTTTGAGATGTCTGCAAGAGTTTTTCCAAGTTTCAGCTTCATACAGAAATTCTACTAGTTTAGAATTATCCATATGAAAAAGCATTGTCTAAAAAGCAATTTCCAGTTCTCCAGCTTGAAAAATCACTGTTGATACAGTGTTATTTGGCCGGAATCCATGTTTTTTCATTTTGGGCTCAACTCCCTTATGTTCTCTTACCTGATTAGAAAGACAGAGCGAGATACCTCGCTATGTCAAAAAGTATATAATATTTCCATCAGACGTTTCAAAAGGCACAACTAGACCATATTGACCATATTTGTACCAAAGTTCATCCATGTACATGCAATAGTGAGCGAGTCTTAGCGCAAAAAACAAAAAAAATATGTTTTTATGTTTTTTCTCATTTTTTCAGAAAGTAAAGAATATCTGTCAATGAGACCATCAAAAGGCACAACTAGACCATATAGGCCACGTGTGTACCAAATTTCATCCATGCACATGCAATAGTGACCAAGCCTTGGCCCGGAAACGAAAAAATTTTTTTTTTTATATTTTGTTAATTATTTCAAAAAGTATTTAAGATCTATTCATCAGACCATCAAAAGGCACAACTAGACCATACAGGCTAGATGTGTACCAAATTTCATCCACATACATTCAATAGAGGCCGAGTGACGGGCCGGAAACGATCTATCCGCCCGCCGCCCGACCGCCCGCCCGCCCGCCCGCCCGCCCGGCGGACGGACAGCATTTTTACCCAAGTGATTACAATACCTTCTTCGAACTTCGTTCGCTGAAGGTAAAAACCATATATATCATCCTGAGCTTCTGTTCTAATGGGAAAGTGTGATGCCAAGCTGTGAGTGCATTCTCATTGGTCACGAGAATCAACAACGAGACATCAGGCAGTCACTCTTAGATTGTGCAAAATTAATATTGTGAAGGCTCCAGTGTCATCATTTTTTAGTCGATGTCTTAGGCCTATAGTCCCCCTCAAGCATACTGTGTGATGCCAGGGTGGCTTGATATATCAAGTGTTCTTGGAAGAACTTCAGCTGAAGAGGATGCAAAGAAGAAGATTAGAAGTAGCCTGGAAGAGGGAGGGTTATTATATACGAACTATTATTGATTATTACAGAGAACATCTGATCCCACTTCCATTCTCAATATATGCATTGCTACAGGGAAACAAGAGGTGAAACAAGAACCCAGGGGTTCAAAATGGAGGTGGCGTAGTGTCTAAGTGTACCCTTGAAAATGACTATTTCCCAAGTGCCCAGAACCAGCTGTTATAAATATTTTGTGTGCTAAATTTCAGAATTTTACAAATAATCAATTTTCAAGCCACAAAATGCATGGCCATGTGGTGTAGGTGATATGGAAAAACAATACATTTCATGAAAGAATTTGGAAAGAGCTTTAAAATGAAGTATGAAAATGCGTATGGCCTGCCCAGGCAGCTCAACCTCATAAAGCCAAACAATCATATACAAGAACCCAGGGGTTCAAAATGGAGGTGGTGTAGTGTCCTAAGTTGAAGTTCATATGCCCCGAAATTGACTATTTCCCTGATATGAGTGCCAGTACCAGGTGTTGTTAATATATTGTGTGCTAAATTTCAGAATTTTACAAATAATCCATTTTCAAGCCACAAAATGACCATGTGGCAGATGCGATATGGAAAAAGAATACATTCCATAAAAGAACTTGAAATAATATGATGCATGGAAAAATGTGTGATCTGCCAGGTAAAACCTCCTTTTTGTGGAAGGAGCTGCACATTCATTTATTATTATAAAGCATTTTGGTGAATATGATACGATAAACAATGAGAAGACTGGGAATCTTAGAGTAAGACATGTACTGTATCCACTAATAGAATTCACTGTCTCAGTATGGAACACTGGATAGTGGATATAGGTATATAACAGTTACCTACATCCATTAAAATCCAATGGGCTCTGACACTGGCTCTGCAAAACTGAGTTCCAACACAAAATTTACACTAAAGTATACATGGCTGTAAAAGTTACTATTAAATATGTTTTTAAAACTAAAATAATTTTTGAGGTTACCAATTTATTCATTACCGTTAATTTGTGAGAAATCAAAATTTAAGAAGAATATCAGAAATCCCAATATTTTTCGAGTTTTTTTGGTTTTTATGAAAACTTCAAAGGATTTGACCCCCAAATGAGTTTAGACATTTAAAGAGGTATAACTTAGACACCTAAATGCAAAATTTCAGAGGTCTAACTCCAAAATCGACGGAATCATGGAGCATTGAAAAAATAACATTTTTTCAAATTTTTGCTGAATTTGCTCTTACTAATTTTTCTAAGAGCAGTAAGACCTCCAAAAGGCACATTTAGAGTATTTAACGCATAATATGGCAGATTTTCATGTTCATAGGTACAATTGTTTCGGAGTTCTGTTCCGGAAAGGCAAAAAAATAATTATTTTTTATTTCCAATATTTTACAAAAACTGTACCAATTGCTTAAATATGAACACCAAAAGACACATACATTCTACAAGACCCATTCATGTGCCAAATATCATATATACAAGTGCAATAGTTTAGGCACAGTGGCCAATACACAATGTGTGATGCTGCCCGTAGTGGATTCAAGCAAGATAAAAACGAAGTCACGGCCAAATAACAATATACCGGCTATTCATTCCCATGTCAGAAGCTTGCTCTATAATCAAGCTGAGGTGCATTCTTGATTCCAAACTTCTCCAAACAAAATTGCCAAGTCAGGGCTCAAAAGACATTCGAAAATGCTCAAATTTAAAATTTCCCGCCCAAACTTTCCATTTTGACAAAGTGACTGCATAAATGGAGATGTGTACACACACCTCCATTAAAAATGGTATTATATTAATGAGAGTATCTTATGATAAAGTTTGACAAGATTTTGTCATATATGGTAAGTTTCTTATGGCTCGGATTGTACCACTGGTCTAATTTACCTGCAGGGAGACAGATTGGACCAATGCCATTGTCGCGCCCTCCAAGTAGTTTATGGAAGATGTGTTTTTAGCAAAATTACCAAATTTGTTTTATTTCATTCTTCTCCTGATTTTAGAAGCCCAAAACAAAAATGTTAATGAACACTTGGATTCTATGGCTACAGGACCATATATCCTTTTTAAACCAAAATAATTGTTCTTGAAGCAACAGTAACTTCGAATAGAGACCAGTTAACAATAAATGCAGTTATGACAACGAGGTTTACTCAGGTTTAGTTACAGTTTTGTAGATGTTTTCTTTGTTCATTTGAAATATGAATTTTGGTTATCCACTGAGTGCTTGTATTTGGCTGGTGGTTCAATTTACCATACTAAAGCGGTCCAATGTATAACCATAGCAGGTAGGCCCTTTGTTTTGGTTGAAGCCAGATGAGCAGCCTAACATATTGGAATGGTCATGTATTTCTATCTGCAATACCTAGTTGTGGCAGCATTTCGAGCATTTCCTGAACTGGTCCAATATAGGCTACTAGCATTTACCCGTGATAAAGGATAACACAAATGGCAGTCAAGCAGGTTTGTGGCAGTCTGGAGAATGAGTGTGAGAAAATGTCAGAGACAGGAAAAACATGGACAGTAAACAGCATTTTCATTATATGTCAGGGGGGGACCATTTTGATTCTGTGTTAAAGAAGTAACTTCTTGGCTAGTTTGCGTGAAACAAAAGAAATAGTTGTGGGAAGTGGTAAAAGATTTAGAAATTAATAAGTGATGAAGTGAGACACCCAAAATAAACAATGACTGTCAGCCTGACTGTGAAAGATATGATTTCCTGTGGAAACTCCCAAGCCCCCCCCCCCCCAAGGGAACTGAATGATATACAGCTGAAGGGAGATGTAGGTCAACTTTTGTTTAATCTGTAAACAACTGTATAAAGGAAAATATTAAGGTCACAGTGGGCAGTTCAATAATTAAAAAAGATGGCCGCCACAAACTGGCAGCCTTTTTGGATTTGTGGACTGTTCCCAAGTAATGCCTGCAGGCAATACCTGTACAAAATGTCATAACTCTAAGCGGAATATTAGGGTCATAGCGGGCAGTTGAAGAATAACTGGCAAAATGGCCAATGCAACATGGCGGCCAACTTGGATTTCTTGACATATTCCCAACCAACACCCACAGGTTAATACCAGTTTCATGAATGAAGAAAGATGGCTGCCAAAATGGCCAGCACACAATTGCTGCCTTCTTGGATTTCACAACATGTTGCCAATCCATATGCGCAGGCCAATACCTACACCAAATTTCGTAACTGTAAGCGAAATATTAAGGTCACAGTGGGCAGTTCAAGAATGAAGAAAGATGGCCACCACAAAATGGCAGCCATCTTGGATTTCTGGACATGTTCCCAAGCAATACCCACAGGCCAATAGCTGTACCAAATTTCATAACTGTAAGCGGAATATTAAGGTCACAGTGGCCAGTTCAAGAATGGCTGCCAAGATGGCCGCCACAAAAATGGCAGCCATCTTGGATTTCTCGACATACTCCCAACCAATGGCCACAGTCCAATATCTGTACCAAATTTCATAAGTCTAAGTGAAATACTAAGGTCACAAATGGACACTTACAGAAACCTTAACCAGGATAGCAGTGTGACCACATTTTAACTAATTAATTGTAATTAGCAAAACTAATGAGAGTTGAGGTTAATCGTCGCATGGTTGAAATCCTCACGTGAATTCAGGAGTTTGGAGGTTGGATTCATAGTGTTATTAGTTGACAGGAAAAAGCCTTATGGTTGAGATGATATATTTTCTTCCACAAATATATACCTGACCTTCCCCTACCCCCCCCCCCCGCTGCAGTAAGTAAGTTTTAAAGGTAGACAGATAGTATACAAGTAGATGGATGATTAGGCCTATATAGATAGATATATGATTTATGTGTACATGTACGGCAAGCTGCAATTTACAGTAAACTGTAACATAATTAGGCCTATAGATAGATAGAGATAGATAGATAGTCTAAGATAGATAGATAGATCATAGTGCTGCCCAAATTCCTGCCACTTCTAGTTACTGTAACATTATTTCAACATTTCATACAGATACAGATACAGATAATTTATTGGTCACATTGTATACATCAATATATAGGCCCCTATATACAACAGTGAAATTTTGGTACTTGCTACAAGGTTAAGGTACATTACATTGAAGCATTTAACAGGGAAACAGATACAGGAAGGAAAGTGTCTTTAAAACGCTGTGTCCTGATAGAGGGCATTCGATGTCTGCGCCCACTGTAAGGTCATAATGAATAAACAAAACATTATAAAAACATCATATAGGCCTAAATCTAAAACTTGCGGTTTTAGTCTGTTTTGGGGCCTTTGGGTCACCAGAAATAAAATCGTCTCATCATGTTCCAGAAACATGTTCATTGCGTCAAGTGGTCTTTTCCCTGCAACAATTAAAGGAGATGACGTCACTATTCACGTTGCTATGACGTCACTGGTGATGTCATGACAGGTACAATACACCAGGGGGCTTGGTCAGTGGCGTATCCCAATCTGGTTTCCACGGCATATTATGGCCTTAGGCACCTACTGAGTGACGTCACAACACTTTTCATAATCGGTGACGTCACTTTGATTGTTTTCTCGACCAATCAGAGGGCAGAAAGCGGTACTCCCTGCTTGTCTGTTGATATACAGACCGGAACTAGATTGGCGTATCCAGGATTTTTTCCAGGAAGGCAAACCATCAAGACATTTCCCCAAAATTTGTATCGCTACCAATGGCTTTTCGTGTTTCCAAATTGCAACGCACTGTTAAAAAAATATTTTTTGTGGTTGTCCCCAAATGTCTGAATTATATGGTGAAAATGTCTGCATAATAATGCTGAGAAGTTGGGAAATGTTTAAAATAGCTAAGGAAATAACTTTCTTGGAAGGCAACTCGGAGGAATTTATGGAAGATATAACTGAAAAAGTTATGCATTTCTTTGCAAAAATAGGAAAATCTCTGATCTAAAATCCTGTGAAATAAATGCTCAAGGAAATTGTGAAATGTCTAAAGAAACAGAGGAAGTTTTTAATTTTTTTTTAATTTTTGGTAATTGGTAACTTAAGGAAGATATATAAGTGACAAAAAAAATATTAAGGTTTTCTTTAATAAATTAGGAAAATCCAGGTCCATGAATCTGTGGGGGGGGGGGGGAGAGAACTCAGAATAACTGGTGTTGCAGAATTCTATGCATTCTGTTGAGATATTAACATTGATAAATGAAAGCTCTTTAGAATTTTTCATTTTCATAGAAACATCACTGCAAAAATTATGGAGAAAATTTCGTCTCAGAGAACCTTTTCTTTTGAAGTTTTATTTTAATTTTGGGGAAATTTGAAATAACATTTTCGTTCTGTTTTTTAAATCGGTAAATTCAAGGGAAATAAGGTGCAAATTAGCAAAAATTCAAATCAGAACATCAAAAAACCTTGCAATTTTCTTCAATACATATATTTTGATAAAAATATTTGAAAATAGCAGTACAACTTCCAATGGTAGGCCTATGTAGGCTTACATATTGACATTGTGCCTGTGTATTTGTAGCTTGATTGCTTCATTTTTGTCTCTGCCAGCAGACCTTGTAAGTACTCAAACCCCTCTGTTAAACAAGAACCTGCAGGTTGCATAATGCAGGTGGAATGTTCTAATGTCGGGTTGCGCTGACAAAAATTTTTTGAGAAGTAGATTTTCATATATAATGCATGTTAGTTTCTAAAACGTCAATCTTGGATTTCTTGATAGGTTCCCAATCCATACCCATTGGCCAACACCTGTACCAAATTTCATAACTCTCAGCGAAATATTAAGGTCACACCATGATATATGTTCTCTATGGGTGAAAATCTGACTTTCCATAAAGAAAATGCTACTTAGATGGCAGTTCGTCCTAATCCACAAAACCCATTTTTTCTACAGAAACTATCTGTAAACAGGTCTGGAGCAATAACCACCAGACTTTTAAAAGTTAAAATTGGTAAATAGATAGCCCGATGTATATTCCCGATACGCTTTTCTTGATTCTTAAATATGGGGATTAGAAAAGCTTAATCTTCTTTTTTCAGCCATCAGAAATGCTTCGTTTTACCTTATGTCATAACAAATAAGATTTTCTTTCTCCAAATAACACATACATAATCCAAAATACTTCTGCACACAACACTGGGGTTCTCCACTAACGGAAAATCCGGTTTTAAACAACAAAAATTCATTATTTGATAGCAATACCAAGGTGCATGTTCCAATCCACAAAACCCGTTATATTGACTGATATATAATGCAGTTGCCCTTCTCTTCTTCTTAGTTACGTCCCGCCTCTTCTTAGGCGAACCTCCTTCTGGAGTTAAAATCTTCGTAAAAAACACAGTTTAAAAACAGTCAATTAAAAACAGTCAGTGTTTTCCCTGCTCCTCCGTCTGATTCTTCCCTCTGTGGCAACCTGACGGCTCTACTTCTATATGGGACTGGCAGGTTTTGAAGCGGATATTTCTCTTTCTGTGTGAAGCTTGTGCCCATGCGCACAGTAAGACCTTGGATAAGTTCTGACTTGTGTGACCTTGACTTGCAATTTCTCTGATTTTGGTGGCCATTTTTGTTCAAATCTTGTGTACAAGATAACTCCATTCATGTACATCATGGAATCATCAAACTAACAGGGATTATTTATCAGTTTGAAACTTTGACAAAGGTGTGACATGAGTGACCTTGGCCCATTTTTAGATCTCATACAGCTTTGCTTTATGAGATCTATTACAATTCTGAAGTTCTCTGTGCTAATCTGTGTCTAGTTGTCAATGAGGTCACTGTGACCTAGATATTGCAAAGGAGTATGGAAAAAGCTATCCGCTTAATTCTTATTCTGGAACCGAGGAAAGTGGGATGAGAGTTTCTCTTAGTTGGATTGACAGAGGACCATGGTAGCATCACTAAACAAAAACCGGGAAATTTTAGTTTCACTATATTTTAGTGATGTTACGTTGAAATTTTGCAGCACTTGTCTAGCATGCTAAATGTATACTGCAAAATGGCCTTCATTTTTTAAGTAGGTCAAGAGTGCGAGGCATTGAGCCGTGACAACATCTACCTGAAATGAGGTCAGCAGTTGTCAAAGGCTGGCCAATATTCAAATTGCTCTCAAAAGGGCAGCACCTGGGAATGAGTGAGTGGCGATGCGATAAGCCCCCAAGCACATCTAACGTCTGCTGCCCTAACATGTCTCTATGTCTGTCTTCTGTACAATTCAGCCAGCTATCCATGCTGTCCATACCTTCAACCCATGTCTAGTACTTAATTCCGATCAACTTAATTTCTATCAAAGGTTTCACTCATTTCAAACAAGACTCAGTTGCTATTGGAATTTTTCAGTTTAATTACATTTCACACCTCCCTGTGTTGTCCCTGTGATCGAAACATCAGCATTGAAGCTGTCCAATGAATGAACATATACAATGATGTATGTTTGGCTTGATTGCCATCACAGGAACAGTCAGTGCAAACTCCAAGGCTCAATGGTCTTCTACTTCGTCAATGAAGTGCCGTTTATATTCACACCTATCAATACACAACCTCAAAGGTCATTCAGTGACTTTCTCAACTGAAGCCATCCCCTTCATCTTCACATAGATAACTGCCCTTCATCAAGCAATTTATACACTCATCAAAAGACATATTTCTGCCTCATTTCACTTTCGCAATTTAACTATGTCATGTGTATACATGTGTAATATTAAAACCTAAATAACTTCAACCATTGTCCATTCTTTCTCATTAATAAAACCATTTTTTACCATGGGAAAATTCTAGTTGGTTTATATTTTGCAAAAACATAACAGATCTTTGGTTATCTACACATGTTAAAATCACTCGAGAAGAGCGCATCAGGTCCAATGTCACAAGTTGGTAAAATTTGTGATTTTTGGTCATTCAGGGCAAAAAATGGATAAATGGTAATTAGCTAATTTTATAGATATCAATCCCTCCAGGAGCACAATGAAGTAGCATTTAAGAGAGAGGACCAAATTTCCGTTTTCTCTGGAATGGCCCATCTGGTGAAAAACAGGAGTGTAGAGCAACTTCTAACGGCAACAGAGGAAAGCAGTAGAGGTGGAAATGATGTTTTTGTGGAAAGGAGTCCGGCAGTCAAGAGCCAGACTGGCATGCATGCAGAGGAAGGGGAGGGGGGGGGGGGCAGGGCAGAGGCTTCGCCTTTCGAAACCACGTGACTCAATAGAGGTCTGCTTAAGACTGGGAGTCAGGTCTGGGGGGTACTCAACATTTTTTCTGATACGTATGCTAGGCTGGAAGTTCGGCGACCAGACCCGGTGCTGGGCGTTCGGTCGTCGCGAAAATACCCCGACTGTAGGATTTTTTTATAGTATTTGCCTGATTTTCCAATGTATTAAGCTGTAATTTCACCAAAAATAACATCGCGATTTAATAAAAATTCCTGTTTAAATATAGGGGCCAACTCTAGGAATTATGTCAGATTTTTAGACTCAACTCTAGGAATTTTCCAGTTGGAAAAGGGGGCCTACTGAGCCGAGCATAGGTGTACATTTGAACATATGGAGTCAGGGATCGTCCTGCATTGAATTTGAACGGAAGGCAAAAGGGCAGCAGAAATTGATTCAGAAAGGCATATTTGGGTAAAAAGCAAATGTGGAAAAAGAAAAAAGATAAAGAAAACTTTAAAGTCAGAATTACAATAACAAATTGCCAGGGATTTTTAAATATAACAAGTTTGGCAAAGATTTCTAATAAGTAGTAAAAATTAGACTTCTGTCTAAGGCTATTTTAAGAAGTTTAACTTCATCTTTTGATTTAATTACAGTATCTTCATGTATCTTCATGCTGGTTTCTACCAAATTGATTTTATCTGGATTTACTATCATGAGATTTTAGTCAAACCAAGTCAGGGCTCTCTCTGATGATGCTAGTTCAAGATTTGAAAAAGTGTTTTTATATCAGAATGATGACACGATAGACTATTATCAGCATAATTTGAAACCGTGCAATAATCATCCAGAATTTCAGATGGGTGAAAAGATCATTTAGAAATAGGTTGAACAGAAGCGGTCCAAGCAATGAACACTTGGGTTTCCCCTCTTCAATTTAAGCCAAGAACTACATGGCATGTCAATCTTAACACATTGTAAACATATGGCTTCTAAGCTTATAGATACATAACATTATACATATATATAATATAAAGGGAAATACCATTTTTGCAGTGTTAACACACTTATTTTGAGTCAAACATACTCATTCAGAGTTCCTCCGTGTCCTAATGGTTAAGAGTGCTTGTTTGCACAACCACTGGCTCTGAGGGCGTGGGTTCGAATCCCACTCCGGAACTAAATTTAGTCCGAGCCCATGGGACATTAAATGGAGGCGGGTTGTATCCAGTGTTCTATGCTGGGGCAACTGAAAGACCCTGGGCATCCCTGAATTAATAGGGTATGTACCAGACTCAGTCTTCTCATCTCATCATCATACGGCGATCGCCTGCCTCGATATAGCCCACTAAGGTGCTGCAGAGGCGTAAAACACAAAAAAACAAAGTCAAACATACTCATTCAAATTTGAGTCTATCATCCTGAAATTCTCCAATTTTGCAGAAAAATACCCGGTCTTGAACATGACATTGTGTAAATTTCGTGAAGCCACGGCAAGTAGTTTTTCCGTACTGGTTGAAAGAACTGAGCCTATTTCAACCTTCTTCAGGGCTTGGCTTGAGTGCTATCAGACACAAGCAGTTACCAGGGAATCTCAGATTTAGACCTGGTCTTAAATAACCAGAGCTGCAAGCGCCATAATTTTTTCAACAAATAATCTTTGACATAAAAGTCACATGCCAAGTGTAATATGAATTTTCAGTAGACAAGAAAAACATTTTTTCCAGGCAAAATAAAATTTTCTATGAGGCACTTTCAGCTTTTGCCAGCCATTTGTCACCCTGCAACAAGTGCAGACGGGGACCATAAAAATCTAAAAAGCTCACTCAAAGGTATACTTTTATCAAATAAATTAAAATGATTTTTCTTAACTCTCTTGATACTTTGGACATGCTGGTTAACACACTGACTGGACGAAAATTGTTTTTATTCAAGAATGTGTATACTTTAGTGAACTGGCGTAACTTCAGCATATTTCAGCTCATTTGAAAAATGGTTCTTGTATAATAGATGGGGTTATGATTGCCAGGAATGTTGTAGACCTTGGACAACTGTGCATAGTCAGGGTAGCCAGGGGCTAATCAGGTTAGCCAGGGGCCAATCCAGGTTGGGGATGGGGTCCAAAAAAGGCCTGTGTTTCAAAGGAAAAGTTAGGGTGCCATGGGTGAGTTAATTATATGGATATAGCGATTTTGATGGGGTAGGAGGTGGGACACTGCGTGCTGAATGTGCCACTGGTCTTGAAATTTCATATAGATAGACATACAGTTGCTCTCGAAAGTAAGTACACCCCATGCAATTTTTCAAACTTTTGTCTCTCAAGGGTAAAAATTATTATATATTCACAAACTAACAATAAAATAGCATCAACCTAATACATGTGCATACGATTATATTGCTAATTCACAAATTCAGTCTCCCATTAAATTAATACAGTTAAGTATGGAAAAAATGGTCATTGCAAAAGTAAGTACACCCTTCTAATTTCGGACAGTCACTACCTTATGTTTCGTAAGCGGGTGGATAAAAAAGCTTGAAGATGCATCCTGTATCCGTGAATAAGGTTCTTACATCTTTGCACTGGAATTTTTTACCATGCCTTCATATAAAACTGTGTCACCACTGAATAATTGGGGAATTCCCTGCATTTGCCCACTTTTTGAGGTCAAACCACAACATTTCCATGGGATTCACATCTGGGATATGGCTGGGTCATTCCAAAAGCTTGTATTTATTTTAATTTATTTAGATTTAGTTGACACACTGGTGTGTTTTGGATTGCTGTCCTGCTGGAACACCAGGAGCACTCTTAACGAAGCTATACTTCACCAATTGGACAACATTATCTCCTAGGATTTCCTAAGGCCTTGAATTCATGATTCCCTCTGTATTAACCAGTTTCCAGTTTCCAATGTGGCAATAAAACCCACTCTGCATGATATTCCCACCTTCATGCTTCAGTATTGGCACCAGGTTCTTCTTTTGGAAAGCCGTGTCGACATTGCAGCAAATGCAACGGTTGTTCATGTGACCTTAGAGTTCCATTCTAGGTTCATCTGTCCAAAGAATATCAGCCAAAAAGTCTTCTGGTTTATCAAAATGCTTCTGGGCAAAGTGTAGGCCTGCATCCTTGTGTTTTTTCATCAGTATGGGCTTGTTTCTGGGCGTTCTGGCTACATCTGGCAGTAACACCTTCTTCATTCAAATGCATCCATATAGTTGACGTGTGGACATGTATTCCAGATGATGCCAGTAGCACTTGTAATTTGGTGAATGTAACCCTTGGGTTTTTGGTGGCTTCTTGTAATAACTTCTTGGATGTTCTGCAAGCTATCTTTGTTGGTATTCCCATCCCACTTGATGATTCTGTTTATTTTTTGCTCATTAAATTTGAATAAAAATTCCTGAGAGTAGATATGTGAACCCCAAGCTGTTCAGAAATGTTCTTATATATCCAAATCTGTAATTGTAGGTGTAATTAACAATATTTCTCAGCCTTATAGACAGTTCCTAAGTTCTTGGCATCGTGACTGACCCATCACTCACACCATAATGACTTGATTAGGCATATTTAAGGATTATCAATTGTTAAGTACTGTTAAGGAGGATCCAAATGAAAAGGAAGGTGCCAAAATCAACCAGGCGGAAAAACAAACACTTAAAGGTTGCGGGGCAAAAGCAGATGACCAAAACAGAGGGAATAATTCAATAAAAAGGTGAAATATTGTGAGGGTGTACTTACTTTTGCAATGGGTTATTTTTTCATTTGAGGTCAAAGGTCAAAGTGACCTTGATATTTCAAGAAATCCTAATTACATATTATGCAAGACTTCAAATAGATACATTTTATTGCAAAATTGAGATACTAATCATGACCTTATATTGATTAATGAGCCAAATGCGATAATCCTGCAGGGGTGTACTTACTTTCGAGAGCAACTGTATAGATAATAGTATCTATGTATATACAATATCGGTAGTGCCCCACCTATCCTTTTCTGAGTCACATTAGCCCATGTCTAAATATCCATAATTAGACTGTGTCACCAATGTCAGTATTCGTAGTTTTTGTTATAACTTAGTACAAGTCTAAATATCTCCAGGCATCTAACCAGCTAACTGCATTGCATTGTTCAGTAGTTTCTGTTGTTTTGTTGTCACAATGGTGTGGCTTGCAGCTAGCTCCCTGTTTAGTTAGTAACTGGGGGGGGTACTCAAAATTTTTTCTGATACGTATGCTAGGCTGGAAGTTCGGCGACCAGACCCGGTGCTAGGCAGTCGGTCGTCGCGAAAATACCCCGACTCTAGGATTTTTTTTTGTCGCCGCGATGGTATTTGCCTGTTTTTCCCAGGTATTAACTTCACCGATAAATAACATCGTGATTCGACAAGAGTTCCTACATAAATTTAGGGCCAACTCTAGGAATTATGTCAGATTTTTAGACCCAACTCTAGGAATTTTTCAGCTGAAAAAGGGGGCCTACTGAGCCGAGCATAGGTGTACACTTGAACATAGTATAGTAAGTACCCCTCCAGGCTGTTTCTTGCTTGCACTGCTTTCAAACGTCAATTGTCATCGTGTTAAAGTTTGTAATTGTAAATGACACAATTTGCCACTTTGAATGAAACATTAATAGTCAAGTAATATTTATTTGAATTCGGTTTTGAAAAATACATACAAAGAACACAAGCCTTAGGCTTTTTGTACCGAATATGAATAGACAATGTGACAAATGATAAAAAGTAACACAATAAAAACAATAACTTAGGACTAAAAACGACTTAGACCTTAAAAATTAAAGAACCGGTATAGAGACAATGATGTGTTCTGTTCTGTGCATGTATGTCTCGTCATGGAAACAACTGTAAACAAATCATGTGTGCAATTATGCATGACAGTCAGCTGACAAGATTGTATTGTGATGTGGTATAGACGTATAGTCTATTTTGGAGACCTCTCATACAAACTGGTCTAATAAAACAGCTGATACATATGTTAAAACCAATATTATCGTGTTTTAGCAGTTTAGGTCTCCTCCATGCATTGATGAATATTGAATAGGCCTAGATCTAATTTGGCAGTCATCAAATATTATTTCATTTTATTTGACTGTGATTCATCATATTATACAGAATAGTGCACATTTAAAGTATTTGGTAATGTATGAAAACAAATAGTATTTATACTGAAACTACACTCACCAAAATGTGGGCGAAATTCCTAACACAGCACAGGTGGTATTTTTGTAAACATATCTAAACATAGCCTCTGTTCAGCAGCCGGTCTGATCACTGTTAATCCTTGGTGTCAATTGACTTGTTGATATGCTGTTTGTGCTTCCCGAATTGTTGCTATGTGGCTTCAGGATTCCAAGTGAATGACACTGAATATGTATATCCCTGAGCCGACATTATTCAAACTTGAATTCCACACTACTGTACTGAGACTGTCTCTGTCAGTCGGTATAACTGGCTACAGGCTTAATACATTGTGATAATATTATTCAGCAGCAGCGTGTGCTGCAGTCGATGATGTAAACGTCTAGAGATCATCCATCCATGCATAGTTTAAACATAACATTTTATAGGCCTATGCTGCAGAGTGCAGAATAGCATTGTATCGGTAAGCTACACTGCCAACGAAACAAGTAGGGCAACAGCTCCCACCCTCTCGTGCCTGTGGCCAACCCTCACCCCAGTAGACCACTGGACGCCCCCACCTGAATAATTTCACCCCCCCCCTGAATGTAGGCACTCACTCGCCAGCTGCCCACTGAAGCGACATTTTTAAAGGGGGGGGGGGCAAAATGAAAGAGAAAAATCTTTATAAATTGATTCTCAAAAGAAAGATTATAATATTATAGACTTGTAATTGTCCATCTAAGCCAAATACATGAAGTTAAATTCCTTCAAAATCTAAACAAATTGTTTTTAACGCTCGAAAAATCAACCCTTGTTTTGTTTAAAAATCAATCATTCCAATTTAAAGTATAAATCAATACTTAGGAGTGGGTTATACATGAAAAATGTGTAGATGAATAATTGTGAAAAAAGGTTTATAAGTAAAATCATAATGTGTTGAACCCAGAAGTTTTATTTGTTATTGGTGATGCCTAATTAATGTCAGTTTATTATTTTAATAATGGATGATATTTGATATCTTATATGCGAGCAGGATATAACACGTGGTCTTTTTGTCAAAAAAATGACTGATTATATTTCGAATGATGTTTAGGACAAAAGGACGTATACATCATCATCCCACATCGACCTGCAACTGTTCTCGGATTCCTCAGAATCTGAGTTTTCCGAAAATGTATAGTTTATAAAATCGTCTTTTTTATGACATAAGGAACCGCACTGATATATGTGGTATATCAATAGAGGACACAACTTACACTCATCTTCTGTATGCTGATGATCTTGTCCTTATGTCTGAAACTGCTACTGGTATGCAGACATTATTGAGAAATGTTGAATCTTATTGCAGGAAATGGCATCTGATAATTAATTCTCAAAAAAGCAAGGTTATGACATTCTATAAATCGCAAACTAAATGCACAAGCAACATCAGCTTTTCAATTGATAATAAAGAGTTAGAACAAGTAAATTCTTATAAGTACTTGGGACAGCAGTCTATGCTCTTAAAGAAAATACAAGGTCGACTGTAGGTTATCTCTCACCAAAGTTAAATTTGAAAATGTTTGATACTCACATTTTACCTATATTAGAATACAACAGTGAATTATGGTTCCCAGAAAAGGAAAATAATGATCTGGAAAAACTACAATTGAATTTCATAAAAAATATGTTAGGTGTTAGGAATCAAACTCCAACAACTGCTATCCTAGCAGATACAGGCAGGTTTCCTCTACTTTTCAGACAACATACCTCAGCTCTGAAGTATTTGGATAGGCTAAAGAATAATAGCTGTCCAGTACTTCTAAAAAAATGCCTGGATATCCAAATAAAACTAAAAGAGAAAGGGGCATCATGCTGGCTCATGAGACTAGGTAAAATCTCTGAAAAGCTCAACATAGATCTTATAAACTTTGAATTGAATAAATCGATAGCATGTCTGTTTGATTCTGCAAAATCAAAAATGATGACTGACATAAATGATCACATTAAATATCCTAAACTAAGAACTTATAAAACTTTTAAAACGGACATGCGACTAGAACCGTATCTGAACTATAACCTCCCGAAATATGTTTTCACTGGTATTGCACGTTTCAGGCTTAGTTCTCATAATCTGAACATTGAACTAGGTAGGCATAAACGCCCATTTGTTGCGGCAGAAAACAGAATTTGTGAAAAATGCAACTTAAACCTTGTTGAAGATGAATTTCATTGTCTAATGACCTGTACCAAATGGTCTGACACTAGAGTTAAGTTATTACAGGTAGCATCTAATTCCATTTTTGGTTTTATGATACTCTCACAACTTGAGCAATTTCGTCAAATTATGATGTCTAAAGATATAAACCTTAACATTGCACTTGGTAACTTCTTGTACAGTGCATTAAAAATTGACATTTAACCATGATCTTTGTACTTGTATTAGTCTGATAAGTAGCTCCTGGTGTTTGAGTGGTTGGTGGCAGATTGACTGTGCTGCTTCCTTGTGTTTGCTTTGTTTCATGTAAATATTTTTTATGTGTACAATTACGCTGAATTATTGGTGCTTCAATTTCTTGAGATGTTCATTTATCTGCACGTGATATTATTTTCTCATTTTAAATACATGTTTTTTTTTTTATAGTATGTATATATATTGTATTCATTGTCTTGTCTGTTGTTGGTGTACTTGTCTTCATCAATTTCATGTGTACATAATAATATATACGTGTGAGGTCTATATTGATTTTAATAAGTATGAGCAGTGTCTTGGACTAATTCATTACCAGTAAAAACTTTTGTCTTATATGGTGCTTTCAATTACAGTATTAGTATTATAGATTTCTGGCATGGACATTTAGCAGTTCCACTGGACTGTGCCTCACTGCTCTATCACTATCTCTGAAATTCTGGCTTTAACTTAAATTATTGGTAAAACACTATTGAATAATCATGTCTATATTACTTTATATATTTAGTAATTTTGCATACTCGTTTGCATTCTTGTTTGTCATTTGTAGTTACTATCCTTCTGTTGTACATATATTTTTTATTGATTTTTTGTTTGTTTATTTACGACACATGTATCTTGATGATATTAAGCTGTCTAATAAAATCCTATATATATGTGTAATATTGTCACTGGTTTCACGCATGTAAGCTCAGTCTGATGCATTGTACTGTCATGTAACAATGGAGATGTAACCCAGAAATTAAAACAACGGCTGAATTTTCCGCGAAAATGTTCAAAGCCCCAAATGTGGCATAACATCAGGCCAAGTGGAGGTTCAATAAAGACAAGACCACATGCAATGGAATCCAGTGGCCTCCTCCGCCCCCCCCCCCTCATATTGAACCTGTGCCCGAGGGGTCCAACCCCAGGTGCCCCACCCCGTATGTGAACTTTTCAACCTTGGCTAAAATAAACAATTAGCATTGTGGGTGCCCTCCTGAGAATCAAGTGCCCTCCCAGGGGTCCAGGGCTAGCTCATCTTAGTCTGTTGCATGTGTACTTACAATAGTTTTCGAGCAGGCTTGGTCAGTTCACTGGGGAGATCACTGAGACCATAGAGCTATAAGGTTAAGTTATAGATCCATGCTGAGACCATGGATCTATAACTTAACCCCTTATACCTCTATGTAAAAACAAAGAAATGTCTCCAAGGTCAACCAGCTGCAGTATCTTGACTGATCTTTTAATGTGATTTTAATAGTCAGTTGCTTGATGGCTTTAGTCTGGGCTATCTGAAAGTTTATGATCTGTGAACCGACCAAGCCTGCTCGAAAACTGCTGTATTAGGACTGCCAGCAGGCCTTATGTGACGAGCCAGATTCTATTGTTGTGACTCTGTGCACCAGCTCCTATTAAAACTATGCATTGTATGAATCTGATTTTTTGTATCTTTACTTGTGGGCAAGTTGTGGCTCATTGAAAATTCTTTTCGATTCTGCCTGGTCTCTCCGACTTTTTGGTGACTTTTATTGAAAACACTAGTCAAAAAAAAAAATTTCTGTCTCCTACCTGAGGAAAAATACCTCTTTGAACCTAATTCGAGCATGCTGGTTCCAAATCTGAAATCAGAATTTCGTCAGAACGTCTAGATTTTGAGCTGTGGCCATGTCAATATTTGGCAAATAATCAGGCGTGAGAGTGAGAGCAATTCGCGTGTAATAAAAGAATTGCACTCTGCACTGCTGAATACTAGAAATTAAGCATATCTTAAAAATAGGTTATTTTAAGATAGTGAAACAATGTATAGTCAGAATATTTCAAGCAGACAGGATGTTCTAGAGAAATTCTGATTTCAGATTTGGAATTGCCTTATAGTCCGCAGGCCACCATAACCCCCCCTCCCCCCCCTTGGGAATTTTGAAGACACATACCATTGGAAAGCTATTATTCCAGAGAACACATTTTTGCTTGTTGGTCATTATATAACCTCAATGACTGGCGGCCATGATGGATAATTCCAAGATGGCCGCCAATTAACCGTTTCGCCCGTATCTCTGGATCTAATTGGGCTAGAACAATGATTTTTGGGTCTAAATATATGTTTTCATGGGTCAGGAATTCATTAAGACAGGTTTTGATACTCTCCTGGGAAGTTAAATGCAGTTTAACCCCGTTTTTCGGGCGGCCATTTATTTTGCCTCAATCATCGATATAATAATACCAAGGATCTTTGGTGTTATACTATCTATTTTAATACACTAAACTATTACTATATATTACATGGAAAGGGTATTGTTTCATTTTGGACCGAGGGTCTGGACACCCAAGCCATAGCCAGTTCATAGTTTGGAAGTTGTTGAAATTTAGCAAAAATCTACGATTGTCCAAATTTTACGAAGCTTGACTAGAGTGTCCACTGTCCAGAACCTTGGTCCAAAATGAAACTATCTGTGCCAGATAGCCTGGCAAATAAGCTAAATTACCATATAGAATTCAATATGCCTGGCCATTTTTATGACCACTTTTAAGCCAGCTCATAGTTAGGAAGTTGTTGAAATCTGGCAAAAATCTGTGATAGTCCTTATTTTACAAAGTGTGGCTGGTGTGCCCAGACCCTTGGTCCAAAATAGAACTATATGTGCCAGATAGCCTGGTAAATATACTAAATTGCCATATAAATTTCAATATTCCTATTGCCTAGCCATTTTTATGACCACTTTTAAGCCAGCTCATAGTTAAGGAGTTGTTGCATTTTAGCAAAAATCTGCGCTAGTCCAAATTTTACGAAGTGTGGCTTGAGTGTCTAGACCCTTGGTCCAAAATGAAACTATATGTGCCAGATAGCCTGGCAAATAAGCTAAATTACCATATAGAATTCAATATGATTCGCCATTTTTATGACCACTTTTAAGCCAGCTCATAGTTTGGAAGTTGTTGAAATTTAACAAAAATCTGCGATAGTCCAAATTTTACGAAGCTTGACTAGTGTGTCCAGAACCTTGGTCCAAAATGAAACTATACGTGCCAGAAAGCATGGTAAATATACTAAATTACCATATAAAATTAAATATGCCTAGTCATTTTTATATCCACTTTTAAGTCAGTTCATAGTTGAGGAGCTGTTGAATTTTAGGTAAAATCTGCGATAGTCCAAATTTTACAAAGTGTGGCTAGAAAGTCCGGACCCTTGGTCCAAAATGAAACTATGTGTGCCAGGTAGCCTGATAAATATATTAAAAATTACCCTATAATACTCAATATTATCTTTAAATAATAATGGTTTGTACTTAAAATAATAAAAAATTAGTTTAACATCTTTGTTACCATATCTGTGCAAAAATAATTTTTGGCAAAAGAAAAACTGGGTAAGGGAAGAAAAAGGGCCTCTCTTGTTATGAGCATTCCTGTTATAAATGAGAAATATTTTAATATATAACCAATTTCTAACCATAGCTGAATTCATGACTTTTGTATAGAATTTACCTTTGATTACAGTGATTGTATGTGTGTGGAAATCTTCTTTTGTTTTAAGTAAAATGTTGGGGTAAGATAAAGAAAATGGCCTCCTGTCAAATTTCAGTCCCTCCTCTTTTGTAAATCAACATAGCATCATGTACCCTACTAATTTGTGGTTTCAATGATACCTACAATGTATTATATAAATGACTATTGAGGCAGTTGTTGCCAATTTTGTAGCATAAAGCATTTCTTGTTAAAAATAATGAAATTCGGCACCCGATATTCAGAAAAAAATTATTTTTTCTGGGATTGAGGCTGCCATTTTGAATAAACAAGTGGTAAATGCACTATCTTCCTTTCAGAAAAGGAAAACCAGTTGTGATTAAGTTCTTATTTCAGGAAAAATTATGTTTATCCTGAAAACCATCAATGTAGGTCACCCGGACATGTTTGTAAGAAAATATGTTTGGTTGCCAATCTGCAATATGGCTGCCATAACCAAGTTAAAAACATGAAAATACCTGTTTTAAAACCCCTGAAAACATAGTTAACAGAATATAGACTATAACAAATATCTACAATTGTTTTCATAAAGATACACAGAATCCTGGAAGATATATTCACAGCAGAATCTATGTCGTTCATCCCCTACATTGCGTTCCCAATTATTATGCAACTATGCTTTTTTGCATTATCTCAAAAAGAAATAACACTATTTGAATATTCTTTTCACATAATGATAAGTGTACCATGGAGCTAATATCCTGCCAATTTTGTCCAATTCCATTGACTCAGTTAGGAGTTATGCCATATAATGATGTTTTGGGGTGTTCCCAATTATTATGCAAATTCTTGGAAAAGCATCAATGGCCACCCAAAATCAACAAAGTTGATTATGAATTGACATTAGAATATACCTCATACCACTAAATAAAAAATGGAACCATCATTTCAAACGTGGATGCCTTCATGACCAAGAAATAAATATAATACAACTGCATTGAAAAACCATTGAAATTGCCTTTTTTCTCAATAAAGAAGCCTCCCATGTTCTTAAAAAATTTAATATCAATGAAATTCCAGCTTAGAAAATATCTATAGCACACCACGGTCATACTGTGCAATGAAACACCAAATCTGGTATCTCTGCAAAATATGACACCAATTCAAAAACTCACACTTCTGTTTCCCATTGGAATAGCATTGGCAATTGGATGCGTTCAATTCATTTCAAGATATTTCTCAAATACAGTGGTGCAACTTAATTGCCATTGGATTACAGGAGAGTTCTAAACCTAAGGAAAGTGGAAAATGACTTAGGTAATGTTTTTTCATTTTGTCTGTCTAACAGAGGCTTTTTATTGCAATAAAACTGTAATTTCAATGCTATTTCAATGCAGGCGAATAACATGAATTTCTCAGCTATGAATGCATCTATGTTTGAAATGATGGTTATACTTTTTCTTTTGCGTTATGGGGTATATGTTGATGGCATCTTCAGATTAGTTTAGGTCATTTTGAGTGGCCATGGATGCTTTTCCAAGAATTTGCATAATAATTGGGAACACCCCAAAACATCATTATGTGGCATAACTCCCAACTGAGTCAATGGAATTGGACAAAATTGGCAGGATATTAGCTCCATGGTACACTTATCATTATGTGAAAAGAATATTCAAATAGTGTTATTTCTTTTTGAGATAATGCAAAAAAGCATAGTTGCATAATAATTGGGAACGCGGTGTATATCGGAAAATTTGACTTAATTGTACATAAATGCAATAATGAATAATTGACTGCAGGTAAACTATTGTTGCAGTTACATGGTTGTGTTATACATCATTTTAAAGCTATGAATATACTGAACGATGTGAAAGAAACTTCAGGATGCTTCTGACCCCTATTGACCCGTACGGGGAACTTTTGTGAAATAAAATGAAATTTTCTTTTTAATTTCGAGTTATGGCCGCATATTTTCCATTCTGTTGACCAAAATAGATATCCTAATCAATCTATTTTTGCACTAAGTAGATGGAGGAATTAAATACCTTCAAAATTTAAGCATCTATACATGGATTAGTTTATGAATAACAATATATTTTCTGAAAATAGCGCCACTCGGTTTGGCGAAAATTTATTTTCAACCTTCCCGCACTCATATAGCTCCTGCTGGTTATCGTTGAGGTCTAAGATTGACCAACAAGCAAATTTTGTAACTTAAGATATATATCTTTCAAAATATATGGGTCTCCGAAATTCCCAAGGGGGGGGGGGGTTTCGATATCTGGCCCACGGACTATTATATCAACTGGACTCCAAAGGTGCATTAATTAATGTGAATTCTAGGCTAAACCTTTTTCTCTCAATGTTACAAGAAGTATTGAATATGTATCAATCAGGTCATCAAAAGGCACAACTAGATTCTGCAAACATATAGGTGGTACATAATACGGGGTGAGTTCCGACCAATTTTTCTGCAAACTTTTTTATTTGAAGTATAGCTAAATACATTTTCACAAGATAAATTTCTAGTATTTTGCTATCGATTTTGAAAAAAATAAACTGTTGGAAGAGTTTTAATTACTTTTCTGTTTCCATGGAAACGAAAGTAGAGTGCAGCCAGTGCTAGCCTGTGTATACTAGGGTTGTGGAACAGACTAAGCCAGTGCAGCCAAATATTTTAAAAATTCAACACAGCAGCTGCATTTACAATCATATAAATTCATTTTGAAAAAACAATTCTTCATAAGAAAAAGAATTTCCTTTTACGCTCACAGTCTTTCAAAGTATTGTCTATAACATTTCAAACATCTTTTTACATTTTAAAGCAGTTTTTAGCAGAAACAATTGCCAAAGACTTTTTCCGATGACTTTCACACAGCAATTCAGATGCTCGAAACAATCCATTGAAATCAGGCAGTGCTCAAGAGCCTTGGGATCTAAGCCTTACCTCATCTGCCTCTGTTGATGGATTTGGCCGTCCATGAGTATTGGAAAGGAGAAAATCTAAATATCTTCTCAAAAAGTAAATACATGATACTTACCATGAAAAATGAGCCTGTGTCATGTCCACTGAAATTCCATGTTTTTGGAACAGCTCAGCTTAATGAGTGTTGTATTATAATATTTGTCTGTGAAGCCTCGCATTTATAGTAACAATAGTTATATATACAATGTACATGCAACAATAGATCTATATTAATATACAAGTCTCTAAACATATACTTTCAACTGTGATACAAGTGGCCCCATCAATAAGACAATAAATCTTATTTTCTTTTTTTTGTCCAACATTGCAATTGTATATTCACCAAACTAGCATAATTGTTAACTTGAACACATTCTACCCACATTAAAATCATTGAATGGGCGTTTTCTAGTTGAATTTATGTGACTACGAATGATGATGAATTAACATTTATATATTCTAAAACAATGTCGCAAATTGAGATCTGTGCATGATTTGTCTGAAAATCCATCCGAGGTAGGGGAAGTGCACCTAAATTGGACCGGTCCTTAAATTGGACCACCAAAACATCTCCCAGCCGGATAATGCATCTAAGTAGATGAGATATTCTCTTTTACTAGCCAAGGACACTGGCATACAGTGCCGCCTGTAAGTAAGTGAAACGCATGACATTGTGCCATTGCATCAATGCTAAACATCCTCAGCCAAACTGCTTGTGGAGGCATGAATTCTCATCGGATGAAAGGGAAACAAAGTGGGTCATAAAGGCCCGATGTGTGAGGCAAGTGGGATAATAATAGCAGCCCATTTTCTTCGCTGTAGTCGGAGTTAGGTATGGGTCAAAGTCTTTGATAAGTAAGTGAACCACCCTTCCCTATGTTTTAACATTGGGCCTGCGTTTCACTTACTTACCAAAGACTTTGACCCATACCTAACTTCAACTACAGCAAAGAAAATTGGCTGCTATTTTTATCCCACTTGCCTCACACATCGGCCTTTATGAGAATTCGTCCTTCGAGAAGCATTTTGGTTAAGGATGTTTAACATTGATGCAATAGCACAATATCATGCGTTTCACTTACTTACAGGCAGCACTGTAAGTGGCATTCATTACATGCTATTGCTGTTGTGTCTTTCTCTTCCTATATGCTGATCATGAGCAACATTTTCTGATCTTTCACATTAACTTTCTTTCGAATGTCTGAGAAATGTGGTTGATAAATTGAGAAATGAAATCATGAACTTCGCAAAAAAAAATTACTTAGTTAAAATGTCAATGGACAGTTTGAAACTCCAAAGCTTCCCCAATCAGCATGCATGGACAGGCCTATGTCGAGATAAATAATATTAGATATGGCTGATCATGTCAGTAATCTCTTTGAAAATTATATTAGATTTGTTAATTAAACTCTGAATCTGATGGCTTCTGATTCAGTTCTAAGGGGATCGATCATCAACCCCCCCCTCTCCAACTTCTTCTGACCAATCCGGTCAACAATTATGAATGCAAATGTCTTTACACTGTATGTTCAATATACTGTACCATGAAACACATGATTTTAGAACTATTGCTCACATTGATCAGGCTCATCTCATAGCTCATTTTAGTTCACACTCCAACCACCATGTGCAGCAGAGATGCACAAGCTAGCTCCATCTACCAGACATGAATTTATTGCAAGACATCCAGGGTTTTAGCAAGAAGAAACTGCGTCCAACAGACACAGTCGTGAAAACTACAGACGGGAGGACTCTGGTGGAGGTGAGGGATGATGCCGGGACCACCGTCAAGGTGAAAAATGTCGGAGGCCTAGGCTTCGTGGGCGACTATTCCCCCGATCTGCAACTGGCCCCGATCATGGATGGCCTCTTCCTGGGTAAACACTGCATGTCAGCACTGCTCAGATACTGGCACTGTGCCAAACTAGGCAAAGTTAGCACGAGCTGAACGTACAGAACGTACTAGTAACTGCCATGTAATATTCAAATATCACAATTATAAGTCTGTACTATAAGCCCTGAAGGTTTATTGGCAATAATAGGCCTACTGTATAGCTACTCTTCCTCAGAATTATATAGCCCTATAGATGTACATGTTGTAGGCCTATATCTGGGCTTAACACTGTCCTTAGTGTTGATGGTCCATGTCACCTACGATGTTCTCTGAACTTTAAGCGATGGCAAAGTTCGTAAAAGCTAGTAAATTGTGCAGTTGCGGTCATCAAATCACTCTATTAATTAAGCTGTGTCATATATGGGCAATTGCTGGCCATTCGAGGAGAGATTGTAACTGTTGTGTACCAGGAGTTGATTGCTTTAAATTGAAATTGCTTTGGAAGACATTTTTGTAAATCTATAGAGGCCTTTAGGCCAATCTTAATTTATTTTTACATCAACTAATCACCCGACGTTGTTACCATTTCAGGGTCGCAGGACGTAGCAGCAGACCTTGACCTCATGAAGGCACATGGAGTGACCCACATATTAAACATGGCTCAAAATGTGGACAATTTTTACCCAAACTACTTCACCTACTTGAAGTTCTCCCTGCTCGACATGCCAGAGACGAACATTTCTGAACATTTTCTTGAAGCATTTGAATTCATAGACTCGGGCAGAAGCAAGGGGAAAGTGTTCGTACACTGCAATGCTGGAGTTTCAAGAGCTGCGACTATTGTCATAGCTTATTACATGAAATATAACAATGTGGACTTTCAAAAAGCATACGACCATGTCAAGTCAGTGAGGCCAGCAATTAGACCAAATGATGGTTTTACCAAGCAACTCAAGGAATTCAAACCATAATTGTGAGATAGTTAAGAAGGTCTATAATTAATCAAAATGTGCTTCCTCTCTCCTGCTGGTGTGGCATTAATGCCATAAAATTATTTAAGATCTCGGTCATTCAGTATTAAATCCCTCGATGTTTGTATCTTTATACAACATGAGCATGAGCCTAGAACTTTTTTGAAACACGTCAAGGGTATTATTATATTAGTAACAGCGGTGTTCATCACCAGACTGGCTCAGCAACTGTCGATATATTGTAATGACGAGTTCACATATTGAATATGTGTTCGTTGGTCCATCCACCAGACAGCAATTTCTGTGTTCCAATGTTTGTATCTAAATTTATAGAAAAATAAAGATGTCTTGACAAATGATGCTGTTGTATTTTGTTTTGGTATAATTATATGGTATACACTGTAACAAATTGCTGTAGTTTGTACAGTGAATTACTGTAGAAACTACAGTAAGCTGCTGTACAACTCTGATACAGTAAGCTACTGTAGAAGCTACAGTAAACAAAACTCTACCGTAAGACTTACTGTAAATGTTACAGCAAGCTACTGTAAGCTTCATATTACAGCAAATTGCTGTAGATTTTATGGCAAATAAAACTCTACTGTAAGCCTTACTGTAAGTGTTACAGCAAGCTACTGTAACCTTCAAATCACGGCAAATTGCAGTAGATTTTACAGCAAACAAAACTCTACCGTAAGCCTTACTGTAAATGTTACAGCAAGCCACTGTGAGCTTCATATCACAGCAAGATGATTTTACAGCAAGCAAGCCACTACTGTAATCCAATATCACACTACTGTAATAACTACATTAAGCCATTGTACTGACAGTTCATTCCTAATAAAGGGAATATACCAAATGTGCCATGTCCACAAGCAATGGCTAAGCATTAAGTTCTAATTGGAGATATTATATTGGAAAATAGCCATCCCTCATATTTATGTTCATGAAATATGTTTTTAAAATCATATCAATATTGTTGTAGACTTACATGTATTTGTATCACAATGTTCACCCAACTATCTAGTATAATACTTGATTAAAAATATATAATTATTTAAACTGTGGACTATATAATATTTAGGCTTTTTTTTTTATTATTCTCTAAAATATATGAATTTACAGATTCAATATGGCAAATTCATTTATAAAGATGAGATACATATGAAAATGACTTTGAAAAAAAATGTATTGTGTAGCATTTGATTGACAAATTAGATTAGCTTCTTTTTTTTTTAACTGTATTGTATTACATTTGTAGGATGTTCATTTATTAAATTGCTAAATACACTCTAGATAATATCTAAGGTCTAACTGGAATAATATTAAACTATACACAATTGTATACTAGTAGTAATTTCTCAGGAATACCACAAGGTGTCACTTTGCATGCATATTATATGAGTATGGCATCAATTAAGGGGTAATTAGAGGGGTAATTAGAGGGAAATCACTGACGCAGAACTGTGACCCAGTTACATAAACTGAATTTACTGGCAGTATTAGACAATTGTATTAGAGTCATTCTTGGACAGTTATTCAAAGGGAGAGGTGGCACTGTTCAGTGGCTCCATGTTTATTTCTTGTTTTAGCAGTGGAGTTGAGTAAACATTGACTGGGCAGACTGGGTAAGTGTGTTGAATAAACTAAGTATGTTCATTAAACATTCAATTAACTGATTCTTTATTACTTGAATGCTTTATCAACTCTAATGATTTTCTTCTTTTTCAGGAGTCCAAAGGACCAGTTACAGGATATTTTACTGAAGTTTGAAATGCTGTTCAAAATTATGGAATTTCTTCTATTTTAACTACTGTTTCCATTTTAGCATCTCATCAAATTCATTGGTCATTCTGTTCATGGACATGTTTTACCAATGATCTTGTTTAAATAAAATTGTCCCTGCATTTGAATAAAGTGGTCCCAATAATAAAACACACCCCAAAAGAACTACAGTATAGAAAAATCTTACTGTAAAATCTACAATAATCAGCTGTAGTTTAAACTGCAGTACAAGGTCCCCTTCCTGTAAAAACTACAGTAATTCACCGTAATGCTTATACAGTATGAAAATCTATTACTGTAAAAACTACGGTAAGATGCCGTTTTCAAACTACAGTAAGATATATTGATTGCTGTAGTTTTTACAGTAAGTACCGCACAGCAGAATTACGGTAGTGATTTTTGTTGCTGTAAAAAACTACAGTAGTTGCCGGCAAGTGAGTCTGCCGGTAGTTACTGTAGTTTTCTACAGTAAGGTTCTTACAGTGTAGATAATTGATTAATAGCTATATATTCGTTGTTTGGCTGATTGAATAGTGCTTCTGTCGAAAAATATTATACTGTCCTTCAGTAATTGGTCTTTGTTAACGAAGAAGTGCTGATTAGTATATATTACTCAAAAAGTGTTGTTAAATGTGTCATCTTGGTTATTCAGGAAACATGCCCTTGGTTGATATTATTCTCTGGCTGAAGCGAGCATGAATTCAGACATATATGACATAATGACAATGGGCTCAGAACTGCTTCAAATAGTTTAAGAGCCATCAGCCACGTGGGTAATAGTGAACATTTTATCACATTTATTTGGTTATATGCTGGTCAATAATCTGAACCATTCGAGAAAAAGTAACATAAACATGATTGAGGAAAAGCAAATTCGGTGTTTGAGGGGCTTAGCCTGGCTACAGTACAGACATTAAATCATTATGAGATATTAAAATTGGGATTTAAAAAGGGCAGGTATAGAAGATATGGAGCTCATCTGGACATTAACTGGACTAAAAATCATCCATATACTAACTAATGAAGCAGCTGTAAAGTGACGAGTCAGTGATTTCAGAGTCTTTCGAGAACAAAGTTACAAGGAAATATACTAACATAGGTATCTTAGCACTTCATAGGCCTATATTTGACATTATACCTTTCAGCATCTCTGTCAGCCAGTCACAAGCCAGTTTCAATGCAATAAATCCCATTTTCTTTGTTGTTAACGCGTCGTCTCAATCTCATGTTTGACTGTTTGAGTGTTTGTCTCATGAATAGTGGACGAATGGTCCATTTGATAAAATTTAATAAAACTATCATTATAGGCCTATGCATTTATAAAGAGAAACGAAAAACAACTTGTTATGCATTATGTTTGACTTTATTTGGCTTAAGGCCTGAAAACACCCGTTTTGAAACGTCATCATAATCATATCATCATTATCATCATTATCATCATCATGTCTCACCAACCGTGCATATAAATATGTTGAGTATAACAGCTTCACAGTCAGGACTGCTTAACACGGACCAGTGGCATGTCCTTCTCTCACCCAGGCTCAACTTTTTTCCGAAGAGATAACATGTCGATCACATGGGAAACAACGATACACAAGTCATAGAAAGTTCAAGTATGAATACAATCACTGACGTTCATCCTTCTGCAGCAAACTTCCTTGGACTTTCAACAACAATTTCCGCCAATCAAATTCATTCAATGTCTCGTACAAAAATATACTTTCAGCTCAGCAACGTCGTAGAATTCAATGTAAACAATAAGTGCAGTTTCATACCTGTATACATACACAATGGAATTTGTAGATTAAATCTTAATATAGTTAATAATCATGCAGTATTATAATTAACAGAAATTTGTAGTATTGATTGGCAAAGACAGTCAATTTTGTATCTGGAAGATTGAAATGAGTAGTTTTCAGGAATATTTTGGCAAATATTACAAGGAATGTATTCATAAAAGTGATAAAACAGTTTTTAAAATTTGTGGACTTTACCCTTGAATTTAGCATATTATGCTCAATTATAGTCATGTTACATTTGTAAATAATATCGTTGAATATCTACCAATTAATTTCACTAGCTTAAGCTTTCTTCTATTGTCTACCCGTATCTTTCCTTACAAACAGTTCTCTCCTCTGCGCAGGATCTTCCCGCTACCCAGGGACAGCCTAGCTGGTGAGATCACCAAATCCTTGGACTTGACTGGACAGTTCATAATCGTATGTATAACATACATCGTACATGGTTAGCACCACTGTGTAAAGTTTATTCGTTCACAGATCCACTGATTCTACAGCTACGATATTAAAGGCTCTAGCTCTCCATGCTTCAGTCATGTCAATTATAAGAACAAGATTTCAACAACGTTTAATGAGACTCATCAGTGGCTATAATATATAGAACGGATTATTCACACAAAATGCATGTATTTCATTTAAGTTTAATCAACTCTTCACACTCATAATATTGAAAGTGCCTATCACTATGGGCCCTTTGAGAGTATTCTCCTTTACTGTGTAAGTTTACATGAGTGTCAAATTAAGTGAACGGTTAAATACAGCTGGCCATGCGTGCAGCCCTCCCGTCAAAGTGACCTATCAAGGGGACCTATCAAGGTGACCTATCAAGGGGGCGAGTGGGTCTTGCTCAGAATATCTCCTTCAAGATGATGAACTCTTTGAGGGAGACCGGCAGGAGTAGCTCCTTGACCTTCTCATTGATGCCGAAGCCGACCTGCTTCCGGATGGTCTTGCGGCAGAGCTCTCGGAGGGAGCGGACCAGTTGTATCTCGGACAGGAACCGTTGGATGTTGCAGGCGTGCTCATTGTCCATGGGGCCGGAGCCAAGTCGGGCTCCCTCGGCGCTCAGGGCAGAAGCGATGGGGAAAGTGATGATGAAGCCCAACTGGGCAAACAGCTTGAGCAGCTCGAAGTGCCCTCTCTCCAGGGCGATCCTCACCAACGTCTTGCCCCCAGTTCCATCGTACTCCAGCTTGGCAGGGACGTCAAGGTCGTAGTTGTAGTAGAGAAAGAGCTTGAGTGTTTCAATCTTCTGGTTGGCTACCGCATCGAAGAAGGCCAGCTCGCCCTGGTAGTTGTACACGTGGTTGACTTTGCCAGTGGCCAGCAATTGCTCGACTAGGACGCTGTAGTTTTTCCTCACGGCAACGTGCAGGGCAGTGTCTCCCGACTTGTACTCGCGTAGGTTGACATTGCAGTCGGCCTGGAGGAGTCGGGCTGCCGCATCTTTGTTATTGTAGCAGACAGCCTCCATGAGGGGGGTGTGGCCCCACTGGTTCTGGATGTTGACGTCGCTACCAGCCTCTATCAGCACATTGACGAGACCAGCACTGCCGTGCCTTGCAGCAAAGTGCAGTGCCGTGTCTCTGTTTTTATCGCGAATGTTCAGGGAACAGCCTGACTGAATGAGTCTTTTCACAGCCTCTATTTTGCCATTTCGCGTGGCCTTCATTAAGGGCGTCTTGAGGGTGATGTCTTGGGCGTTGACGTCGATCTTGTGTTTGAGCAGGACGTCTAGGATGTCGCAGGCTCCGTCTTCGGCCGCGTAATGGCAGGGGGAGTTTCCAAAGGTGTCCCTGGCATCGGGGTTGACACCGAAGGATAGCAACTTGTGGAAACATGCCATCTTGTGGCGCAGCACAGCAAAGTGGAAGGCCGTTCGACGCAAGGTGGCGGTCGTTTGGTGGATATCGCACTTCATGTCATACACATACTGCAGCATGCCTGTGTAGCCCTTGTAAGCCACCAAATGAATCGGGCTCAGATCCAGATGGTTTTTCTTACGTACCTCTGTGAATTTGGCGTTGAGGTCGATCTTGTGTTGTTCCACCAGGCTCTCCAGCCTGGCGAGATCATTGTTGACGATACAGTCATAAAAATCTAGTCCCCATCCCTGGCCGGTAGCCATGATGGTTTTTCTGTAGCCTGGCAGCTCGGCAGCACTGTGAACCAGCAGCGTCAAGCTGGCCGTTATGTGAGGGGAGCGTCGTGTCTCGTCTGAGACAGCTTAGTTCATCTTTTGCCTGGCGGCTCCAGCTTCATCAATGGCCCGTGCAGAAGGTGTATGCTTCTCCTAAAATCCTTGTTCCAAGCCCTTCAAGATGGTGGCGAATCAACAGAGGGGTCAGCTGACATGCCGAGCAGCAACGAGCGGCGCTGCAAATAGCTAGACGGACGTCAAAGGCAATCGAAGGAGCGTGACGTCACCCAGCTCAGCCCAACAGCTCCCTACCAGCGCTGGCTAACACATATATTACGTGGAGGAATTATCATAATACATGCTCCATGGCTGACATCTTGCTGGAAGTTGCTGCAGCTGCTGGTCTGGCTACTGTGTGATGCTGGTGAACAAGCCGGATGCGGCTGCTGTTGCAGGCCACTAGCATCCCATCAGGCACTGCGATGGACTTGTCACTTTCTTGTTAGCATGCATCTTTGGCAACCAAGGTCCATACCTTGCATTAGGCCCATCTAGGTTATGCCTATCTTTAACTGACGCCATAAAGATCAGATGTATAGGCCCCAGATTCGTTCCACCTTGCAGCGCGATGGGCATTTAGTCATGGCTCTAATGCTATTAAAACCTAGGTCTACGACATAGGTGTATTCATACAGCATTCGTTAGAACAGCAGCTATAGTTGTTTTGAAATGATTGAACGTCTCATGCTTTGCACCTGGAAGATGCTTGCATAAGCTAATGTGTGATTGCATGGATTCTCCTAGCTGCATCCCAGCTTTGGACACGCCCTATGAAAGTGTAGGCATTTGAAGTACACTGAAAAAAAAAAATTAGTTTATCGGTCTAACTTTAGTTAGACGTCTAACCGCAATGTCTAAGGCTGAGGAAAATGTCTAAGACAGTTAGTCCTCATGACTAACCCGTTAGCCATTTTGGATTTTCATAGAATGTCCAAGGCCATGAAAAATGTCTAAGGGGTTAGTCCTCATGACTCACCAGGTTAGTCATTATGACTAACATTAGACCATTTGGTCATTTGACCAGAAATGTTCCATCCACATGAGACTGGCGGCCATGATTGCTGGATTTTCGAGGTAAGCAAAACATTTGTAATCCACTTCAATCCTTGTCATCCTGACTTATTCTTGTCAATCATGCAGTGCTGGTTGAGGCTTAATATTCAAGGATCACTAATTTTGAAAGATTTTGACAGTGTTGAGCATACATTTTGAGAAAAGTGAATAATCGTTGGAAAAGGGCAGATCAACAAAAGCTGAGATCAATGACAACATTGAAGTGTGCAATACTTTTAAATTGGAGGGGCTCTGTGCTCAATACCTTTGCCATTGGATTCTTTTTTGCTTAATATAAAGGATTTGTTTAAGAAGAAGGACTTATTTCCGAATTTAGGGTGGGTGGGGGCTCAAACTTATTGAGACTGGCAGCAATGTCTAAGGCTATGAAAAATGTCTAATACAGTTAGTCATCATGGCTAATCCATTAGTCATTTTGGATAAAATACAATGTACAGGCCACAAGAAATGTCTAACACAATTATACAAATGTCTAATGCCGGTCCTCATGACTAACAAGGTTAGTCATCCTGTCTAATATATTAGACCGTTGGATCACCTAAATTCTCCCTGGTTGTGACTGGCTGGCTACATGTTTGCAAGTCGGAAAATGATCTTGAAGTTTGGCGGCCGACAAGATGATAGTTGTAGGGGAAGTCATTGATTTTACCCCCTTAGAAAAATGTTTTATTTACAGGAAACCATAACAAACTATTTTTTTATCATGAGGAGAAACACATTTTTTAACGCAATTTTAAAATTACTGTATCCTACAGCTGGAAACAAACTTTTTTTTCAAAATTTTCATATGTTCAAGAAACTTTTTCCATGTGTCAAGTGGCGAACAATTTTTTTTTCACCCTAAATCCATAACCTTCCACTCCCAAAATGAAAATTTGGTCGACCCCCTTATTGCTTCAGAGAGTAATCTCAATACAAAAGAGAATTTGTAAGAATACACTAAATATTTTAATTAAAAAAATTCAATCTATAATTTAACTTAATTGTATATTATTAATACATTAATTATTGAAGGCCTCATGACAGGATACACCCCCAGTCCCCCACCCACCCTACTGGGTAACAGTAACATAATAAAATGTTATTAGGGGTAATTAGAGGGGAAGGTGAGGGTATTTGGCAGATAGGAGGAGGCTATGCAGAAAATGGGGGCAAGTGGGGAAGCGGGGGCAAGAAGGGGCAAGTGGGGGAAGCGGGGGGCAAGAGGGGGTAAGTTGGGGGAAATGGAGGCAAGCGAAGGGTAAGCATGCACTAGCAGGAGGTAAGTGGGGACAAGTGGGGGTAATCGGGGGCAAGTTGGGGGGTAAGCAGGGTAAGTGGGGCTAGCGGGTGAAAATGGGGGTAAGTTGAGGGAAAAGGGGGTAAGTTAGGGCAAGTGGGGGCAAGCAGGGCGAGTGGGGGCTAGCGGGAGGCAACTGGAGGTAAATAAGGGGAAAAGAGGGTAAGTTGGGACTAATGGGAGGCAAGTGGGGGTAATGGGGGGTAAGAGGGGGCAGGTGAGGGGTAAGCGGGGGCCAGCAGGAGGTAAGTTGGGGCAAGTGGGGCCAAGCAAGGGGTAAGCGTGGACTAGCGGGAGGTGAGTGGGGCAAGTGGGGGTCAACGGGGGCAAGTTGGGGGTAAGCCGGGCAAGCGGGGACTAGCGAGTGGCAACTGGAGGTAAATTAGGGGAAAAGAGGGTAAGTTGGGGCTAACGGGAGGCAAGTGGGGGTAGTGGGGGGGTAAGTGGGGGTAGGTGAGGGGTAAGCGGGGGCTAGCAGGAGGTAAGTTGGGGCAAGTGGGGCCAAGCAGAGGGTAAGCGTGGACTAGCGGGAGGTGAGTGGGGACAAGTGGGGGTCAGCGGTGGCAAGTTGGGGGTAAGCAGGGCAAGCGGGGGCTAATGGCGGCAACTGGGGGTAAGTTGGGAGAAAAGGGGGTAAGTTAGCGCAATTGGGGGCTATCCAGAGGCAAGTGGGGGCTAGCGTGAGGCAATTGGGGGTAATCGGGGGGTAAGTGGTGGCAAGCGAGGGATAAGCGGAGGCTGGCAGGAGGTAAGTGGGGGGTAAGCAGGGGCAAGTGGGAGCTAATGGGGGTAAGTGGGGAAAAGGGGGAAGCAGGGGGTAACTGATATTGTGGGATTAAGAAAAGAGAGCAGGGGGTGTATCCTATCAAGAGGCCTTATTTTAATATATTATAAATTGTATGTAAATTTCTTATTATTTTCAGATTTTCCCGCAAGAGAGTTTTGTGCAAGCTAAAGCTGAACAAATCCCTCAAGACAGCAACGGTGTACTGCGGGAAGACTACATACTTGAATTGGCCATCTCAGCAATCTGTGACACATTTTCACAAAAATTAACCCTGTCATTGATGAAAAGAAATCCTATGCTGAAATTGGACTCAGGTGAACTATTTGACGTAAAGAAATTATGATTATCCACCATTAATTATATTTCACAGATTCATTAACTTTTGGAGAAATTCAAAGTGGCTGCCACCATTAACTGAATAGTCTACTTTGACCTTGGTTAGGCACTTACTTTTAGGAAATTTGGTATTGGTATTTGTTAGTGGCTGGGGTCATCCATATATTATGAAGAAAACCAAAGTGGCTCCAAATTGGCAGCCTCATACTTATTATTACTCAATATCTTAAATATGGCTTTTTATTTTTCAGACTGGTGCACACAAGTGATGTCCCAATGATAAATAAAAGAAGTATGGACATTGAACAATGATGGACATTATAATATACACGTCTTGACCACACTTGGGAAATTTTGTGAAAAATTGTACAGAACTGTGAGAGAACTAGATAAGGTGAGTTTCATACATTTTCTAATGGAAATTCGTTTCCACTCATGTTGCAGTTGCATGTGCTCATATCCTGGAAGCTTATATACCGTATAAGGGTAGCTTATTTAATTTTGCATTCACAGAGGATCAATCTTTTTCAGAAGAGCATTCAAAGTCACCCTGGACTGTTCGAAGTCACCCCGTTCTACGGTACTACAAAAAGGAGGCAAACGTACCTTGAAAATGGGTGGAGAAAAGAATGTCATATTGGTATGGATATTTGGATTGACGTCTCAGATGAGCGCAAGCTTGGATGTCCTTGGTCGCCTTTTCAAGGTTGCAAGGATCACACATTGGAAAGAAAGTGTGCGGAAGGTAATTCATTAATGCATGATGTGAGGAATTCCTTATCAGCATATCAGCTTATGAGGTAACTTGGCCTACTTTCGAGGTCACATGGCCAAAAAAGACTGATGAATTATTCTAGGAGTCATTGTTGCCATAATATTATTTTGCTTGAATTTTTGACCATTTCAACCCCAGTTTCTTAGTAATTCTGTACATCTCTGTATTTTCAGTATTACTTAATTAATAGCAAGCATAGGCATAAGCCTATTCCTCAAGTACTGGTCATTTTCATTTCGGAGACATGCAGTTTTTAAGCATCAGCTACAACAGTAGCTGATCGCTTCTTACAATGGTGCGTTTCCATGCCGGCAGGCAGTTTTTACCTATCGCCGATGATTTCTCTGTCAATCTACCAAGTAAACCGACCAAACTCCTCCCGAGTCTTTATTAGCACCCCACCACAAGACAGGGTTATATTTCGGACATCCCGAGAGCCTATTTCTTCTGATTCAAGCCATTTTATTTCACTCCCCATCCTGCACAACCTTCCGCGTCCGCCATTCTTTCTAATCTGGATGTCGGCTAACTCCGGCTTCTGACGGAAACACCCGAAGTATCAAATGCTCTTTTTTTGCGGTTCTCATTTGCGGAGTTTAAATATTTCCTCAGTGATACTGTAACTTTATAATACTACCCATACCAATTACAATCCCGTTTTCATAGTTTGCTGTAATTTATTAAAAAATAAAAAAATTGATCAGCCAATCAGGTCACGACATTTCTCAGGGATTCCAATATGGAGGACGAGAGGAACAACAATCAATGTTTGCTGACAAATTTCAGCTGCACTGATCATATATGGCCTTAAATATGACTGTCAGGTATTTAAACTGATGCAGTTAGTCGTTATTGTCTTTGTACTACAGAAAAAACATTTTTCAAAGCAACTTTGGGTGTTGATTTGTCAGTGTTCCGTAATATCGCTCAAGCACTAATCGTAGCGGTCGCGGTAAAAAGTGCGTAAAATGCCTTTAATTCTCTCAAAGCTCTATCAATGCAGTTGAATGACCACAGTTACACAGCTATTAGGTGTGTATAAATGGCAGACCCCATTTTTGAAAGCTCAGGTGAATATCTGTTTGCCAATGACCATTTAGTTGTTGTCCTCCTCCTTCTTCGTCTTGTGTGTGACCACAGGCACCATGTGATAAACAAATATTACAAATATTCCATATCTCCTCTGAAACTCATCATTTTGTGATCTTTCACTTCTCCAGCCCAGGTTCATATATGCTTATGAGATTTGGTGACAGTCACAGTGCATTAAACTGAAATTCTTCTTCAGTGTTCTTCGTAATACTCGAACAAAATCACTGCTGATGGCTCAGTCGATTGTGTACATTGAGTTCCTGAGTATCCCGCCACAATGGATGGTGATACTCATTTTATTAAACATATCAGATCATTCACTTTTTAAACAATGTTTATTTCCACAGCTGATGCTTTACATGCTTTGCATGGTATTTTTCTCATGTTGAATTCCAGGTTTTTATTATGATTTATTTAGAGTCTCTCATCACAGTCACCTCTTGTCATCTCTTCCCATCTGCTCCTGCCAACTGCTCCTACCAACATAATTTTCCCAACCTCTGATCCAACTCCTCCTATCGGCTGCTGTCCTCTCCTCCAGTTAGCTCATTTTCCCATCTTATTCCCTCATCTTCTCCTTTCATCTCCAACTCCCATTTCCTCCTTTCAAATTGTGCCATCTCCTGACATCCCCTGAAGTCATCTCCCTAAGTCATCTCCGCCATCTCCTGCAGTCATCTTCGGTTCTGCTTCACCAATCTCTTCAGCCCATCTCCTGCATCTCAGGCTCCCATTTCCTCCTATATAATCCCCATTTCCTCCTATCTACTTTCTCCTCCTATATCATCTCCATTTCATCCTCCTATCTATTTCTGTCATCTCCTCCTCCCATCTCCACCTGTCATCTCCTGCCATCTGCTCTCTTCATCCCATCTCTTCCTCCATATCTTTCCCCCATCCTCTCCTATCATCTCCATCTCCCATTTCCCCCATCTCCTTTTGTCATCTTCGTCTATCCCATTTCGCCTTGTTGTCTCCTCCAGTCATCTCCTCCAGTCATCTACTCCTATCTGCTCTGCCAATTTCTTCATCCCATCTCCTCCTCTAATCTCAATCCCAATCTCCTCCAATAATCTCTACCAGTCATATCCTCTAAACTCATTGTGTCACCTCCTCCACCCATATCCTCCCATCACTTCAAGTCATCTCCTACAGACATCTTCTCCCCGTCTCCACCTCCCATCCTCTCCTCCCATCTCCACCTCCTATCTCCCCTCCCATCTCCTCCTCCGATCTCCTCTCATTTCCTCCTCCAATCTTCACCTCCCATCTCCTTCTCCCATCTCCTTCTCCCATCTCCTCCTCCCATCTCCTCCTCCCATCAAACATCTATCACCTCCTCTCATCTCCTCCAATCCCTCACCCATCTCCTCCTCCTGTTTCCTCCTCCAAACTGCTCCTCCATTCCCCTCCAATCTCCTCCTATCTCCTCCTCCAATCTCTTCCTCATCCCCTCCCATCTCCTCCTTCTATCTCCAACTCCTATGTCCTACTCCCATCTCCTACTCCCATCTCCTACTCCCATCTTCTACTCCCATCTCCTACTCCCATCTTCTACTCCCATCTTCTACTCCCATCTTCTACTCCCATCTTCTACTCCCATCTTCTACTCCCATCTATCACCTCCTCTCATCTCCTCCAATCCCTCATCCATCTCCTCCACCTATTTCCTCCTCCCATCTCCTCTCCTCCTCCATTCCCATCCATTCCCCTCCATTCCCCCTCCTATCTCCTCCTCCAATCTCTTACTCATCCCCTCCCCTCTCCTCCTTCTATCCCAAACTCCTATGTCCTCCTCCCATCTCTTTTCCAATCTCCTTCTCTAATTTTCTCCTACCATCTCCTCCCTAGTCCCTTCCCATCTCCTCTCCCATCACCTCCCATTTGCACCTCCAATAGCTATTTTCCACCTCCTCCTCATCTCCTCACCAGTTTTCTTCACCCATCTCCTCCTCCAATCTTCTCCCCTCTCATCCTATCTCCTCCCATCTCCTCCTCCCATCTTTAACTCTCTATATCCCCTTCCCATCTCCTCCTCCAATCTTTAATTCTCTGTCTCCTCCTTCTATCTCCTTCTCCCCTGTCTTCCCCCATCCCTCCCATGTCCCCCTCCTATATCCTGCCAATAACCTTCCCATCTCCTTCTCCTACCTCCAACTCCTATGTCTTCCTCTCATTTCTTCTCCAATCTCCTTCTCCAATCTCCTCCCTTCTCCTCCTCCCATCTCCTCCCAGTCACTTTCGATCTCCTCCCCCATCTCCACCCATCTGCTCCTCCCATAGCTATCTCCCGCCTCCTCCTCTAATCTCCTCACCAATCTCACCCTCCTATATCCCTCCAATCTCCTCCAATCTCCTCAAGTCTCCTCAAATCTCCTCCTATCTCCTCCTGTCTCTGCCTCCCATCTCATGCCCATCTCATTTCTTCTCCAATCTCCTTCTGCCATCTCCTCCTCCCACCTCCTCCTCCAATCTCCTCCTCCCTTCTCCTCCTCCCATCTCTTCATCCCATATCCTCTTCCCATCTACTGCTTCCTTCTCCTCCTCCCCTCTCCTCCTCTGCTCCTCCCCTCTCCTCCTCTCCTCCTCTCCTCCTCTCCTCCTCTCCTCCTCTTCTCCTCTCCTCCTCTCCTCCTCTCCTCCTCTCCTCCTCTCCTCCCATCTTCTCCTCCATCTCCTTCTCCCATCTCCAACATCTATCTCCTCCTCTCATCTCTACCCCAATATCCTTCTCCCATCTCCTCCTCCCATCTCCTCCTACCTCCTCCGCCGATCTTTAATCCTTTCTCCTTCTCTCATCTCTTCCCAATATTCTCCTCCCATCTCCTCCTCCTATCTCCTACAGTCATCTCTTCACAATTATCTCATCCCATTTTTCCCCCATCATCTCTTCCCATATCCTCCTATAATCTCCTCCTGTCATCTCCCTCCCTCTCATCTCCTCCCATCTATTTCGTCTTATCTCCAACCCCAATCTCCTCTCATTTTGTCCTGTCTTGTCCCATTTTGTCCCATCTCCTCTTCTCATCTCTTCCCCAATCTCCTGCCATTCTCCTCCAATCTCCTCCAGTCATCACCTCCCGATTCTCCCCTCTCCCCTTCCATCTCCTTCTGACTCCTCGTTTCATCTCCTCCCATCTCCCCAAGTCTTCTCCTGCCCCATCTCCAACAGTAATCTTCTCCCATATCCTCCCCCATCTCCTCTCATCTCATTACGTCATCTTTCTCTGTCATCTCCTCCCATCAAAATTTTGAACACGCCGTCTGAATATTTGGATGAATGTCAAGTATGATGTATAATATACATTGTATATAATATAAATAATATAAATAATAAGGGTAAATTGTATCTGTACACCTGTTGTCATGAACAGTTTTTGAAATGTTACAAAATTAAACATGACATAATGTAGAACCGTAGAAAATGTGATGTTCAATTAATAATTATTATTATCTTAAGGTAACTGCTATAATGCTTAAATTATTAATTTTGTGTTACTATGTGCATTTTAATGGTGTGTCGTTTGATCTTTTTCTTGTAATATTTTATTTATTTGTTGTTATCCCTCCAATGGAAAAATTGGAAATCAAATCAAAGGTAAATAATTAAATGGTATTCTTATTGCAAATAATGTGATTTGTATTTCTATTTTGTGAAATGGTCGTATTTTATGTCATTAACTGGAAAAGTACATCACTATAACTTGAGTATTACATCTCGTGAGCTGTCCAGTGTCCACTCGGATTGTCCAAATGGCCAAGGGACTGACTACCTTATTGGAAAATGGCTATTGCGGTTAAGCAATGTGAACAGGTTCCGTGACAAGAAAAAGGCTAAGAAGTTAGACATTTGTTCACCAAAGTGGCTAAGGTGTTAGACAATTGAACAAAGCCTGTGAGAATAAAAGGCTAAGAAGTTAGACATTTGTTGACCAAAATGGCTAAGGGGTTAGACAATTAAACAAAGCCTGTGAGAATAAAAGGCTAAGAAGTTAGACATTTGTTGACCAAAATGGCTAAGAAGTTAGCTGTTTGTTGTCTAAAATGGCTAAGGGGGTTAGTCAATTGAACAAGGCCTGTGACAAGAAAAAGGCTAAGAAGTTAGACATTTGTTGCTAAAATGTCTAAGGCTGACTAACTTGTTGGTACAAAAAGACTATAGGGGGTTAGACATTATAGACACAGTCAATTGACTGACACGTTAGTCAATTTTGTCTAACATCTTAGACCGAATTTTTTTCAGTGTAGGCATGTGCTATTTTGGGAGCACACTCCTGACATGGAAGGGGAACGGAGCACTGCATCGATCTGTCCTTTTCTGTTGGGACGCTGGTTACGTAATACCTGTTGCCAAGGAACGCCTGGCTTCAATAAGTTGCAGGTCTATATTATAGGCTGACACATAACCACGTGCGCTCGATGAGATGAATTAGATACAGTGGATTGTTGGTTTGGGGAGAATCAGTGGTCAGAACTGTATATGCATGGAGTCTTGTTGTACATGGCAGATGGGGCAGCCCACACGAGCTCTTGGATAAGTGAGAAGGAACGGAGGTCCAACATGTTACACTTCCCATTAGCTAGCATGATATATAAACCCTGTTGATATAACTTACAAAATATTGCATGCGAAGAAGGCCTCACCTATATCTGAGTGACAATCAGCTGAGAGGAGCTGTCGCTTGCATGCAATCTTGCTGTTACAAGCAAAAATCGAATCCAAATCCTTCAGTCGATTGATTGATCGATGCATTGATTGACACATTGTCATATTGATATATCGATACATTCATGCATAGATCTGTGTATACATAGCAATTGAGAGAGATGGGAGATAGAGGGATTGGTTGATTATAATTGATTCGCGAAGTTGGAACGTCCCTGGTGATCTCATGCACATACCTACAGGTATTGTTTATTGGTTTGCAATATAAGCCAGGTGCCTCGTTCATAACACTTGGTGTTCGTGTATATGATTGCTAGGTATTCTTTAAGTGACTTTTAATAAACATGCATGTGCACATTATAGGCTGTTGATAAATATCTACAACTTGAAGATAAAGGTTTCTCCCTTGTTGCCATTTTACAGGACTTCGCCAAAGTTCCAATTACTGAGCTCTAATTTCTGGCTTGTGCAATGAGACCATTAAAAGATACACTAGTGATTCAGACAGAGGAAGAAATTATACTTGTCATCTTTAGTTTTGTATTGTTTCTTCTTCTGCAAATGAAGTAGGCCTACAGAAGCCAGTTGACCATCAGCTCATGTAATCCCGAGGTATATACATGATGATATTAACATATAATTATAATTTGTGGATTCCACTACAAGTTGCTATCAGTCCTTTTCGCAAGCGTTGGTTAATTCGTATTAACCTCAGCATGTACATACGTATAGGCATGAAGTACAAAAGTTGTCAAATTCAATTCAACATGTTGATCATCCGATCGACTTGGATGATACTCCGAAAAGAGTGTCTGGGCCAGGATTTGAACACATTGACTTTAATGAGAGGAGTAGTAGTATACTAGCGTACCACCAATCGGAAGACCTGGCTGCATGATAGTAGGCTCTGCAGATTCATGAATACTTCACTGGCTGGTTATAATCGCTGCAATGATTGAATGAGCAGCCTGAAAAGTTTTTGCCGCCAAAATCTCAGACAACGTGCTTTGGAAACCTGTTGGATCGCTGCGACACGTTAGATGCATGCATGAGTTACCATGCATGTGGCAAAACATGATTCCACTGTGGAACAGCACTTCAAATCAGCCCCTAATTTGATTTGTTTATTCGTCATTAAGGAAAGTTTATATTGAAGGAAGAAATCTTTTATCGAGTTGCGGTCTTGAAAATAAGTCATCTGTGCATCGAAATGTTCAAGTTGTAATCAGACGGGCTATTCATTGAGATATTGAAAAGGGCTATTGAAGAACATATTTTAGTTTATTGTATAATTTAGTTGGTATTTACTTAGGCCTAGTATGGACCTATAGATGGATAATTGAGGCATTAAGTCTGTATTCATTCTCTTTGGTAGGCTAATTAGGATACAAGGAGGACACGAAGTGCATTATACATGTATATATATATGGGAGATCTGACATCACAGGCCTACAATTTACAGTGTTACAGATAAACTTGAACACATGCGCTTTTGTAACGTAAGGCAATAGTCACCGCTCAGGAGTGGAAATGATTGATTAGTTGTTGATGCTGCATTTATATCTATTTGGTTTGAGCAAAGAATCTATGGTGACTCAGTAGATCATGTGTATTTTTCATGGAACATTGTGGTCAGCTTCTAAAATGTTGACTTAATTCAGAGGAATATTATTGCAATAATCATGCAACAATGCAAAACGATCCTTATCCACGACTTGGCAGCACAATGTTTCTCTAGTGGATTGCATAGGAACTAATTGTTGTCATTTCCTCCCATGCAGTCTTGTGTGTTGCTACTGTGTTCTTGGAGGCTCTTGAGATGCTCTCCACAACTGGTTATATAACTAGAAATAAAAAATATGCCAATTTAGAAATAGAACAATCTTTGTGCCTCATCCTCAGAAAATGTAGAACCACTGTATTGTGTCAATGGGTGTTTTCACATCAGAATACCAGGGTTGTACATTAAAACTCCTTAAATTGAAACAGTTTTCACCTCTCACCTCATCCTCTGAAGATCGAAATTTATGTCAAACTTAGGAGATGCAAATGATGGTGTAGGTTTTTTTCAAGTTTATGTTCATAATGATTATACTGTATAATTCAGTCTGCTTATTCCGATTACAGCAGTTTTAATAAGAATGCGATTCTGCAACTTTATTGGACTCTAATAACTTGTTTTATAATATTTTTGCTAACCTGATTGGTTCATAAGCAGCCTGGACATCAACAGTTGGTGAATTAAACAGAGTTAACATTTTTATTGTTATGCATCCTTATGACCAGTACTGTGTTCATTAGCCTTCCAGAATCACATACTATGTTTGGAAAACTGTCATCTTTGAGAGCTGTCAGGATCGAGTAGTGCACATGTTAACAGTTAACCAAAAATAAGTCCCCCTTTAAATAAATTTGAATATCTCGAAGATTCCTTCACTGATTTGTATTAGTATTAAAGTTGCCTGAATAAAGGCCTGTATATCAACCCTAATTGTGTGGATTTCTAGCTCAGTGGCATGATTCCTGGCTGAGCCAGCAGCCTTCATGTGGGCTTCCCCGTTTTCACAAATCTTCGGCTTTTCTAATGGACCAATTTCACCATGTGGGGGAGCAACCAGCTGGATATACTGCATCTTGAAAGTGACTGGAGAAAATTTGTTTCTGAATCATATTTAGTAGACAACTGAAGACTTGTATAGTACAATTTTTACTGTTTGGGTTCCTTTGATGGCAATAGAAATCATCTGAGTGCTTTTTAGCACTAGGCCTATCTGGTAAAATATTTTTTGTGGACGAGCCTAAAATACAAATTTTGATATGAGTGGTAGGCCTCAGTGTTATTCAGGGTTTTCTTGGCTGAGACAAAAATGAAGCAATCAAGCTACAAAAACACATGGACATCTTCAATATGCAGGCCTACAAACTGGTCAACTTCCATCAAGATCGGAGAGTATGTCTTTGATATATTCAAGTTTTCGTAAAGGGGTACTTTTGTTGAACCCTTTATATAGTGTGTAACATACAGTTCAAGAATAAAAATCCTTGAAGTTGGCACCTGATCTTATGCGCACACCATCAACCTTGAATGAACTTGCAGTGTTGGAGTTTGTTTGGAGACAGCAGCAAATGCCACAAAGCTCCTTACTTGATTTTAGTCTTTTGGGGTTTGACCTTTTGTTGCAGGGTCAGAAGAGAAAGAAGTGAGTTGATTTGAGCAAGTCCCTGTCATGAAAGCTAGAATGGTATGCTCAAATCACTGAGAATTTTCTTATAGCATAATTATTAAGAATATCCAATGATTTGAGCAAATCATTCTCACAATGTTTTACAGCCTGTCACTTTGATACCGAAAAAGAGTGTACTGTTGCACTGTGTAAATGCACCCAGGAAACTTACTGAAGTGTGAAAATGGCACTTCATGTGCCATCATACTTGATTTGTCATGATCATACCCAATACTTTCAATGTCAATTTGATTTAAGGAGACTTGTCCCTCTTGTTGGTGACAGCCAAACGAAAGGATTATGCATCCGATTTTCAATCCAAAATCAGTTATGACAAGTCATGATTCTCTTGATCGTGACTAATCAAACTGCCTCTATATTTCCCATGTTGAAAGTAGAGAAGATGACAATTCATCAGCTATCATAAGTCACGAAGTGCATTTTTCACAGTAAACTGGTCCTCATTTTTGGCTGGAGAATTCTCCAGCCTTTTTAATAATGGGTTTTGGGGGTGTGGTCGATATTTGGAGGTGTGGCGCATAATGACAGGTATGCATTTTTGGCCATCATGCGTTGAGTTTGTGTTTGTGGTAATTGCTGGTTAGAAGCAATCTTAGTTGGCTAATTTGACAGCATTAGGCAAGGTGTAATGGGTTGACAGTTGTTCGGTTGAAGCTGTGGCAGTACTTGAAAATTTTTAATTTTTGGGGGTGTGGCCATTTAGAGCCAATGAGAATGAGGGACTTGGTGGGATGGGCCATTTCAGCCAATAGGGAGACATGTAGTATGCAAGGCCTGGGGGGGGGGGGGGGGACGCATCCAGGGGGGTACTTGCAGAAATTAGGAGGGAAGTAATTGTAAAATTTTAGATTTTACAAGTACCGAGGGGGGTCACCTCGGGGGGGATTCTCGCAAAAAAAAATAGTTTTTTTCTGCTAGTTATATTGCTAGGTAACCTGGGGAGGTATTAAATTTTATATTCTATACAAGGCGCGGGGGGGGGGGTCACATCCGGGGGGGTACTTGCAGAAATTTTTATTTTTGCTAGTTATATTTCTAGGCTGGAGGTCACCTCGGAGGGATTATTTTTTTGCTAGTTATATTTGTAGGCTAGGGGTCACCTCTGAGGGAGGTGATTTTAAAAATTTAGATTTTACAAGTCCCAAGGGGGGGTCGCCTCAGGGGGGTACTCACAAAAAAAAAAATTTTCTGCTATTTATATTGGCAAGCTGGGTTCACCTCGGGGAGGTATTAAATTTTATATTCTCTGCATGGCCTGAGGAGGGGGGAGGACATTTCCAGGGGGGTACTTGCAGAAATTTTTTTTTTTTGCTAGTTATATTTCTAGGCTAGGGGTCACCTCAGAGGGAGGTAATTTTAAAATTTCAGATTTTACAAGTCCCGAGGGGGTCACCTCGGAGGGGGGGTACTCGCAAAAAAAATTATGTTTTTTTCTGCTAGTTATATTGCTTGGCTGGGGTCACCTCGGGGGAGGTATTAAATTTTTTAATTTTATATTCTATACAAGGCCCGGGGGGGGGGGTCACATCCGGGGGGTGCTTGCAGAAATTTTTATTTTTGCTAGTTATATTTGTAGGCTGGTGGTCACCTCGGAGGGAGGTAATTTTAGAATTTTAGATTTTACAAGTCCCGAAGGGGGTCACCTCGGTCGGGGGGGTACTCGCAGAATTTTTTTTTTGTTAGTTATATTTCTAGCTGGGGGTCACCGAGGTGATTTTAAAATTTTAGATTTTACAAGTCCCAAGGGGGGGTTCGGGGGGGGTACTCGCAAAAAATAAATATTTTTCTGCCTGTTATATTGCCAGGCTGGGGTCACCTCGGGGGAGGTATTAAATTTTATATTCTATGCAAGGCCCGAGGAGGGGTAGGACATTTCCAGGGGGGTACTTGCAGAAATTATTTTTTTTGCTAGTTATATTTCTAGGCTAGGGGTCACCTCGGAGGGAGGTAATTTTAAAATTTTAGATTTTACAAGTCCCGAGGGGGGTCACCTCGGGGGGGGGGGTACTTGCAAAAAAAAAAGTTATTTTTCTGCTAGATATATTGCTAGGCTGGGGTCACCTCGGGGGAGGTATTAAATTTTATACTCTATACAAGGCCGGGGGGGGGGGGTCACATCCGGGGGGAGCTTGCAGAAATTTTTTATTTTTGCTAGTTATATTTCTAGGCTGGTCACTTCGGAACGAGGTAATTTTAAAATTTTGGATTTTACAAGTCCCGAGGGGGGTCACCTCAGGGGGGTACTCGCAAAAAAAAAAAGTTTATTTCTGCTAGAAAGGCTGGGGTCACCTCGGGGGAGGTATTAAATTTTATATTCTATACAAGGCCCGAGGGGGTCACATCCGGGGGGGGGGATACTTGCAGAAATTGTTATTTTTGCCAGTTATATTTCTAGGCTTGGGGTCATCTGGGAAGGAGGTAATTTTAAAATTTTAGATTTTACAAGTCCTGCAGGAGACATCACCTGGGGGGGGGGGTGACCTTGCAAAAAAAAATTTTTTTGCTTGTTATATGCTTGGGGCTGAAAGCAGAAGAATGACCAGTTAGGTGTGCACTTGCTGTAACTAGTAAAAAAAAACATTTTATTGAGTAGCCTACCTGTCGAGACAACTGAGATAGCGGGGATTTTAACAGCCATCTTCCTTCATTCCTGGACTGCCAAATTTGACCTTAATATTTCACTTAAGAGTTATAAAATTTGGTTCAGGTCTACGCCTGTGGGTATCGATTGGGAACATGACGATTAATTCAAGATATAGGCCATTTTGGCAGCCATCTATCGTCATTGTTGAACTGTCCATTTGTGACCTTAATATTCCGCTTATTTTAGAGTTATGAAATTTGGTACAAGTATTCCACATTATGAATTTGTCGGCCTATAGCTCTATATGGGCAGCAACTCTGTTAGACACTAGTGTCTGCTGTCACCTTCTACTCAAACACTTGCGCAATGCTCACTGCAGCAAGTTGCACCTATACTTCATTGCTGTACCCTCACGTCAAGAGAATCTAGTTCGCGCAGACATCACCCTTCTATACCTCAAGCTCCAGTTCCACTGTTCCTACGCTCATATTTTTTTGCTCAGACGCTCTCCCATGCTGCAAATCACACCTTCTACTTTCCCATAGGATTAACCAGCCATTGTATCCGAGGATGCTTGTTTCGTTATCAAAGTGAAAGGCTGTAATTAACATGTGCTTGATTCTTTCAAATTTTTATACACACAATTTTACCTTTTTCTCACAGAGAACCAGAACTAATATGATTACAGCCTTCCACTTTGATAAAGAAAAAGAGTGGACTGTTGCACTGTGAAAATGGCACTTTGTGTGTCATCATGCTGATGATTTGTCATGATCATACCCAATACTTTCAATGTTAATTTGATTTAAGGAGACTAATCCCACTTGTTGGTGACAGCCAAATGAAAGGATTATGTAGCTATCTGATTTTCACTCTGAAATCAGTTTTGACAAGTCAAATGGCCTTCTATTGATCATGACTAATCAAACAGCCTCTATGTTTCCCATGTTGAAGTAGAGAAGATGACACTTCATCAGCTATCATTAGTCAAGAAATGCATTTTTCACAGTGAACTGATCCTCATTGTGTCTATATCAAAGTGAAGGCTGTAAGGTCAAATGCAACACAGTAAGTTGTACAAAATACTTATAGAACCACATGCATATATATAGTCTGGGGGCCAAGTAGCAAAAAGTGCTTTATTTAATGGTTTCGTGTGCACCAAGAGAGGAATGGACAATCTATACATTGTTGGAATCGCCAAGTTCCGTAGATTATGGAATGGGGGGATGCAGTAAAATCGCTTGGTGCAGTTTTTTGTAAATCGGTTACCATGGCAACCAAGTCATAATTGCAAAGTACATAACTTTGCAGACTTTATCAAGATTTTCAATGACTTTGGTTTTAGTCAGGTGAAATTTAACTTCACTTTTGTATTTCCACTAAATGTGGCTTTATTTGAGTGTTTTGTTTTTTTTGGTCACATGACCCTCAAAGGGGGTTTAAGGGGCTAAAGATATAAAATTCAATTTTTTATTCAAATTTTCACACAAAAGTTGTTATAACTCAGTATATATTAGTGGCAGAGACTTGTTTATGGTGTTTTTGGAAAGCAATTTTTATCTGCTTGAAATTTGTATTTGTTTTGTTTTGGTATCCATGGCAACCAGACATCAGAACAATGATATTTGGTTAAAGTACCATTTCTTTGGATTGACGAAAGACTCAATTTTCAGCAACATAGACCTAGCAAACATGCTTGATAGGCTTACTAGAAACATGATATGAGGTGAAATGTATTAAGTTGGTCATGTGACTAATGAACACATGCCTATATAAGGTGATAACCACAAAAAAGTGGGAACTTATGGCATTTTGTATGATATCGCTGACCCTTTTCGCAGTACTATTTGTGTTATAATTCAGGATATATTGACACTACAGACATGTCCATGGCATTGCTGGAGAGCAAATTTAATTAGCTAGATTTTGTGTTTCATTTGTACTGGTATCCATGGTGACCAGTCACCCCAGCAATGACATTTGAATATTGTGGTGTTTAGCTGAATTTAAGGAACATTACATCTTCACTGGCAGAAACATGGCAAACACATTCTTGAACTTACTCAACCTTAGTATGTATGTGGTTAAATGTACAATGATAGTCATGTGACTTGTGGTCACATGACATATGATAAGGTGATAATCATGGAAGAAGCTGAAATTTAATGCATTTCATATATTACTTGTGACCTATTTCACAGTACTATTTGTGTCATAAGTTAGGATGTTTTGATGCTACAAATATGTTTGTGGTGTCATTAGAGAGAGAATTTAATCAGTTAGAATACTGTGTTTGCTTTGGTAGCCATGGTAACCAGTCACTACAGAAACAATATTTGAATATTGTAGCATTTGAGACCAAGCAAACATTTACTTGGACTTACTTAAGCATAGCATAAGGAGAAATAGTCTTATATAGTGTAGGTATCGACTGAGTTATATCAATTTTTTTTTCAAATATTTCAACACGGCAAATTTGAAATGCATTTTATCATTATTCCTGTCAGCTTTAGATTTTGGGGGAAAGGGTGTGCAGAAGGTAATTTAGGGTGAATGAAGGCCTGCAAGGCCAGCCTTTGTGGTAGCTGAAGCACTGTGTGACAGTAGCCTCCAGAAGCCAACAGGATCTCAGATGCTCTGAAATGCATTCTGAGCATTCTAGAGGGGGTAAAATTGTACTGAAAATCTCTTGTAAAAATTCATAAAGAACTTCAACATGGCAACATCTTAAATAGCAAAATCACAATAAAATGCTTCAAAAGAAAGAAAAGTCTTAGACCCGATTTCACAAACCTGGGCTCAAGAGAAGAGCTAGGGTTAAGCTAAGACCTGGTTTGGCTAAGCCAATCAGTCAAGCACAGCAGCATCAAATAATAAAAGTTTGGTGGAAGTTTGCAGATAGTATCTGAACAGTACAACTGCTATATACACAATATCTAATATTGCAAGACACGGGGACTCGCGGTGGGCTGGTACTTTTTAAGATTAAAAAATGTCCATCAAATATAGGGGGAAAAAATTAACTTCACACACCTATCAACCTGCCTATTAATCTATCCATTTATTGAGCTATCTATCTCCATAAAAAGCTAAATATCCCTTTTATTTAACATATCCCAGCTTTTTCAGAATTTCCTGGGCATATGAAGCATGTGAATTTCTCCGTTTTTGGAAGCAGTTCTGGCAATTCCAGCTAAGTCCTGTGCATATATTTTGTCTTATTTTCGGACTTCGGCAAATTGTTTTATGGGCAGCCCCCAGAAATGTTGATGTTTAGGCCCACATTGCAGTGCATAAGCAGCATAACTTAAGAGTATTTACAATTACAATTACAATATTGTCAAGTAGTTTTAGGTTCCTAAACAGGTCTATTACAGGTTTGGTGTTACATTGTGCTATGTCCATGCTCTTTATTCATCTCCGAGTCTATTTGGAGGCTTCAAAATTTCGTGTAAGATTCAAAAATTTCCAGGCAATGTCATGCCCGAATTCCCTAATTTACCAGCCATGTCCCTTTTTTTGGGGGGGGGGGGAGGGGATCTGTCCTCCCTCTCACCCAGGGGCCAACCTGCAGTTGTGTTGTTAAACAATGGAGGAGAACAAAGAGACAAAATGAAAAACTAAAAAAAAACCAATGGTATCAAGAAATTGCTTCATGACCAGTCTCCACCTCCCCACCGGCTCCCAGACAATATCACTTGACACAAAAGCAGTTTTACATCACTCTTCTGTTCGTTATATGAACAATGTCTGAGAATCATTGATCCTTGACGAGTCTTAAGACTAAAACACAGTAGGTGAAAGGTTTAAAAGAGTTAAAACCAGGTCCAACTGTTAGAACTATGTTGGTGAACTCGGCCCTGTGTTTCACTAAAACGAAAGCGAGGATTTTCTGTCAAGGAAATTACCGTCTCATGAAGACAATTGCAACAAGTCCTGGCCCTAGCTGACACTGCAGGGTGAAACCAAGGGGGGGGAGATATGGGGGTCAGAACACCCCCCCCCCTTTGGCCAAAAACTAAAGTCACCTTTACCAGACTTTTAAAGATAAGTCCTCACATGCAAATTTGACAATACAAAAAATATACTTTTCATCACAAATGTTCGTTCCAGGGTTTTCCTTGCAGTCAGACTGATATTAAGAGGACAATGACCGTGGATTATACAAACATTTCTCTGATTCATTCCTCTAGATCAAACCTATTCATAGCATAATTTCCTCTGTTGCCATTTTTGTGTGTAATTGTGTATTTTACCAGGTGAACTCTGTAACAACTCTAATTTGTCAAATAAGACTGTTGGCACTGGAGATTTCTATCGGTATGTTTCCATGCAAATATAATGGAAAATTAGGTCTTGCGGGGCCTGTAAATTATTTTTCTGAAGGCTATTTTTCTATTCTTACACTTTACCAAAAGACAAACCATAATTAGGTAGCATGTCTGAAAACTGCAGAATTTTGGTAATTTTAAACCCAGTCTATGATAAAGTTTTTAAATCAATGGATTTAGATTCCAAAAAAAATCTTCCTTGTGTACGACAGAAGCTGACATCTCAAATTGGCTTACTGCTGATCCCACTTCAGTATTAAAGGAAGTGAAACTAAAACTATACGCGAAAGAACAGAACAGAATTCTTAATGAACTCACTGACTCTGAAAAGCTTCCTAAACTTCGCACATATAAACTCTTTAAGACAAGCTACTGCCTGGAACCGTATCTAAATTTGAATCTCCCAAAGAAAACAGACACTAATATTGCAAGATTCAGATTAAGTTCTCACTATCTAAAAATTGAGACAGGAAGACAAAATATACCCAAGACCCCGATAGAGCTTAGAAAATGTGACAAATGTGACACAGGTGACATTGAAGATGAAATACATTGCCTTTTAGTGTGCAACAATAACACTGCTCAGAGAATAGAACTTGTAAATAAAGCAAGCAGCATAATCCCTAATTTCTGTGATCTTGATAGCATACAACAGTTTAAAATACTCATGTCAAATAAAAGCCCTGACATAATACTTGCTGTGGGTTCTTTTCTCAATAAAATAATGTGAATAAAATCTAAAACTTCTGTGCCTCCTTGCACTTTACTTTCACCGGTGCTGCTGTCTATGTCGAGATATACATCCTCACTTTGCTGTTATTGACTTTTGTGCAATAACACATATGAAACTGGGACCAATGTGCATATTTCATGAACTATGAAAGACAATTCTACATGAACTGTGAAACCTGTCATTTATTATGATATGACACTAGATTATGTTTGGTAACATAGAATACTGTAGATGTAGATTTGAATTTTTTGATTTTTTCTATTTTCAATTCTTGATTGACACATGTATCTGTATTTGATATTTCTGTTTGTCAATAAAAGTTTATATGTATATGTATTCCACAATGTCATGTATTTAGTATTTAGGGACTGATGTAATCAGTACAGGAAATTCAGGAATCACCAGTACTGTCTTCAAATTATGCAAAATCCCAACGATTAGAGTTTCCAATCCTGAGTGACTTGACACTTACTCCAAACCAAATTAAATAAAAAACTAGAAGGCACACAAGTGTGCAATGGGCGGTAGTTATGGCATGGAGTGCTTTGCTGAGCACAGGTGATGGTGGTATATATTTCAGCTTAAGTGTAAGTAAACTTAAACGTAATTATATTCATAAATGCAAATGATATGATGGTGACACAAAGTGTACTAGAAATGAGTGCACGAGACGCACACATACCTGTGCTAGCGGTGCAAGTGGCATAAACACCTACGAGTCTGGGTTGGGTTGGCGGGGGGGGGGGGTTTCTATCAAAAAAAATATCTGGGGGTATGGCCCACATGCCTCCCATTATAAGGGACAACACAGACTGCATCCCTTTCGATCCCCCGACTCCCATCCGCCGACTCCTATGCGCCGCCCCGACTCCTATCCGCCGGCCCCCGACTCCTGTCCGCCCCCCCTGACTCCTGTCCGCCGCCCCCAACTCCTGTCCGCCGGCCCGACTCCTGACCGCTGCCCCGACTCCTATCCACCTCGACTCCTATCCACGGCCACCGCCATAGATTCTGTTGCTTGTGAGTCATCATGTAGGGCCTACGTAAAGTTTTAACAAATATGGCCACCAAGGTCACAGAAATGATTCAAGGTCATCCATGTTACAACTCATTCAAGGTGTTACTGTGATACAAAATCCCTGAGAGTTTGGTGGTCCCAGGGAGAATAATAGTGGAGTTGTCGTGTATATAAGCTTTTTACAAATATGGCCACCAAGGTCAAAGAAATGGTTCAAGGTCATCCATGTTACAACTCATTCAAGGTGTTACTGTGATACAAAGTCCCTGTGAGTTTGGTGGTCCCAGGGAGAATAATAGTGGAGTTGTCGTGTATATAAGCTTTTTACAAATATGGCTGCCAAGGTCACATATATAGGTCAAGGTCACTGATGTCAATACTAATTCAAGGTCTTACAATGATACATAATCCCTGTTAGTTTGGTGATCCTAGTGTAAATGCAAGAGGAGTTATCATGCACACAAGATATTCACAAATATGGCCGCCAAGGTGACAGAAGTAGGTCAAGGTCACTCATGTCAGAACTCATTCAAGGTCTTGCTGTCATACACAATCCCTGCTAGTTTCAGGATTCCCGGATTAATAGAAATTGAGTTATCTTGTACACAAGCTTTTCACAAATATGGCCGCCAAGGTCACAGATGTAGGTCAAGGTCACTCATAAGTTATGCCTGGCGAGATGTCAAGGTATTTGATGTATTTGAATCATACTGGAAGTCTGGGGTAGCCTGTGCAAAGTGAAATCATCGTCAATAGGGAGGACGACTAAGACTACCAAACCTCACATTACAGCAATATGGGCGGTATGGCCTTTGGCCACCGCCCATAATTAAAAGCATTATTGGACACTTTTGTCATATCCTGACCATGGCGCAGTTTGTATAATGAAAATTCACAGAAAATTCTAAAAAATCTAAGCATTTTAGCATGATATACTAGACCTTCCATGAAAGTAATATAACCTTAAGACTGCTCAGAGTCAATATCCATAAACAAAATCCGTTGCTTCTGGGGGCCTAAAGCGACCCTCAAACCCTCGCCGATTAGGCTTCGGCCCTTTGGGCCTCACCAGTGTCATCTGGAACAAAAACCCCCCTTAACTGGTTTCTTGCTATGATTGAGTGTGTGTGGTTGCTAAGTTGGGTATCAGAAGCAAGTCTGGTCTCTACAACCATTACATCCTCACCTCACAGCAGAATGACAGTAGCGGGACTTATTCTATCCCATATAATATCATTACGGGTTATAGGGGGAGGTCGGGCTGTGGGTAGGGGGAGGTCGGGCTGTGGGTAGGGGGAGGAGGTAAGTGTACACACCCTCTACACCCCCTGGTTACAGGCCTGCATTAACCAAAAATGAACTTTCTTCCTTGCAGAATTGTTTTTTATTTTTTGGAAATTCGGTACAGTCAGGCTATGTCCAAGTAAATGATTGTTGGTATTTGTCACTGTAAAAAGAGCCTTCTTAGATCAAATCAAATGTTACAATATTCAAATATTGTTTCTATAGTGACTGGATACCATGGATACCAAAACAAGCACAATATTCTTACTGATTAAATTCTCTCTCTAATGACACCACAAACACATTTGTAACATCAAAACATCCTAACTTATGACACAAAGAGTACTGTGAAATAGGTCACAAGTAATATATGAAATGCATTAAATTTCAGCTTCTTCCATGATTATCATCTTATCATATGTCATGTGACCACGAGTCACATGACTATCATTGTACATTTAACCAAATACTAAGGTTGAGTAAGTCCAAGAATGTGTTTGCCATGTTTATGCCAGTGAAGATGTAATGTTACTTAAATTCAGCTAAACACCACAATATTCAAATGTCGTTGCCGGGGCGACTGGTCACCATGGATACCAATACAGATGAAACACAAAATTCTAGCTGATTAAATTTGCTCTCCAACAATGCCATGGACATGTCTGTAGTGTCAATATATCCTGAATTATAACACAAATAGTACTGCCAAAAGGGTCAGCGGTATCATACAAAATGCCTTAAGTTCCCACTTTTTTGTGGTTATCACCTTATATAGGCATGTGATCATTAGTCACATGACCAACTTAATACATTTCACCTCATATCATGTTTCTAGTAAGCCTATCAAGCATGTTTGCTAGGTCTATGTTGCTGAAAATTGAGTCTTTCGTCAATCCAAAGAAATGGTACTTTAACCAAATATCATTGTTCTGATGTCTGGTTGCCATGGATACCAAAACAAAACAAATACAAATTTCAAGCAGATAAAAATAGCTTTCCAACAACACCATAAACAAGTCTCTACCATTAATATATTCTGAGTTATAACAACTTTTGTGTGAAAATTTGAATAAAAAATTGAATTTTGTATCTTTAGCCCTGGATATCCCCTCTGAGGGTCATGTGACCAAAAAATTCAAAACACTCAAATAAAGCCACATTTAGCGGAAATACAAAAGTGAAGTTAAATTTCACCTGACTAAAACCAAAGTCATCGAAAATCTTGATAAAGTTTGCAAAGTTATGTATTTTGCAATTATGACTTGGTTACCATGGTAACCGATTTACACAAAACTGCACCAAGCGATTTTACTGCATCCCCCCATTCCATAATCTACGGAACCTGGCGATTCCAACGATGTATAGATTGTCCATTCCTCTCTTGGTGCACACGAAACCATCACTTTTGGTCTTTGGCCCCCAGACTAATTGTAGTTTTCGTTACTAGTAGAGTCAATGATGGTAAATCCGTCCACTTTTGGCTGAAACTGCATTTTCAGGAAAATGATAATAGATGCAAAAATAAAAATTACTCTATTGGAAAGGGCATATTCCGCATTATCAACAACATTTTATAAAAGGCAGATATTCAAATAATTATGCTGAAACCATGCATGGCAACAAAGATTGAAGGTCAGGGCACCTAAATCCGTCCACCCTGCTGCTAAATCCGTCCAGCAAGGATGGTAAATCCGTCCACAGGGCATAATGCAACCCAAACCTATCATATCTTGTTATTTTTTCAAAGTTTTGCCATTAATCAAGTCTTACAAAGGTTTTTGTGTTGATTTTAGAGCAATGATTCATTGATTGCATTTGTAATAGAAGAATCAAACGAAAGAGGTTAGGTTAAATTTGAATAATTTCAATTGACCGCCTGAATTGCAATTGAAGAATAATGTAATCCCATCAAAGGGGTAAAAGTGTTCCTATCTAAATTCTGTAATCCTTGGTATGCCATTTGTAAATGTTTTATTTCATAAAAGTACTTTAAAGTTTAATTTTATGTGGGTGGACGGATTTAAAAACCCCAATTCAAGCCACTTGTGAAATATTGATGGTAATTCCGTCCACTTTTATTTCCATTGTATTTTCTTTCAATGTGTCACAATTTTACAAATCCTGCAAAAATAATTTAATTTTATATATCATTCACAAATTTTCATCTTAAATACATTTATTTGTTAACGAAAATAGGCTTAAAATATTGAAAATGTCCAACACCTGATATTCTCAAAATGGCTGTGATGACGTCACAGAATTTGACTGTATTTTATCCTTTGTTGTTAAATGGACCTGAAATATTATTCAAATTGCCGAAAACACCTAAAAAAGTTAAAAGATGCTAAAAAACAAGTCTCCCTTGCAAATGAAACCAACACAAAAGAAACAGATATTTCTATATCCTCATATGATGGGGTGGACGGATTTACCCTCCTGGACGGATTTACCATCCCTGACTCTATCGTAATTTCAAACAGTGTATGGGGGAACCGGGGCACATTGGGACACGGGGCACAATGGGACAGTGGGGTTTTCTTGGTTCCTGACAAGGTTTATGATACATGTGGAAGTGCCATCAAATCTGGTAAATTCTGATTCTGATGTTTCTATCCTTTTATCGGCAAATTACAGCCACAACGCAGAAGTATGGTGAAAAAAAAAAGCCACATGAAAAAGAAAATTCCAAGACAAGGAAGAAAGAGAAATATTTGTTTATAAAATGTTTTTATTGGTCATAATATATCTCTTTCAGTTCAATCGGCAACAGTGACTTCTTTGTTACTCAATCTGCGATTTTAAATCCTCTATCAATTTTTGTTTCGCTGCCACATGGCAAACCAGTGTTAAAGGTCATGTCATCAAATCTAGTATGTACAACAAGTTTTACATTTTCAGATTTCTGTAATGCCTCACTTTCACGTATGCACCTTAGCGCGTGGATGCATGTATTATGGTAGCATAATTATCATTACAACATTTGCAGCACGTGCAAGTGCTTTTCTGCAGACATGGATCATCAACAATTGATCATATTAATTACGGTTTGGCTAAAGTAGTTAGATTCTTCTAAAACTATTCATTTTACATCTGCAAAGTCACTGAAGTAAAAAAAAAAAAAAGTAATTCGTACAATGTCACCATTTCTCCTTCCCTGAAATTCAATTTGGACGATTGACCAATAGAAATCTTTATTACTTATAACGTAATAATATAAGTAATAACAAGCCTATAAGCTTCTTAGACAGGCAAGGTTACTTTAACACATTCTCTCCTTGTTTCATCTCACTCTTCAACTTGAGATCACATTGGCAACTCTCCTTCTGTGTAAAACATGCATTCAACATAAGAAACAAATAAATAATCAGTATAAAAACATCATTCACACCACCACACATTTTAAGCTTAGCAGTTACGACTTATGTCACTGTGTATAAATGTGTATTGGCTTTGGAAGCCTTCACAATACAACATACCAACCGTCAGCATTATATCACATCAACTCTGAGAACTTTTGATTCATTGATTGTCATAATAATTGAAACCAATCGGTGGGTCCATGGTAAATCAAATATCAAATCATGTAAAGCAAAGTAATACGTAACAAACATCAGTAGCTGAAGAAATTTCAGTCACATCATTTCCTTCCCTTGGAGTAATTTCATGTAAGCAGTCTCTATTATTACATTCTGCAGTAAAGGATGGATTAATTAAGTACAAATGAAGATTTGACCCAATAATTGAGCATTATAACAAAAACAATACGATTGATCACCCTGCTTCAATTCGCCTACAAAATGCTTGACATCTGGCATCTAGCCTTAAATTTGGCAGGAAAGCTCTAACTCAGAATAAAAGGGCTAATTTGATCTTGATAATACGAGTGTCAAACATCTGAGGTTTACAACGCTTCAGTCTATTCTTGTTTCTTGGTAATCTTTACGACAACAACATTTGGGTTTCTCGTGTCAACACATGTGGATGAAGAACAAGCCACAAGGAACAGACCGACCGGTGGAGAGATTCGCTGATTGTTTTCATGCTTATCCCTGGAAAGGGCGGCCCAGGAGGGTGGGAGGGGAGCAAGGGAGGAGGCCTAGCCCTGGAACGGGCTGCTGTGACAATCAAAGCTGCTGGTGCCATCCATCCAAGGCTGCTGGGCCATCAAGGCTGCTTGCAGAAGAAGAGGAGCTGTCATTATTGATCGACTAGGTGGCTCCCCCTGGCTACAAGCAAATTACAAATGGCGGCAATGGCAGAAAATGGCGACCAGCAGTTGGAATGCAGACGAAAAATTGTAAGAAGCTCCCGAAAAACAGACCACACCCTCCCTGGCCATCGAAAAAGACGCCAAAATGTCTCCTATCAAAAGAGACATGATCTGCGCCAGTGGGAAAGTAGCTCGTTAAGTCAAATTCTGCTGAATCTCAGGTTCAAATTCGTCAAGTTTGTCTCATGGGCGAAACGCAGGTGACTGTCATCTTTATCGTTAGAGCAGGTCCTCTTTCAAGATTGGCTACAGTTACTGTAAGATTTTAATTCCGTAAAAATTTCCGTGAAAAACCCAGGGTCTGAGTTGATCCTCAGCATGGACGTACTGAGGCGACTGATGATTCTCAGGCAACGATCCCAGAATTTGTCCTTGTCCTCCTCGACCAGGAATGGTTTGAGGGGGTAACTGATTTCGTTGCCCATGTAGGAGTAGGCAAGGTAGAGACATGTAAGTACGATGACCTGTAGCTCATGCTCGGTCAGGATGTCATCTGTGACCAGGTCCCTGACCAACATGTAGACGAACACCACATTAGCAGGGTTGATGAAGGCGATGTCCTGCCAGCCCTGGAGCAGAAGAGACCGGTCCACCGTCCTCAACCACAAGACTGCATCCCCGGCCTCCAACTGGTTGAGGCGGTGACACTTTTGGCACAGGAACTCCCCGAGGCATTTGAGCAGCTCGGAGGTGGAGGCCTGGATGACCGTCTTCTTGGGGCTTGTGCGGTGTTGGTGGTGGTGGTGGTGGTGTTGGTGATTGTTGTTGATGGCACACACTGCTGTGTTGTTGCTGGCTGACTTCTTCAAGATGTTGTTATTATTGTTCTTGATGATGTCATCTGGTTTGATAGAAGTCGTCTTCAGGTTGTAGCAGGAGATGGACTTGGGGAATGGCTTGGTGTTGTTGTTCTCTACGTCACTCAGGTTGTTGTCTATTCTTCCTGGTATCTTGTTGGAGATCTTCATCATGGCTGTGTTATTCTTCTCCTTCTTCTTGGTGTTCACATTGAACTTCTTCCAGCTGAGGGCGCTGATAAATATGGAATGTTTCTTTAAGTTCTTCTCCTTCACATTCTGGTTTTTGGCATTGTTTAGCATCTCATAGTTGAAGTTGTTGAGGTTGATGTCCTCATAGAGAGGCTTGCGAGGCCGAGGCGAGAATGAGAGGACGGTGCCCATCGTGAGATTAAGTCTGTTTGTCAACAAGGAAAATGTGCAATGCAAAGAGTCTGGAAATTCAAGTTTCAATTGACGCAGCGAACCAGAGACATTAAGATAATCCTTTGGCTGATGCTCACCCACTGAACTGCGACTGAAAGACTAGCCCAGATGTATGCGGGGCACCAAGATGGCGGCCCTGCTCAGAATCTCTTGTGAAAGCCACTGCTTCTCCTCCTAATATAATCCCCGGCCAGCGGCAGGATGCCTTAAAAACGTGTTATATTCCAATGGATAACATTTTCCCTCCTTGTTGGCTATAAACAAACTACTCCAACAGCCCCGATTACTGACAATCCTGGCAGATGTGTCCAGTGAAACTGCTTGACGTTGTCTCCCAAGCCACCAAGAAGGGCATTATCATAGGAAATTAATGCTGGGCAGCTGGTTGTTATGGTAATATCGATCCACCCACAGGTCTGGACCAATGGGAGCGCCACGTCATGATGTCATCCTGCTGCTGCTGGTGCTGCTGCTGCTTCTAAGGATGATGCTGTGGATGCTTTGCTGCAGGCAATGAGGCTTAGCTGCTGCCAAGCTGCTGAGCTGCTGTGAAACTGTTCAGCTGCAGCTGCCACTACCTGTCCTCATGAATTATGCCAACCAGTACTACAGCTTCCCTTGACCTTACTCTGCCATGGGTTCAATGCACCCAGCCCTGCTCTGTATACCACTGATTGAAACACATAGTGCAGTTGTGATTTGCTGTACAAGCAGTTTATCTGACTTACAATATTATGTATACATGTTGTAATGCTTTCTGTGTATTCAGGTGCAAATGAATGTGTCATCACTCTGCAGCTGGGATGCCAATCAGCCAATGTCCATAATTGTTGTCCCTGGCGAGCCAATTTACTGACTTATACTCCACTAATGAATGAGTAATCAATGGTTGTGCAGGATCATGCAAATACTACAATTGATCCACTATTAGGAGACTGCATGAGTAGCAAGCTTTCGACGAGCCATGTTGATACAGACCTTGTAAAGGAAGATTTTTTTAGGTAGGATAAAAGGTTCATGGGCAATCACGAAAAGGGCCGATTCGCTACCCTGGATCTCTAAGTGAAAAAAAAAGGACACCAAACTTTTGAAGTACTCTTCCTTCTCCTAAATGAATTGGTGATGCAAAAAAAAGTAAGGCCAAACTGGTGACCAATACACATGTTCATCTGCAAGTAGTACAACCACAGCCGCAGAATATCTGTATCTTAACTTATATCTATGTTGCTACTCCGAAGAATTCGTGACAACATTTGCTATGCAGATTCCAAACAAAAGGAATTGCTGCAATGAATTGACCATACAAATGTTGACTGAATGGCGCTTTTATCAGCAACTGCGACAAATGCGTCTGGCAACACTTAAACATTTAACCGCACATGCTACACGCATGTAAATGGAAACACAACAATCTCTGTACAATCTATGTTGTGTTGCATGATCTGGATACCAAGTCTATGTTTGCAATTTAAATTGATTTTTTTTAAAAGGGAAATTGCAAATTTATATGCAAATTTATATTGTATCTTTGGGAAATAAACTTCTGGCTGCAAGATAATGACTTTGGTACATATAGCCTATGACAGCCTTGGCGGTTGGAAAATATCATATTGAAATGATTTGCTGGACAATGAACCCAGCTTGCCCACGATTCCTCGAGGTACCAACAGAAAAAAACATTTTTGTCAGCCAGCTCGGAGTTTGCTCTTTTCCTGCCGCAACAGTGCACCCTGTACTCCTATAGACAGTGTAGTGAGAGGCATGCCCTGGGCTACATGTGCCAACTCAATTTTCTCCTGTCACATATAATATCATTACGCCTGAAACGTCATATGACGCCTGACACAGGCTCTATAACATGGTTACATAATATGCAAATTGGATTAACACTTGCGATGTATGTTCGCGTCCAATAAACACGACAGCGTGGACGTGCTCACACATTTATAATACTCAGCATATTAAATGGTATCCTCATATAGATGAACAATTTGAACATAACGTATACCAGTTACTCTGTATTAATGATTTGGTCCAAGAGTTATTCAATATGCAGCCCCCTCCCTTGTAAAAAAACAATCTTCCATATAGCTAAGACTGTCAATGTCAGTGGAATACCTCACTTCTTGCCTTGAAGGGTCGATGTATATTTCAAATGTTGGAGAAAAAAAAAGAACAACAAAGATAAAAAACTCGCTACACACTAGGCGCATTTATTTCCACGCAAATTAAATGAAATTGAATCACTACTTCCAGCAGAACTCCATTGTATGTACCCATGTGGCAACTTCAGGCTTCATTACTTCAGAAAGGGGCTTTTACAAACCATGTAGGCGTATACTATATTGTAGCTTATACATTACCTACACTTCTTTTGCACTTGCACCAGATTAATATGTTGCCCATTACTTAAATTGCTCTGGCCGAATGATGGACAAACAACAGAAACAGCTCATCTCCACAGAAAGTATTTCTATTGTTTTAACACAGCTATTCTCAGGAGAGAGGAGTGCAATAGAATTAATGCAAGTTGCTGTGCATATGGCCCATTGCTGCTGGAGTGTTGTGGGGCAAAGTGCAAATTGCAATACACTTAGCGGGATATATATAGACTATAACTGCACTGCTAATTTAAAAAAATATTCGGTTAGCAAGCTCACTTTGCTGTTGCTTGGTATATACGCTTTCAAGTTTTGGTCATAGGATTATCACGACCCAACATTGGCATACAAAACGCTAATAGTACTGTAAATGTATTTTAATTTAAGCAAAACATTATCAAAATTCCTTCAAACGTGTTGGTTGGCTTTCATGACACATATGTCTGTACATGCACTCATCAGGAGCTTTTATCCTTCTCCTTTAAAAGGGCTTCCCAAACTGTCTGACGTGGCTAAGTTGGTGACTACTGGTCACCTGACTTCTCAGACTCAGATGTCATGTGACAGGAAGTTGCAATATATGAGGGAAGGTCCCACCCTTGGTAACACGGATCTCCAAATGTCAGTATGGCTGACAGAGTTTTATCCGATTCCTGCTCCCTAACATATCGACGATGTCGTTCTGTCCCAAATTTTGCCGAAAATGTGTCCTTCATTGTAATTTTAGGATGAAAATAGTCCGTCGTGTGCGAAGTATTGAACTTTGTCGCTGCCATTATTGCAGGGTGCCCACTTCTCCCATATTTCCTGTAATTCCTATATTTTCTTTGACCTCCTATAATTTCCTATATTTTGGAAAATTCCTACAAATTCCTATATTTTTGAAGTTTTCAAGATATTTCATGCATTTATGCACGATTTTGTCTGCAATAAAAAGTTTTAGCATCTTTTTTCACCTGATATATGAAGTTTTAGGCAAGTTTTGTCTGCGACATGAACTTTTCGGCTTATGAAGGAACCGATTCCGCAATTTGCTGATTGATTTGCTTCCGAATAATTCCTATACATTGTATTGTCCGATTAAAGTAGGCAAAATCCTCTCACATTTACCTATATTTTACCGTATAAAATTCCTATATTCCTATAATATTTCTTGCGGTGTTGTGTGGGCACCCTGTTTTTATGTGAACGAGATTCTCGCTGGGTCATGAGAATCTTGCATAAACGAGGTTTAGACGGACTCGATTTGCAGAAAATCGAGGATGAAATGGAAGAATATATCGTGATAAATATCAGTTATCGTTACAAATTTATTGTGATGTTATCGAATTGTCAAATATCAAACAATGTCTTTAGCACTATTAAAATATGTTTAGTAACTTAAATTGATCAGCTTATCTCTCTAATACAAGTTTTTGTAGTTTAAGTACAGAGTGAATGGTATACTCAATACAGGTAGGCTGCCTTTCTGAGAAGAGGGTCGTCGAGCTTTCTGTACCTTTAAACTTCCACGAAAACAGAAGGGATTTTGTTTCTGTCAAGAGCAGCACTATGACTGTTTCAAGGAACCCATGACATAATCAACAGTGTCATATTTCCATGATATATAGGTAACCTTATATTTCCTGTAAGCAGGGCATGGGCCTGTCTTCTGTGAGTCCTATTAATTAGGTGGATATGACTCATCGCTCCTGCAGTACAATAACTTTATGCAGGGCATACCCAGGACTCAGTTAGCACATCACCATGCATTGAAAAAAAAGGTTTCCACCTGTAGGCCTATTACTATTAGTGAATCATGTACATTGCCCAGCTAAATGGAATGAATACTCTGACAGAGATAACACATCGTATTATTATAAGCTAACTTTTAAAGAAATTTGATTTGATTTGAGAATATCCAAGATCATAGATATAAGGAAATAGGCCTAAGTCTTGAAAGCTACAGTATATGTCAAATATAATGAAATGAATAACTATACGCATAATATTATATTAGTTTCTAACAGTTCAGCCGGTTCTGGGTATCTTGTGATTGCATAGTCATTAAGAGAAAGAAAAAATATTTTAAAAATATGTTTTCTTGATTCTGTTTGTTTTACGTCCATTTATTAACATTGCTAGTACCCTTTCAGAACATTAAGTCACGATTATAATCCGTAAAAATAAACGTGTCAAAAATCAAGTAAATGTATTCTTAAAATCACAAAATCACATAAAATATGGTTACCATAGTCATCTAAAATCACTTTCTCTTACGTTACCACAAAGTTCCCAGGAATCAATACTGGACACTATTTTGGTCCACCTGTTTTGATTGTTATAACGTCATATATTGAAAAAAGAGATGAAGATATTTTTGCGATATATCTTTTGTACATCTTGCTTGATGCCCATACCAGTAGGAACATCCACTTTTGTCAACTACTGTTATTTCTAGTAAATAATTGTATAATTCTTTATGATTTATTAACACAATCTGGGCTCACCAGCTTTGAACAAGAGCTATCAATCGAGGCCACACACAAGATACCACCAGAGAACGACGAAGGCTACTGCAAGGGAACAATAGCACAGGCGTTCCAAGGCCACAACACTGCAGAGATAAACCCTTGAGAAAGATAAGGCCATCTGTGGAGGAGATAACATGCAGAACAAGCTGGAACTCCTCTCCCAACAACATTGGCAAACGACCTGGCAAAAACAGGCAAAACTGGACTCCACAATACGAGTGTTATTAGTTAAATGGCATGACAAAGTAGACTAGGGTTGTGTGCACATACAGTGAGGTTTGAAATATTGAACATAACATTCCCTCAGAAAAAAATCACCATTTCACTGTCTTGAGGTTTCTTCAATGCAGCAATAAAGGGTTGCAGGAGCCAGAGGACCATGGCGTTGCATGAGGTGGGCAGATTTGTCTAGAGCATTGGCCTGGAGGGAGTTGAGGAATCGTGCTTGCCATTGGAAATGACAGGCAACCAGGCAACAGGAAAGCAGAGGAGGCAGTCTGTTTGATATTCAAAGCCAACGGCTCAATGACTTTAAAAAAGATGTGAGGGATGCTGCATTGCGGCCATTTCTGCCGTTTCTGCTCTTGGCAAGAAGAAATGACACGCACAGACCTGTCGAGGCCACTCACCGAGTCTCAGGCTGTCAACAGTCTCTACCGAAGTCCTTCTTGCTTTTTCACTTTTTGGCATGCATGCTGCTGTTTCAACAATCATTTGTTTTTTGAAAATCAATACATTTTGTTGCTGTCTAACAGTGTCTGATTGGTCTGCCCAGTGTCCCAAATTTTGGATGCTGCTTATAATACATCATTGGCTTGAGAAAATGCAAAAATTTGCTGAGAAATTGGATATCCATAATTTAGTTTTGCAAAGACTACACCTGCGGTGGCTTTACTTTGGGAAAAACATTAATTTTGTTTGCTTATAAGTCAAGGTCAAAGTCAAATCACTTTTATTTAAGCAGGTTAGCGTATTCAGTATAAACACTGGTTTACAATATGACCCTAACATAAAACAAGTTTTAAGATAAAAACATAGAAAAGTAGAACTGAATAAAACTACGATATATACAGGGTAATAGCTAATATGATAAAACAGTAAAGCCAGTGGGGTAAAAATATTTCTTAAATTACTCAATCAGTTTCTTATAGGAACTTTATTGAATGGAATTTACATGTATATTTACCAATATTTACAAAGTCTAGCTGTTTGGTGATCTTTCTAACATTTTTTCATCTTTTGTTTTTCTATTTCATTTGTCTGGTAGATTAACAAGCCACGATACACAAATGATTGTTTGGAAAGGGCATTAATGATGCATCACCTATGACGTTAGTGTGTGCATATCCTTCACAGGCTACTTCTCAGACGACCCCAGTCAACCCACAGCCCTCACTAGCAGATGAAGGCACCTTCTTGCCCCAGGGCTAATAGATGGAGGGGGAGCTCAGAGTGGATATCTCATTCGGCTCACGGTGCTGGTCAGTTGGTTTTTATTTGATTTAGCAAGGCTGACAAACACTGGCCTCTTACAGCTGTAATGCCTGACAAATGCATCCCACTGATGGAAAACTCGCCAGGTCTTGCATCTCTTTTCTGCCTTATTTGTTTGTGTTCTGGCCACTCCACTCGCTACAGCTAGCAATAATGAAGTATTGTTTTGTAACTATAGTAAATATGAAGAAAGTCTCAGTATTTTCTTGCAACCAGAGCTAATATGAAGAAGACCTTTCTCAGTATTGTCTTGTAAATGGAGTAAATGCAAAGAAGGTTTCAGTATTGTCTTGTAACCAGAGTAATTATTAACATAGTCTCCGTATTGTTTTGCAACCAGAGCGAGTTAGTGGGCCCATTCAGTGCTTGGGTGTTGGGCTATCAATTTCTAAACATACTAATCTTGCCACGTGGCAATTTGCAGGATAATTGTGTGAATATTCTGACAGGGAATGAACTCAGCTGAGGGATGTTGTTAATTGGGTATTACAAGGTTGGACATAAATACACTATGTCTACCCTCCTAGATGGGCAGAGAGAGAGAGAGACAGACAGACAGACAGACAGACAGCTAGACAGCTAGACAGACAGCTAGACAGACAGACAGATAGATAGATCTATAGCTGGACAACTATAAAGACATATATAGGCAGACAGATTTATAAGCTGATTGATTGACACCTTTATAGAAAAGTATGTGTGAGGCTACATTTCACCTCACTGGCAGCATAACCAAGCCTTATTCAGTTCTATTTTTTCACAAAAATGATACTTCACAATACCTTGCTGTTATATATGGTTATTGGTGAATCTGTACATTTAAATTGCTTGAAATTTCACTTTAATTGCAGTGTTTACTTCCTGAGCCATAGGAAGAGCTAAAACAATGTTTGGGCAGTATTTATCCTTGGCCTCGACACAGCAGTGTCCTTAATTCTGCTAATATCTCAGAATGCTGAAGCTGAGGCATCACCATCTTTTAATAAGAACAGTGTAGTCAGGGAGTCACAGAGGGGAGGTGTGACATAGGGTATGATTACAGTTTTATTGCACATTATGATGGATGGGGCACCCCAGAACAAGAATCAGGCGGGTGCCGCTCCGGCACCCTTGGGCATTCCATTCTGGCGGCCATTTTCCAAAATGGCCGCCAAAACCCTATTATTGGCCATATATCCTCATATAATTGTCATAGGACCATGATTTTTGGGTCTAAACCTAGGTTTTCTGGTATAAGGAATTCAATGAAAGTGGTTTTGATTATGCCAGTTCAATATTCTGGCAGCCATTTTGGAAAATGGCCGCCAAAACCATATTTTTGGCCACTTCTCCTGATATAATTGTCATAGGACGATGATATTTGGGTCTAAACCTATGTTTCCTGGAATGGGGAATTCAATGAAAGTTGTTTTGATGACATCCATGCAATAGTTTGTCCTTTAACCCTCTCCTTAATGCAAGATGGCTGCCATCAAAACTCAAATGTGGCATTACTTCTTGTGACATTCTCTGCTATCTAGTCAAATTCGGTCACTTTCGTTTCTTTTAGTTGACCAGCCAATATATCATTCTTTACTGTTAGAGGCATTTCTTGTTAATTGAAGGTACCTATGCTTATTTGAAGGTTTTTTTAACACAAATCCAATATTAACACTAGTATAAACGTCCGTAGGGGTTTCTAAAGCGGGCCATTTTAAATTGAAGTTGACAGCAGAACAACAATTCCTAGAAATTACTAGTTTAGTTCAGTTTAGTTATCTCAAGAAATATCAACAAATAATTAAGGTTCTAAATGAAGGCTGACGTCAAGAGCTTGATGTCAGCTTTTATTTACAGCTTCTTTGTTTCCTTTTAACTACAACTTGTCAACCCTCCAAAAACTAAATTAATGTTGCCGTCACTATCGAAAATGTCCTTGGAAACTCAAAATCCTGCCATGTATTTTCAGTTCCACTTATTCTTATCACTAGATAACCCACTTCTAACCAATCAAAATGGCTGTGGATGGACAGCCCTTAATGTCAGCTTTCATTTGGCATCTTGGTTTCCTTGTTTCTACAACCGTTAGTCTTCCAAAAGCTAAATGAATGTTGCTGTCATTATTGAAAATATCCTCAGAAACACAAAATTTTCCCATGTATTTTTAATTTCACCTGTCCTTATCACCAAAAAATCATTCCTAACCAACCAATATGGATGTGGTTGGATAGACCTTGATATTGGCTTTCATTTGTCACCTTGGTTTCCTTGTTACTACAACTGTTAATCTTCCAAAAGCTAAATGAATGTTGCTGTCATTATTGAAAATATCCTCGGAAACGCGAAATCCTCCCATGTATTCTAAATTCCACCTATCCTTATCATCAGATAAATCATTCCTCACCAACCAAAATTGATGTGGTTGGATAGCCCTTTATGTCAGCTTTCATTTGACACCTTCGTTTCCTTATTACTATAACTGTCAATCTTACAAGAGCTAAATAAATGTCGCTGTCAATGTCAAAGATCTCCTCGGAAACACAAAATCCTCTCCTGTATTTACAATTGCACCTATCTGTATTACCAAATAAATCATTCCTAACCATTAAAAATGGACGTGGATGGATAGCCCTTGATATCAGCTTTCATTTGGCACCTTGGTTTTCTTGTTACTACAAAAAGAAAATTAAATGTTGCTGTCAGTGGCAAAAATCCCCTCGGAAACACAAAAGCCTCCCATGTAATACGATATGCACCCCATTTATATAGCTCTTGAAAGATTGACAGTTGTAATAGCAAGAGATACCAAGGTGCCAAGTGAAAGCTGCCATTAAGGGCAATCCATCCACATGGATTCTGATTGGTTAGGAGTGAGTTATCTAGTGATAAGGACAGGTCGAACTGAAAATACATGGGATAATTTTGCGTTTCCGAGGATATTTTTGATAATGACAGCAACATTTATTTTGCTTTTGGAGGATTGACAGTGGTCATAACAAGGAAAACTGGGTGCCAAATGAAGGCTGACACCAAAGGTTATCTCTCGACATCCATTTTGGTTCGTTAGGAAAGATTTATCTAGTGATAAGGATGGGTGGAAATAAAAATACACGGGAGGATTTCATGTTTCTGAGGATATTTTCAATAAGGACAGGAACATTCACTAGCTTTAGGAAGATTAACTGTGGCAGTAACAAGAAAACCAAGGTGCCAAATAAAAGCTTATATCAAAGGCCATCCAACCACATCCATTTTGATTGCTAAGAATGATTTATTTGGTGATATGGATAAGTGGAATTGAAAATATAGGGGAGAATTTTGTGTTTCCGAGGAGATTTTTGACACTGACAGCAACATTTATTTAGCTCTTGCAAGATTGACAGTTGAAGTAACAAGGAAACGAAGGTGTCAAATGAAAGCTGACATAAAGAACTATTCAACCACATCCATTTTGGTTGGTTAGGAATGATTTATATAGTGATAACGGTAGGTGGAATTAAAAATACATTGGCGAATTTTGTATTTCTGAGGATATTTTTCAGTAATGACAGCAACATTAATTTACCTTTTGGACGATTAACACTTGTAGTAGTAATGAAACGAAGGTGTCAAATGAAAGCTGACATAAAGGGCTATCCAACCAGATCAATTTTGTTTGGTTAGAAATAATTTATCAGTGATAAGGATAAGTGGAACTGAAAATACATGGAAGGATTTTGAGTTTCCAAGGACATTTTCAATAGTGCAACAACATTACTTAAACTTTGGAGGGTTGACAAGTTGTAGTGAAAAGGAAACCAAGAAGCTAAACAAAAGCTGACATCTAGCTCTTGGTGTCAGCCTTCATTTAGAACCTTAATTATTTGTTGATATTTCTTGAGATAACTAAACTGAACTAAGCTGGTAATTTCTAGGAATTTTTTTTCTGCTGTCAACTTCAATTTAAAATGGCCTGCTGTAGAAACCCCATCGGACATTAATACTACTGTTAATAATGGATTTTTGTTTAAAAAACCTTCTAATAGGCATAGGTACCTTAAATTAACAAGAAATGCCCCTAACAGTAAAGAATGATATATTGGCTGGTCAACTTAAAGAAACGAAAGTGACCGAATTTGACTAGATAGCGGAGAGTGATACAAGAAGTAATGCCACATTTGAGTTTTGATGGCAGCCATCTTGCATTAAGGAGAGGGTTAAAGGACAAACTATTGCATTGATGTCATCAAAACAACTTTCATTGAATTCCCCATTCCAGGAAACCTAGGTTTAGACCCAAATATCATCGTCCTATGACAATTATATCAGGAGAAGTGGCCAAAAATATGGTTTTGGCGGCCATTTTCCAAAATGGCTGCCAGAATATTGAACTGGCATAATCAAAACCACTTTCATTGAATTCCTTATACTATACCAGAAAACCTAGGTTTAGACCCAAAAATCATGGTCCTATGACAATTATATGAGGATTATATGGCCAAAAATACGGAGCGGCACCCGCCTGATTCTTGTTCTGGGGCACCCCATGCACCATTCTATGCAAAAAAACTGTAATCATACCCTATGTCACACCTTATGTACAGGATCAATAGGGCTGACTCCCTGACTAGTGGAGGATGGTACTTTATTAAAGATAATTAAACTCTTGACCTTAGTCGTATTTATGAATGGTCGGTTTTTCATGTGAGTGAATATAATTAAATTCCTCGAATTAATCCAGATAAATATTTAGTCAGAGAAGACATTTCGTGGAAAACTATTTGATATTTCGAAAAAAAAATTGCCATGATCGAAATCATGACTCGTAACAGAAATGTCAAACAATTGTAAATGAAATGCATGTAACATGACATTTGTCTTATAGCTCTTTGCAGATTGACTGTCCACTGGAAAAATATAGTTTCTTCTTTTTAATTTGTAAACTGGCTTTGCCACATTACTAACAGTTACTGTTGGTTTTTGATCTTCTTAGGCCTATCAAGTGCATACCTTAAATAAGTTAATGAGCTTTTTTATTGACACATATGCTGCTAGGTATGATATGTGCCGAATGAAATGATTAAATGATAAAATACAAGGTTAAAACATAGGCTTTGCAGGGGTGAATCTTTAGTGAATAACTTTACAACACCAAATTTGGCATTCCATTGCGATGAACAGGCAAAAAAAATATATTCATGTGTTGACTCATTGACTCCAAGTAGGCAGTTCGTTTGGAATCTAAAGGCAACTGCTCTATGATTTTAAAACTAAGGCTTCGTAGAAACAAACCTTTAGTGAACAATGTTGGAGCCACTCGCCAACTCTCTGGCTGCCAACAGTTGCTCCCAAATAAAAGTGTTTTTTTCTTTTTCACTTTGTAGCATGCATGCCCGGTTAACAATCATTTGATTTTGTAAATCAATACATTCTGTTGCCGTCTAACAGTGTCTGACAGGTTCTGTCCAGAGTCCCAAAATTAGGATGCTCCAATGCTCCCTTTTAATACATACAGCATTGGTTGGAAAAATAGCTTAACGAGAAATACTGATTGTATTTTAGTGCTTGGTATATGACAAAGTATTTCGGCTGAAAACATTTTTACCTTCAGCAAACAAAGTTCGAAGAAGGCATTGTATTCACTTGGGTAAAGATGTTGTCCACCCACCGTCTTTTGATTTAGAGCTATTTTGACTCTTCAATTCAAATAGTTATAAACAAATGGCCGGACAGAGTAGACAAGGGTTCTGTGTTCACATATAATGTGACGTCATCACACGAAGCAGAAGCAACACAAGAATTTACGTGGAAAAAAAGCACAACTGACCAGTCAAGAAGATGTTATCAACGTTTTTGAATGCTGCAAACTTTGTAAGAAGTATCCAAGCATCTTGAGGAAGTGGATAAGTGAATCCGACTTGAGTATCTCAGTGAAAAAACACGATTTTGTCTTTCCCATTGACAATCTTTGCAAAATGTGAATCTCAAGGAAAACACAAGATGGCAGTGTAAACAAAATCCAGATTACGGCGCCACCTGGTGCTTTTGTTTAAGAATGACTTTTTTTGCAAAGCAATGGCCAGTCTAATTCAAACAATGTTCCTTTAAAATGTCATTTGGAAGAAAAGGAAGAACAGCTACAAGATCCCAATCTCATCTTCCTGTATTACAGCCCTCCCAGACTCCCTCACCCAAGACTCCCTCTGGAAGAAGCAAAATGAATGCCCCAGCAAATATTGAAAATTTATTGAAAGAACTATCAAATGACTTGAAGTCCCATATCAAGTCAGAAATTGAACAATTGAAAATTCATTTTGAGAACAAATTTAAAGAAGCCATGGACTACGTAGACAAAGAAGTAGGAGCAGTTGCTCAACGATTAAATAGTGTCGAAGAAAAAGTGAACAAAATTGACAATTTCCAAATGAAAAGCTTAGAATTCGATCCTGTGAACACTATCATTGCTGACAACGTTCCCTATGATGAAAACGAAACAATTGACATTTTGAAAGACAAAGTTACACGAATGATAAGACGTGACCTCGCAGTGAATGTGCCAATTGTTCGTGTGTTGAGAATGAAGGAAGGACCCCCGAAAGTGACCAGATTTGGTATGTTGAAAAAACCTGGCTTAGTCAAAGTTCAATTGAACTCGGTTGAAGATAAAGTACAGATCTTGAGGCAGAAGCAGAACATCAAGAATTCGCCCGAATTTAGTAAAGTATTCATCAGATCATCAAAACCGCATGCAGAGAGACTGATGGAGCAAAATTTGAGAACGATACTTGACCTATTGCCCGACGGAAACGAATACTTCATTACTGGAAACGGAAGACTCGTGAAAAACAACTGGCCCAGATACAACAATTATGTCCCACCATCAGCACCCCCCATGCCCAACAACGCAACGCTTGAAAAAGAAGAACATGGTCAACAAATTCTAGAGCACGAAACAAATCGCGAACACATGCGCCCTCTCCAAAACGATCGCCCATTCCAGAACAATCTACACCAACACCACATGCCCTCCCGTCAAGATGATCGCCCCCTCAGAAACAACTTTTGGAACCAAAGACATTAGGACAATCCCCAGCCCTCTTTTTGTGATTTAAATTTTGCATCATGGAATATAAATGGATGGACAGATAGAAAGAGTGACAATTTTATTAGCATTATTAATGAATTGAATTTTGATATATTAGTTTTAATTGAAACACATCTGAAACCAAATGATAAAATTGAAATTTCCGGATATGAAACATATTGTAATAATAGAACTCATAGACATGTCAACTCAAGACGTAACTTTGGTGGAATTGCTGTCATTTTTAAAAACTCTTTTTTAAACAAATTCAAGATAGAATGCAAAGGTATTCTTGAAGGTATCTCAGTATTTATAATTTCACATGAGGATACTTCTTATAAATTTTTATTTGTTGCTGTATATTTACCACCTGAAAATTCCCCATTGGGTAGAAATGCGGAAGAATTCTTTGAATTTATTACAAATGTGATTTACCAAAATGCTGATGAATGTGATTCTGTGTACTTGTGTGGTGATTTTAATGCTAGAATTGGATCCAAGCAAGATATTATATCAGTGTTAGACAATGTACCAGAAAGGAAAAATCTAGACAAAATATCAAACAAACACGGTGAAGCTTTAATTGAATTTTTGTTGGAAAACAAATTGTGTGTTATAAATGGACGTTTGAATAATGAAAATGATAATTATACTTTTATTTCTACCAGAGGGAAATCTGTTGTAGATTATTTTATTACATCCATTGACAGCTTTAATACTTGTGTAGCTTTTAAAGTACTTAATTCTAAAAATATATTTGAAGATGTATGTAATATCTAAAATACTGATATATCTGGTTGTATTCCTGACCACTCATTACTAAACATAACTGTTAGAATACCAATAATAGATCTGTCAACAATACACACTCCTGATTCCATTGATATAACAAGTGATGATATTTTTAATCACGTACCATATACTTACTTTAAGCGATTTCAAATAACTGATATTCCTGAACAATTTCTTTCATCAAACCAAGTAAATTTTGATTTTCATTATATTTTAGAAAAAATTGAACAATGTTCAAATCTCAATGATATAGATAGTGTGTATGCTAATCTATGTGAAATTTACTATCAAGAAATGGACAAGTGTTTTAAAAAAAAGAAGATATTACCAAATCAGAAAAAAGGTTTAAAAAAATGTTGTAAACCTTTTTGGTGTGATGAACTGCAATCTTTGTGGAATATCTTAAGAGAAAAAGAAGATTTTTTCTTAAAAGAACAAAAAAATAACAGAAGGGAGGAAAGACTTGATTTTTATGATGCTCAAAATAATTTTGATCGAACGTATAGAAAACTAGAGAGGAAATTTAAAAAGGAAAACTTGGAAAAAATAGAAAATATTTCTGTCAAAGATCCAAATGAATTTTGGAAACTATTGAAAAATCTTGGTCCTAAAAAGAAATATTGTATTCCTTTTGAAATTTATGATGAAAATGGAAATGTAGTTAATTCACATCATGCTGTAATGAACAAATGGAAAAATGATTATCATGGATTATATAATGAAAATTTGGTTAATTGTAATTTTGATGAGAACTTTTATCAAGAAGTAACTGATAATCTGTCATATTTAAGAAATGTTACAATTGGTTTAGAAGGTTTGAATCATGAATTTTCTGAATACGAGGTTCACAAAATTGTCATGAATACAAAAAATAATAAGGCTGTAGGTCTTGATAGTATACCATATGAAATTCTAAAAAATATGATATCCATTCAAACTTTAAGCTCTTTATTTAATAAAATCTTTTATTTATGCATCTTCCCCGAATATTGGAAATTTGGAATCATTATGCCTATACCCAAGTCTTCGCTTTCTGATCCTAGAATTCCCCTCCAATACCGTGGCATTACACTCTTATCAACAATTTATAAGATTTTCACTGCTGTATTGAACAATCGACTTATAAATGTTGCAGAAAATGAAAAGGTGTATAAAGACGAAAAAAATGGTTTCAGAAGGAAAAGGTCATGTTTAGAACATATTTTCAGTATAACATCCATTATTAGAAATAGGAAAATTAAAAAATTACCTACATTTGTTTGTTTTGTTGATTTTGAAAAAGCTTTTGACAGAGTAAATAGAAATTTGCTATTTCACAAATTACTGAATTATGGTGTATCTGGTAAATTTCTTGATATATTGAAATGTATTTATACTGATGCAAATGCAGGTGTTTGTGTTAATGGATATATTAGCAATTGGTTTGAAGTTAATCAAGGAGTAAGACAAGGTGATTCTTTGTCAGCAACTCTGTTTGGTTTATTTATAAATGATATTGTGGACGAGTTCAATGATTGCATTGGTGTTAAAATTGGAGACACAAATTTGAAATGTTTGTTATATGCTGATGATATGGTGTTAATAAGTGAGACTGAGACTGATTTACAGAATATGATATGTAAACTTGAAAACTGGTGTTGCAAATGGAAAATGAAAGTTAACATTGATAAATCAAAAATAATGCATTTCAGAAATAAGACTCAAACTAAATCAGACTACAAATTTGTTTATGGTGATGATGAAGTTTGTTACGTGGAAAAATACAAGTATTTAGGCACAATTCTAGATACCCATCTAAACTTCGAATTAACAGCTGATTCACTGGCAAATTCAGCTAACAGAGCACTAGGAAGTTTATGTACAAAATTCAAAGCAAACAATGGTTTTGGATATAAGACTTATACTAAATTATATGATTCAGGAATTGTTCCAATTTTAGATTATGCAGCTGGAGTTTGGGGTTTTAATGTTTCTAAAAGAAGTGAAATTGTCCAGAACAGAGCCATAAGATTCTTTTTAGGAGTTCACAGATTTGCATCAAATTTAGCTATTAATGGGGACATGGGATGGATTTCTTGTATTACACGTCATAAGTTAGAAATGTTGCGATTATGGAACAGATTATTGAACATTGAGAATGATAGAATAGTTAAGAAAATATTTGTATGGGATAAGTCAATATGCAAAAATTGGAGTAAAGAAATCAAATTAATTTGTGAAGAAATCAGTATGTTGACAAATTTTGAAAATAACACTTTTATCAATGTACAGAATGCCAAAGAAATTCTACACAGAAATTATTGTGAGAGATGGCGAAATGAAATCACTGTTGTACCAAAATTACGCTTTTATAGTATTTTTAAAAAGAGCTATAATGTAGAAAATTTTGTAATTAATATTCAAAACAGGAGAAAGCGTGCCCTTTTATCACAATTTAGATACGGTATTCTACCATTAAGAATAGAAACTGGACGTTTTCAAGACACTCCAATCGAATACAGATATTGTCTTTTTTGTAACTTCAACTACATTGAATCTGAAATGCACTTTATCTTTCATTGTCCCTTTTATAATGATATTAGATTTGAGTTCTTCAACAGGATAAGACAAATTAATTTCTTTTTTGACTTATTAAATGATGACAGAAAAATTGAATTCCTGATGAAAGATGATTGTATTAAAGAAACAGCTAATTTTATATGTAACGCTTTTGAAAAAAGACAAAGTGCTTTGTATACATAGTTTAATTTACGTAATTGTCGATACTTGTCAATAACAATACGATACTTGTAATTATATATGTCGACATCAAATTAGCAATATGATATTTGTAAATATGTAAATAGGCCTAATGAAAATTAACATTCCAAGAGTTTGAATTATATATCTACTAGTATAACTCGAACAAAGTTTATATTTTTTGGGATTGCTATTACATATTGGACTAATGTATATATGTATATCAACAAATCATTTCAAATTTAATTCAAATTTGTATTATTCAACGAAAATTCTGTTATTTTGATGTATTATTGTTTTTGAAGTGAATTGTAAGCCCAAGAGGGCTGGGGGCTAGAATGTGAGCCCATTTCACGTAAATAAAGAATTTCTCTCTCTCTCTCTATAACCAGGCTTGAAGTATTGAGCATTATAAAATATCCGAAGACAAGAATCATCGCTTCACTGTCTTCAATGCAGCAGTAAAGGGTTGCAAAAGCCAGAGGACCATGGCATTGCATGAGGAGGGGAGGTTTAACCAGAGCATTGGGAGTTGAGTCGTGCTTGCCATTGGAAATGACAGGCAACCAGGCAACAGGAAAGCAGAGGAGGCAGTCTGTTTGATATTCAAAGCCAACAGCTCAATGACTTAAAAAAAAATATGTGAGGGATGCTGCATTGCGGCCATTTCTGCCGTTTCTGCTTTTGGCAAGAGGAAACTACGTGCACAGACCTGTCGAGGCCAATCACCGAGTCTCAGACTGTCAACAGTCACAGCACTTCTTGCTTTTTTCCTTTTTGGCATGCACGCTGCTGTTTTAACAATCATTTGTTTTTGAAAATCAATACAATTTTGACAGCGTCTGACAGCGTCAGACAGTGCCTGTATCACAAATCTAGGATGCTGCTTATATTACAGCATTGGCTCGAGAAATTGTGAAGCTTATTTTTCATTCAGCTGCACAGCAAGAGTATATGGATTGTTAATGTAACTTTATTGAAAGGAATTTAAATATATATTATGTTTACCAATATTGACAAAGTCATGCTTTTTTTATCTTTGTAATATGCATTTATTGTCTTTAGTTTCTCTATTTCATTTATCTGGCAGATTTACAAGTAAACTATTGTTTGCAAACAGCATCAATGCATCATCTATGGTGTTAGTGTGTGCATATCCTCAAAGGCTACTTCACAGATGATCCCACAGACCTCACTGGCAGATGAAGGCACCTTCTTGCCCTGGGGCCAATACGAGATTGGGGGGGGGGTAGCTCAAAGTGGATATCTCATTCTGCTCACAGTGCTGGTCAGTCGGTTTCTATTTGATTTAGCAAGGCTGACAAACACTGGCCTCTTGCAGCTGTAATGCCTGACAAATGCATCCCACTGATGGAAAACTCGCCAGGTCTAGCATCTCTTTTCTGCCTTATTTGCTTGTGTTCTGGCCACTCCAGTTGCTACAGCTATTGCCATAATGAAGAAGATCTTGGTATTATCTTGTGATTAGAGTAAAATATAAAGAGGATATCAGTATTGTCTTCCAATCAGAGCAAATCAGAAGGCCCATGAGTATCTTCCTCCAAGATTGAGAAAGAGACAGACATGCAGCAAGATAGACAGCAGACAGACAGACAGCTACTCAGACCTATGCCAATTGTCAATAGTAATGCCATGCAGAAGCCACTTTTGATTTTTATTGTCAAAAACTGTGTGTGTAGGTCTATATTCAATTCTGAATGTTTTCAAATCATTATTTTTTTTGTTATTTAGACAGGACACTCTGCAATGGTGCGATGTTTAAGGGCGAATTTGTAAATTTGGCTTAATTGGTCAAAATTTCATTTTAAATATTGTGTTTACTTACAGAGCCAGAGGAAGAACAAAAACAATGTTTTTAGGAGGTGCTTATCCTTGGCCTCTGCACAACAGTGTCCTTAATTCTGCTAATATCCCACAAGCCTGCCTGAAACTGAGGCATCACCGTCTTTCAATGTGAACAACTACATGTACTTGATGGAAGGATGACACTTTATTAGGATAATCAACTTCTTGACCTTGATCGTGTTTATGAATGATCGGTTTTTCATTAGAGTCCTACCATATTTTCTGTTTTGGGCACTTGCACTTGCTCAAAAACTTTTATGAAAATATATTCCATAAAGCTTCTTTCATTTTAAAATTTTTGTGTATCCCCTGTCTTCTAAGGTTGAACCAGATATATGCCTGAGAAATTTCAGAGTTTTGTAGCAAGTCCAAGTTCCAAAACCAGAAAATATGGTAGGGGCCGGGTCAAATACTTACTTTCCCCACTGTATGTATAATGATTTTTAAAACTGTATATGTAATAGGCCTATGTGCAAATCTCTAAAATCCTTGTAACTAAAACAATAGTAAGGCTTAACAAGAATACTTACACAATGTCATATTATGATGAAATTGTATACATTAAATGATTAAGGAAATACAATCTGTGAATTGGAGCTGGAAGCCACAGAAATTATTTTTTTCAGTATTTTTTCTCGGTTTTCAAAATGAATCAAATACATACATCAATCAGACCATCAAAAAAGGCAAAAACTCCATGATATGTTTACCAGTTTGATGATCTCGAATTATTGAAAAAGTGTCTGATGGGCAACACAAGATGCTGATCCAAAAACTTACTCTCGTGGATGCTGATCTAGTTTCAATGGCCTCCTAAATCCTAAATTTTGCACAAGCAGACAGATAACCAAGTTCATGACATCTGATAACAAATTTTTAATTTAATTTATCTTCTAATATCCAAGGGTTTAGTGAAGTTTCTGGAACAGAAGGACTCTAAGTGCCTCACCAGTGCACCAGGGCCCATGGAGGGGTCTCAGAGAGGCATCTCATCCATTGCACGGTGCTGGTCAGTTAGTTCCTATTTGATTTAGCAGTGCTGACAAACACTGGCCTCCCGCAGCTGTAATGCTGACCAATGTATCCCACTAATGGAAAACTTGTCAGATACATCTCTTTTTTCTGCTCAGCATTTATTTTCTGCTTTATTTGTTAGTGTTCGTCCAACCCCACATGCAATAGCTATTGCAAGGATGAAGAAGGTCTCAGTATTGTCTTGCCATATTAGTAGGTTAGGGTCATGTAGAGCTTGGATTATCAATTACTGAACATACTAATTTGGCCGCGTAACATTTACTAGATGATGAGTGTGATTGTTCTGCAGGATATGACCTCAGGTGTGGGGCTTGGTTAATGAGTTATTTTTCAGCTACAGGAGCTATAGGATATTGTGTATCTGCCTCCAAATTAAGAGAGAGACAGACATGTAATGTAGCAAGACAGACAGAGAGACATCTACTCTAACATATGGCGATTGCTAATATAGTAATGCCATGCAGAAGACATGTATTCGAGTTTTTCAGGCAATGATGTGTAGGTCTTTAATCCATTCAAAATGTTTTCAAATAATTCACCTTTTTGTTATTCAAACAGGATGTTTTTCAATTGTGTTTCGTTTCATGGTGAATCTGTAAATTTGACTTAATTGGTAGAAATTTCTTTTTCATAATGGTGTTTACTCCCTGAGCCAAAGGAAGAGCTGACCAATGCCACGGAGATTCTTAATGACTTCTCATCCTTGGCCCTGGCACTGCAGTGCCCTTAATTCCGCTAATAATCTAGAAGGATGAAACTGAGGCATCAGCACCTTTTAATGAGAGGAATTAATTTGGGAAGGATGGCACATAATTAAGGACAATCAAATCTTTTTAATAAGAATAGTTGTTTTTCATTAAATTTACTAATTCAATTTCTTAAACCTATCCAGGTGATTATGAAGTTAATGAATATATTTGTTTTGTGCCAGATTCTCAGATGTGTTCAAGTTTAGTAGGAGAACATGGGATAAAACATTGGGGCAGTGGAAAAAAATAGTTATTCGCATTTCCTCGAAATGTAAAGGGCATCCATTTGATTTCTTTTGAGAATAATTCTATTTGCATTTTCTCCTGCAAATTAAGTTTTGCTTAATTTTACTAAATATTTAGTTGTTTTTGGAAATGCAACTGTGTCTCCCATAATTCAAGCAGCTGAACAAAATATCTTGTAGATGGTTTCCTTATAAGGTAGTTATCAGCTTGCTTATAGCTCTTTGCGGATTGGCGGTCCAATTGAAAAATTAATTTTCGTATTTTCAATTTGCAAACTGGCTTCGCCACATCATTGACAGTTTTCTGTTGGTCTCCTAATATTCTTACTTGATTAAGTTACTAAGTCATTTTTTTAAATTAGTTTGTTTATTGTCACCTATGCTGCTAGATATGATAAGCACTGAATCAACTGATTAAGCATAACTGACACAAACAAAACATTTTTAAGCCTGTGACATCACACAACCAAGTTGAAAGTTAATTTTGAAACTGTCTGGACTGCTAATCCGCAAACAGCTCTAATGCTTATACACTCCTGCTCATAGACAGGCGTCAAAAACAAAGCGACCACAAACAGAAACACAAGCAGCCTCACGTGGTACTTAGCTCCAGGTGATGAGCGTCCAATGCATGCGCATGTGTACCAATAATATTCTATAGACAATACAAGCGTATGCAATTCGAATTCTGAGATTGCAGGAGAAGAGCCATTTTGCAAATAACACACAGATATTGTGCAAATGCAATAGTTGACCTTGTACATCACACTTATTTTGATAATGTTCTGGCATACAAAGTATTTTTTCTTTTATAGTATTTGCATATTTTAAAGAAATACAAAACTGATGGGAGCCTATGTCAAAGTCACATTACAAATTCCAATTAGAATACAACCATAGCAGTGATCACAAACTGGTATACATTGTTTGTTACTATTTTTGCGTTCAGCAGTTAGACATGAGATAAAAATGTATAAGAATCTGCAACTTATCGAAACAACAACACCCAACAATAACTGTGAATTTTGAGAAAATGTTTTTCATAGTCAACTGTCAAATTTGATGGATTAAATCGATCTACAAGCCCTGATATACTACGTATGTCTATCAATGACTGGTACTACCGCTCATGGTCCAATGTCATGATGTACTACAATAGGTGTTCACTGGGTCAATGGCATCCGTCCACCATCCATGACATTGGTAATCCTTTATGTGTCCCAGGATTAATGCAATCCGTGGCCTAAATGCTTGTAAACTAGACGATGTCCAGTGGGATCAGCACACCAAATTCCATAGAACTCCTTTTAAAACGAAAAATCCAAGGTCATCTGAAGAACACTTCCAATGCTCATTGCTGTTCACTGTTTATCATTACAGATGATTTCATAATTGTAGACACTGAGACTGACTATGATTTTTTTTTCTCTAGGAAATATGTTCTATAGGGGATAAGATAAAACTTCATTTAACGTCGGTGGTGACAATAAAAACAATCAACATATTAAGCTATATATAGCTTTTTACCGACAATTTAAAATAGCAAAACAAGTTGAAATTATGAAGTTACGTACAAATGAAAAAATGAGTGAAATGTTGTTGCCATGTACTGTACTTATTTGACTAATATAAATTGTTGCAATAATATTCAAGTCATAAATATATCAATTACAACGAGTTTCTCAGACATAATATACAAGTTCCACAATCGCATTGATTGAAGTAGTTGCCTTTCCGTAAGGTGAACTTGAAGGACCCAATGTCATCTAAACATTTTACATGAGAGGGCAGAACATTCCATAATGAAGGACCTTGATAACTAATCGACTTCTTGCCATATTGAATCGTGTTAAATGCTGGTTGGACCAATTTCTTATTGTCTCGCATATTGTATGAAGTAATTTGTTTATCAAAAAATGAAGTATCCAATGGGGGTGCAAAGCCATTTAGTACCTTAAAAACAAACTCAACTATGTTGTTTTTAGAAGTTACATGCAACATCCTTTTATCTGTTTTTACCAATAGGTCATTATATGTACTTACATAATCATTGCAAACAAGTCTTAAAGCTCTTTCATTTAGTTTTCAATTTTTAATAAAAGTTCAATTTTAAAGATGACATACACCAACCCCTGAACAGTAACTTGAACTTCCAGAGGAAGACCATGGATGTTTGATGACTTCCGGTGAAGGATGAGCTGTGTTGATCGACTGCAATGCCATCTGGTGGAAAACAGAAGCAAACTGATTCCGTGATGGCCTTGACACAGCAGTGTTTACAATAATACTGCACTCAGTAGATCATCTTGGCTGGATGTGAGGCTTGGATGGCTATGGCCTTTAAATTTGCATCTGTCGCATTCAATGTTTAGATTTATCAAAGGTACGTACTGCACTGGTTATCAAATTTTTGATTTTGAGCTAGCAGCAGCACTTATTTAATGTAATGGCAATGGTAGTGCAGGGTTATTAAATAGACTAGTGCACACCCTGCTGATGCTGCAAGACCCCTTCAAATCATGAATTGCAGCGAAGCAAGAGTCATGACATGTTCAAAGCTAAAACAATCAAGGACTGATTGTCAGCTGCCTTCATGGCTATTTGCAGATTCATTTTATTCTACCTCTCATTTGCAACCATAATATCCACAATTTTGTTGCATATATATTTTATCTAATGACAGAGGCCAAGGACTAAATAATCGTGTCTTTATAAATTTGTCACAAGTAAATTCATTTATTTGTATATATTATTGGCAACTAAGTCTAGAATTGAGCTTTGGTCTAAGCTTATGATTTCAATGCTCTTTCAGATGCAGGCTCCAGGAATGGTGACAATCAAACATGAATTTTGGGACAAGTCGGTCATAACTGGCAGGGCTGATTTGCTATGCAACTGTATGCCTGATTCTGTCATTCCGAGAGCAGCTAAGGAAATACTTTCATCCATGCCCTCCAATCCAAATTATGAGGTACAATGACCATAAATGAAGCTATTACTTTTTAAAGCTGCATCAGAATGTTAATTTGCTCTGCCAGAGCAGGTGCAATGAGCCGATATTTGTTGAACTGTTCAGTCAAATGCAAACGGTATGCATATTGTTTGGTTGAGGTTTGTAGTGGAATTAGTGATATCCTTCTGGCAATTCCCAGTAATCAGCCGATTAAGGCTTTCGGGAAATTGTCCAGCATTAGAGTTTTATTATATTGTTTTGATGTACTTGTGATATGATATTGTCAATTTACTCTAACACAAACAAACATCAATCAAACATCAATCAAACATCAATCAAACACATATCTCATTCTTTCCATTGCAGCAAAAGATGGAGTGTGAAGGACCAATCCGGGAAGTGAAGATGAAATCACTCGGTGGTCCTTACTTTGCCGTGACAGTGAAGTCCCAGTCCAGGGATCCACATATGATGCACGTCCTAAACGATGTGCTGTTTCAAAATGGCTGGCTAATGACAACTTCCTATTATGACAGGGGCACGGTCTATCACACATGGAGTTACAAATGCTAATTTGCTGCCTTAATTTAAAGACTTTCCTGTGGATTTGTACACTGTAAATTTTGAAATTTCAAGTCAGCTCAAATGATTGAGTGAGATGGTTGCACAATTTGTTTGAGCTAACACAGCTTGATGTTGTGAGTTATGATAATCTTTCTGTTGTTATAAGAAAAAACAACAAGCTATGATAGCTCAAAGGAATTGTGCAACCATCTCACTCAATCGTTTAAGTTAACTCAAAATTCAAATTTTACAGTGTAGGTTTTTAGAGTCTCAATTCTCAGGTGCTTGCAAAACGTTTTACTGTTAATTTACTCAAGAGGATATACTTGATTTGTTTTGTACTGAATTGACTGTGAGATATGTACAGTACACACTGTATTACCTATGATTCAATTTCTTGCAAATGATAGCCTGACTTTTATGTCAGTTATGTGAGTAAATCTGGTGTGCAAATAAATATATATATCAGGTCTTTATGTATTTTGTTCCCATAGGATTTTCTGCTGAGAATTGGATCAAGAGGATCCGAAGAATTTAGATTTGGATAACAATTGATAGCACAAAGTTTTGATAGCGTGTAGCAATAAATGGTATAACGTTAACAAAAGAGACATTGCTACAACAGTAACTTATATTGGGAGATGAGAGAATCACACAGAGATTGACCGGTTACTTCAGTATCCTCTACTAAGGTGGTGTCCTCCAAAGATACACATTTTAATATGATCATGTTGTCAACCATTTTATTGCATTGAAACTAGTGATTACCTCAATTCTCTTCTAAGGATTCTAGAAAAGACATGATAAATGATTTGTAACTTGATTTACTCTCCGATTCCTCAAGATTGCGTCATAAATATTGGCTTCATGTCATCAGGATTGCCATTGTAATGTTGGTGTTCAGCAGTGAGGCCTGGAGCGCTCTGGGGCCACCTGGTGCATATAATGTGAAATAGAAATAACAAGATGGTGGATGGTGGATCGTAAACAGTGGTTGCACAGCAGCAGCTAGCAGTTATGTGTATGATTCAGAAACACACACACCGTTTGGAACAAGAAGATTGTGCACAAGGCAAGCCTAAAACTTTTTAAAATGTTGAAATGCAACTGGAGGTGAATAACACACATGACAGCAGACAGCTGCATTGTCTTGGCATTGATAGCTTTTCAAAATGGCATGATGCTGAACACAGGCTCATTTCCAAGCATGAATTAATGTTCATGGCTATCCATGACCCAATCTTTAAAACTCAAACTTACTTTAACCTGTCTTCATTCATGTTAAATTATTTTTACAAGTTTGATGGCTACCAGCCTGCTGTTATTGCAATTTTTGGCATGTTATTTCCAGTCTAATGTGTTTCCCCTGCATATTGGCTGGGGTATTTGTGTATGGCCTTTCATTGTCTGGTGCTAAAATGAAGCCTGAATATTCCTATATATAGCCCAACATTCCTGGCTACCAAAAGTATGCAGAAAGGAATTACTTGTTGTGTTTCAATTATTCTGTAGAAAAGCCCTTATTGGGTGTCTTATCACCGAACATTCACAAAAAAACAATCGAAAATATTAGTCCACTCTATTTAATTTTAAATTAGATTGTATAGTGTTCAGAGGAAGTGATTTCTATTTTATCCACAGTTCTCGAATTCAAACCACTTTTTTGGTCATAAAAATGGATTATTTGAGTGAAGGATGCATGCAAGCAAGCAAGGAAGTAAGCAAAAAAAGCAGAGAAAGAGGTACTACCCGAGTACATCAGTAGCATAGTGTGTAACCTATATAGGAATCGTGGCATGACCTGTTGGACACGGTGTAATGTTGAAAGCTGATACAGTCTTCTTTTATGATGTTAAAGATAGCCAGACAGCAACTAAGTGCTGACCAGTCAAGTGAAAACTCGCATGCATGTCAGTGCACTGCTGAGTGTAGACCTGGTCATATCAATTTATTCAACTTTTGGAACCATGATATAGGCATTTTTGTCCTGTCTATTTCATCTTGGGAATTTGATTCAATTTCACATTTTCAGATGCAGGCCCCAGGAATGGTGACAATCAAGTATGACTACTTTGACAAGTCAGTCATAACTGGCAGGGCTGATTTGCTATGCAACTGTATGCCAGACTCAGTCATCCCAAGAGCAGCTAAGGAGAGGCTTTCAACACATGCATCTATGCCCCCCAATCAAGATTACGAGGTACAAATGAGTATCTGTGAAGCTGCTACACTCTAAAACCACCTCCCTTAATTTGTATTGCAGTTATTAAAACAATGATACCCGCCATAAAAACAACATTTTTACCATGAAATGGCATTTTTTATATTTCTTATGGTAGCTTCCAGTAAAGAAATGCGGCTGGTTTTAATGTGTAGTTATTGAAGGTGTATCAGAATGTTACAGTAGACGTAAAACAAGTGTTTACAGAAAAGCTGTTGATGGTCTTCTATGACCTCACATGCACATGTATGTCCTATCATATACATTGAAATGAAGTGTCTATTTTGTTATTCAGTATTCTATGACCTCATTGATGAGTGGTATGACACGTAAAATGGCTTGCCCTGCTAGCATTGCAAGTATAGGATATGACCTCACAAACTTCTAATGAGTCACACAGAATTACATAATAGGGATAGGAATATGAACCCACAAGAAACATTCGAGCACTTTTCTGTAAGCACTCGTTTTTCGTCTATTGTAACTATCTCTGCTGAGTGATAATGTGACAAGCAAATTTTTCTTTGATAGTCATGCAGTGAGGATAATACTGCAAAAGAAAACAAGGACAAAATGGATCCACATGCCCATTGGCAGCGTGTTTCCAATGGGCGCGAGTCCGGGCTCACATTCATTAAATTCATAATTGCTGACGTTGATTGCAATACCGCAAAAGCTTAGTGTAAACCTATTTATAAAATCTGTGTCATTATCAATGTAATCAGGCAGTTTTATACTGGACACCTATACATGACCATAATCTGGACACAATTTATACTTTGCTATATATATTTTGTCATATATTAAAAATCGCTTCTACCAATTGTGTCAACCTCATGTTCTCGTATCTACAATAACCGAAGAAAATTGATGACGAAAACATAACGACACTTTTCAGAGGTGTAAAAAGTTTAACTTAATAAAATTAATAATTTCCCAGTTTTGGTGAAGCAAATAAATTATTTTTTGGTGGTCTTTAAGTAAAAACAATTCTGGTGTGGGTATAACATGGTGTTTGCTTGAGAAACAAATATATTTGGGTGTTGCATGCTTGATTGCCGATGAGGAAAACTCCAAGCCCTGTGGTTGCCTCCCAGGTTTGTCCGAAAAAGGTCCTCAAGCAGCCATAAAATGATTTCATATGTCATCAGAAGTACCCAACCATAAAAATAATGTTACAATATAAGTAGACCTCCAGTTGATAACAAAATATGATCTAGAAGCAAATTCAAGATATACAGTCTCTTGAAAAGAGAGATAGGCTAACTCTAACTTCATATTGTCTGCTGACTTAGGCAAGAAAAATGCAATTAAACTACAAAAACTAACTCTTATACAATACATATATGGAGGCTCATGAAGTATCAAATATATAATGGATCTACAAGTAGTATATATCTTAATATATATATCAATATATTTGTAAAAATCAGAGAAGACATTTTCAAAATATTAAATCTCATTCAGGGAGGGGGACTTGCCATACAAACAGTATATCTACATCTTTTTCCATTGCAGCATAAGATGGAGTTCGAAGGACCAATCCGGGAAGTGAAGATGAAATCCATTGGCGGTTCTTACTTTGCCATGACAGTGAAATCCCAGTCCAAGGAGCCACCTATGATGCACGTCCTAAACGATGTGTTGTTTCAAAATGGCTGGCAATTGGCAAATGCCTATGTAGATAGGGCCATACTCTATCACACATGGAGTTACAAGAGCTAAAATCCTGCCCTAATTTACAGACTTCTTTTGGTTGAATGATGCCATTTCCGTGGAGTTCTTCCTTTATTGTAAACATGATGTTTTCCAATACAAATATTGGTACGTTGAGTTGTAATAAAGTAATAGTGAATATATAATGATAATGTACATAATTGTATGATCTGTTTTATGGGATTTTAGAGTATCAATTCTCAGGTACTTGCAGGGTTTTGTTTTGTATGATCTATTTTATGGGATTTTAGAGTCTCAATTCGCAGGGTTTTGCTATTAATTTACTCAAGAGAATATTTTATTACCTGATTAGTTTTGTACTGAATTGACTATGAGATGTGTATATTTATAGTGTGTCCTGTAATTCAATTTCTTTTGCATCGCAGCATGACTGTTGTGTTATAATGTCAATAAATCTGGTGTGGAATTATTGCTATATGGTGATTATGCATTTTATGTCCTAGAAATTTTCTGCTGCAGGAGGAATTTGATCAAGGGAATTGAAAGTTTTTGAGGTGACATGCAACCCATGGTACAAAGTATAAATATTAAATAGCTATAATGGCATAACAGCAGAGAAGTTGATATAGCAGTGTTGAAGTGCTTGCACAAGTTTATTGCACATGGTCGAAGCCGGCAACTCCAGAAAAACAATATAAAGACATACATGTCAGAGAATACCGTATAAATATATACACACAATTAAATGGAGTGTCCAAATTTCATATATATATATAACTGATTCATATTCAATGGAAAATTACAAAGACATGTGCAGCTCATCGGCATCCACACACTTCAAGAGAGTAACTATTTGATCACATCAGGTCTTTTACCTAAACAAGCAATAAATGAAGTCCTGAATATATAATTCACAAATGATTGATAACTAAATTAAATGTGAATATACAATACAAATGGTGCTTACCTTAATAATTTCAGTATACACATGGAACTTCAAGTAAATCCTGAAGTTGTCTTATATTGACATAATTAAATATTGTCCTATGACTGTGTCTTATCTTAATGGCATGTTGGTTTCAACTGAATATCAGCTGACTGGAAATTGCACAATAGGTGTCAGAGAGGAAAACACAGATAAACTGACACAAACACTGTTCACACAAATGGAGCTAGCTGAGTTTGTTGCTTAAACCAAATACAGAAACTGTCAAATACATTTACGTTGACTGAATGTAAAAGGCAGTATGTTATATTGGTGGGTGAGGGGGGGATGGGTAGGGTTGAGAGATTTAGAGAGATTGACTGGTTACTTCTGTATCGTCAATAGATACACTCCTTAATACGATCATTCTGTCGACCATTTGATAATTACAATGGAATTCAATTTATTTTGCAAGATTCTAAAAAAAACACAATAACTGTTTTATTACCTAATTGACTTTAAATTGAGTATCTAATTCCTCAAGATTATATAATTAGCATTGGCTTTATGTCAGGATTGCCAGTGTTTTGTTGCTGTTCAGCAGGGATGCCTGGAGTCTAGTGGAGAGGGCTGGAGCCACCTGGTGTGTATAATGTGAAAAATAAAAAAGATGGTGGATGGTGGATTGTAAACAGAGGTTTTACAGCATCAGCTTGTGGTTACATTATAATTCAAAAACACACACAGCATTTGGAACAAAGAGATCATGCACAAGGCAAGTGTGTTTACCTTTTACAATGTTGAAATGGCAGAAGTGCAACTTGAGGAGTGAGTCAAGTACATCAAAGCTGCATGATGATCTGCATGATGATCTCTTGGCATTGGTAGCAAGCAGTATAGTGCTATACACAGGATTGATAGCAAGCAGTATATATACTAGAGCCCGGAGCCGCCGCCATATCAAGCCGCCGTCAGTCACATCAAACTCAAGTCAAGTCAAGCCACCATAAATCCCAGCCGCCGCTGCCTGAGCAGCATCAAGCCGCCACCACCAAGAGCATAATTGGGCTGCTAAAAGCCTGCTTCTGTAATTAACAATTAATTACAGAAGCAGTCAAATATTGCAAATTGCAATTCTGTGGGTTCTTAGGCTTTGTTTCACCCTTACTTAGCCTAATTACCATTAACTGACTGGGGAGGGGAAGGGGGTGCTGAAGGTGTTAATGCTGATTGCACTTCACAATGTAATTTTGATTACAGGTAGGCCTGCTTAGTACTAGCAATTGACATGATAAAAGAAAAAGAAAAAGATTTAGTTCAATTGAGGAGTTATATTTTACTAAATACATTTACAATTACTGAGACACAATGAGATAACATAATGCCTCCCAGGCATGGCACTGGTTCTTTGTAATAGTTGTACAGAAAGTTTGGTTTCTGGTTGTACAGCGATAAATGCAGAACTTGGCAAATTTATTTTTGGTAGGTCTGATAATATTTCTGTATAAAAACCATTACTTATATTAAACTACATGAAAAAAAGGTCTATCACTTATTTAAACAAATGAGAGTACTATGATTTTCCAGTGTATGATCTGCAACTTTGATGAAAAAATAATTTAAGCCGCTAAAGTTGTTCAAGTCAAGTCATGCAACACTCAAGTCACAGTAGATGTTCAAGTCACGGAAGTCCTTCAAGTCAAGTCATTGAGCGCTCAAGTCAAGTCATGATGCTGGAACTCAGTGACTCCGGGCTCTAATATATACACAGGCAGCTGCGCAAGAAGAGGGGCCTGACCGCGAACGTCCCGCTCTGCATGTGGTCATGGTATGCTTGTCCGCTTGACCGCACTATGACCGCAAATGTCTGCAGTTCAAATAGACTTTGTGATATTGACCCTTATTCTAAGAATTCATGTACCTGATAAATAATGATGCAACTGAATTTCAATTGATTTATTTACAAGTGTTAATTAAAGCTTTGAAGTTAAATGGCTTAAAAATAGAAATATACCATTCACTGATACTTAGTCAATCTTAAAAATGTATTCTAATCAGATTCATAGTAATACTAATATTTTATTTATCTTTTCTGTAGTATTGAAAATATTCCAAATTCAGTGATTGCACTTACAGGAATTTGCAGTGATGTTGACTTGTGGAGGTAGTTTTATTTTGATTATTGTTAACAAACTAATCTGTGAAATTTGCATAAATATTTTGCAATTGCAGGACATTCAATTATAGAATCATCCTGCAAATTTAAAGTGCTCAGAATAGGGTTATAGATGAATAATTACTAAAAATGTATATAAAATTGTGATGTATGGGATCCATGTGACATAAGATAGAGACAATATGAGGTTTGGTAAAGCCGCATGATATATTTATTGCTTGTATAATTGAGAGAGAAAACTGACCATGAAACATGCAAGAAACAAACATAGACCGTCAAGCCTATAGTCATTGGTTGTCAATCCTATCACTCTGGTTGATGCCAATATAGTTAAAATTTAAAATAAGGAATAGAGGAAAGGAGGGTGGAAGACTGAATGTAGAATAGACAAGAAAATGACGGAGTGGAAAAAGAAAAGGGAGAAAAGGATATTGCACACCTTCATACCAATCTCAGATTCATTGAATTGCATGTCATCATGAAAAAACTGCAATTTAAAAACTTGAGACAACCTGAAGCTCTCAGAAATTATTTGTCACACTTGGACAGTTGTCTCATAGAAGTAAACTGGTTTGGTTTGGTTATTTCTGGAAACGTCTATATTTCAACAAGAACGTCTGTATTGTATTCTTGCGACAGATAATCGTGTTTTCCAACATTTAAAATAAATCTAAAACCTGATAGTAAAATGTCAATTGAAGCTCTCTTGATCTTTAAAAATTGTGTTACCTTTCAGGTGCCGCAAACACAGCAGGTGCAGGCTGGTGGAGTTCTCACAGTAAAACATCATTATGACAAGACGCAATTAGTTGCTAGGGCTGACTTGCTTTGCAACTGTGTGCCTGAGACAATTCTTTCAAGAGTTGTCAAAGAGAGGTTGGCGACATGTGATGAAGATGATATGGTAATTCTACATTGCACATTGACAGCTGATCAATAAGGATAATATGATAATCGCCAAAATATCACCTCTTTTTAAGTAATTTATTATGGGTGACATAGTCTATTTGCTGAACATTTACTTAAAAAACGCAAATGCTGAAACATACTTTTCGAAATATTCAAGTTTATTTTGGGAAGGACTTGACAAAAGCCGATTAAATGACAGATGTAGAAAAGGATATGATTTTGTATTTATAGGCCAATTATGCAGACTACTCTGTCTTATACAAGGGTGGTATAAGACGGAGCAGTTGTCTGCATAATTATTATTCTGTAATTGGTATAATTGAGAGAATGGGATCTTGTCATGTGTATCCTTATAATGCAGGAATAGTATAGGAGAATCTACCAGCAGATTTGTTTTTAAAATCTTTTGAGGCACTTCATGGCCATTGATTTTAATACCGCTGGCACATAGACCCAATCATTATTACCACAATTGTTGCTAATTATCACAGAATCTGGATGCTTATCGTCCATCTTAAATTCTTTATGATTGTCACAGTGGTGCTATGCCTAGTTTGAGTATTTCCTGGCTATCAGTGGGATGTTCACAATGTTCAACAAATTTATGAAATTAATAATACTGAATACTACTCTTGTCAATTTGCAGATCGAGTTGACTGACCAAGGTTCAATCAGGAATGTAAAGATCCACTCTGTTGGAAAGCCTTATTGTTATGTGAGATTGAAACCAAAAAATGTTGAACCAAGTTTGGAGAGTGTTCTGTCTGACGTCCTGGTGCAGCATGGTTGGCAGATATGTGCCATGCATTTAGACTGGCATTCAGGATTACAATATACAGTAGAGAAATGGATCTACAAGTAGTATGTATCTTAAAATGTCTATATATGGTTACCTCAGGATATGGATTACTTACTGTGTCGTAACTCATGCCGTTGAATTTACTGTAGCTGGTGCAATCTAAAGGATTTGGGAGAAAGCCAATCAATTTTTTTAATTAAGAAAATCAGACTTTTAATTACACTGTACATCAAATTAGATTTTCTATTTGTGTGATAAAGAAATTCAGCTTTGAATTATTACAAATGACACAGAAAGTCTAATATCTGTTTTGCTTTGATACTAGTCGTTGCGGCAAGTATTATTCTGCCATGCCGAAAGGGACACTATTCAGAACTGCACTTCCAAACACTATATGACCAATTAAAATTGAAGCGTTGTTTAATTATTTCAAATGGAAGATTCCTAACTATTATTATGATGTGTTTTCTATTAAAAGTCTTCCATTGGCAAAATACTTGCTTTGTCTTCTTGTCTTTTGATACAGTTTACCCTTTGCTGCACACATAAAAAGAAAAAAAACAAGGGTTACTGACAGAATAGGGAAATCATTTTTTTTGAAGAGACAAGATTTGGATGATGAACATGTGAAGGAGCTTCCTGAAGACTGGAGTGTTGATACCAGGAAGCACCCTATGATAGATCAGCTGTATCATTGTGGAAGGGTCACCACGAATTTAGTGCCTGCATTGCAGTGCATGACTGAAAGTATTTACGATACAATTACAATACAATGAAAATGAATGATGAGAATGTAGAACTGAAATGGAAGCCATTGTGAGTTTCATAAATGGTATTACTCTGTTAGAGAAATGTCGATAATAAAGGTATTACTCTGTTAGTTGTCTGTTACAAATGTAATACCCATTACTACATGTCGCATTATAATTATCTCTGATGAAAACTAATTTAATGTAGACCGAGGTCACAGTCTTTACGTTGCTGTAGGCAACGTAGACTGAGGACATTGCATTTGCTGAGCTCTCTTGAAAATCATTTCAAGCAAAAAGTGATAATAACAAACAATCAAAAATGAACACAAACAGAAAACTGCAATCTGCAAACAGAAAGCAACATATGATTTTATTTTGTTTGTCTCCGTCCTGAGGTGCTTTCAACACAAAGAGCTGTCAAGATTTGCAAAAAAGGGGGAGGGAACATTTTATTTCTGAATGTCCCTTTTAATAATATCAGAATATGGGGTTGTTCTCATCACTTATGAAAAATATAAAACACATAAATTAAAGTAATATGTAGCTTGCAGGGTGGTGGTTCACTATCTATCTATCTATCTATCTATCTATCTATCTATCTATCTATCTATCTATCTATCTCTGGCTATATCTATCTGTCTATCTCCAGCTATGTCTATCTGTCTCTAGCTATATCTATCTATCTATATATGGGCCTATCTACTGATTTTTTGTATCAATACATGTATTTCATTTCTTCAACTATCTTAAATATAACATAACATAAATATAAATGCGATCTGAATTTGTTAAATGTGGTCTGAATCAATCACTGTTCACCAAAGTGTGTTTGGAACCAACCAATCAGTCATTTATGAAATGCTTGACTGAGTATGATTGACTGCTGAATGTAATAGTCCAATGCTATTATTTGGAAAACAATAGACAGAAACTGAGATATCAAATTATGAACAACAAAATGATTAACAGCTATAAATTTTGCAAAGCCTCCCTCTCTTCAGCCTGAAACTCCTTCGATTTTTTGGTGGTAAATTGTTGGAAATCGGCCGATTTTGGCACTTTAAATTACAGGAAAGTTCTGAAAATCGCACACAATATATTTCAAACCATTTCCTATCCATCCATACCTTTAATTTTGATGAGAATAGGCCCAAAACAGCTGCGACACGATCCTGTGTCGCAAATGTAGTCCTCAACCTGTGTATTGTCTCCCATCCTTCTCAGCTACACTGAGAAGGTGGGTCTTCCTATCTATGGAAAACCTATCATCTGTTGCTCTCAACGAAACAATTGCAGACCTTTGCGACAAGACAGTCGCAGAAAGCCTGAGGTGCCAAAGTAATGGCACATTCCTCCTGAAACCTGCAACCTCTGAACAACAAGATAGCAAAAGCCAAAGTCACCATTGAACCTTTTAAAAGACAAGGCAAAGACATTATCTTCTCCAAGGAAAGCAAGACCTGCTCAGGGAGGGGGACTTGGTTGAATTGTTTAGTTCAATACAAACAATATTTGTATATCTCTTTCCATTGCAGCATAAGATGGAGTTCGAAGGACCAATCCGGGAAGTGAAGATAAAATCCATTGGCGGTTCTTACTTTGCTGTGACAGTGAAATCCCAGTCCAAGGAGCCACCTATGATGCACGTCTTAAACGATGTGCTGATTCATAATGGCTGGCAAATGCCGATGTCAGACTCTGACTCTGACTCAGAAATCATTTATTTTCCCAAATTAAAGATAAATAAATACATAATATAATGATATCATCTAAGGATATGGGCCAAGGAGACATCTCAAAGATTAAGATCTATGCAGAGAGGCCACCCTAAGACACATTACAACCAAATTGAACAAATAAAAGAAAATTAATCAATATTGCGCAAAAGGGAGGAAAAAAAAAGAACGTTAATCTAAACAGTTTTAACCTAAAGTTGACCAATTGAGAGAGTCACCAGCATATGTTTGAAAAAAGTGTAGTTGATGGTGTTTAAAAAAGGGGAGAAAGAACTGCACGAAGACACTAGTGACCACCAACATACAATGTTACAATTTTGAATTGTGCATTCTGTTTGATATGAATTAATAAAATCATTTTTAATATATAGCTTAAAACCATCTAGGCTATGTGTATAAATTTTGTTTTTGATATTTACCTTCATTTTATTAAAACAAACAGGAAACCTGTACCTGATAGAATGCCTTGCGAAGTCATGCCTCACAGCAGGAAGACGATAATCTGCATCTTATCTTGTCCGATGGTGATGGAAATCGTCATTTCTTTCAAAAATATTATTAAAATGATTTGGTAGTAAGCCATTATCATATTTGTAGCTAAATTTGGAGTCTTGTACCACGAGAATATCAGTTGCTTTCAGCAATTTCAATTGTTTAAATAATGGTTCTGTGTGAGCACTGAGCATTATAGCGACTATTAGTAATCAAGCATACTGCCCTCTTTTGTAGTTTAAAAATTCTACTTAGCTGCCAACCCCATATCATTATTCCATAATTTATATAAAAGAGAACAAGTGAGTTGTAGATGTTCAATAAAATTTCTGTTGGAAGAAAAAATTTTAATTTATATAAAATTCCAAGTGTCTGAGATCTTTTTTGAGAGCGCTTCACTGTGAACATTTCATTTAATATTTTCAACTATTCCTATGCAAGATAATTAAAGTCTTTAACAAATTCTATTTGGTGGTTATCTATTACTAAATTTGGATAAGAAACTATTCGAACTATGTAGACAGGGCCATTCTCTTATCTATCACACATGGAGTTACAAGGGCTAAAATGCTGTGTTTATTTACAGACTTTCTTTTGGTTAAATGATGTCATATTCTCTTGTTATTTCCATGGAGCTCTTCCTTTATTGTAAACATGATGTATTCAAATACTTATACAAACATTGTTATGTGTATTGTGTATAGTTGCAATAAAGTAAAAGTGAATATGTAATAATAAATATAGGCCTATAAATAAGTGTGTAATCTGATTTATAGGATTTTAGAGTCTCGATTCTCAGGTACTTATAGGGTTCTAATGTTAATTTACTCTAGAGAATTATTTTATTACATGATTAGTTTTGTACCAAATTGTCTATGAGATATGTATTGTGCATCCTGTGATTCAATTTCTTGTCTGTCATAGTGTGACTTTTGTGTAACTTGTGTTATTATGTTAATAAAGTTGGTTTGGGATTATTTCTACTGGGTCATTATGCATTTTATGTTCATGAAATTTTCTGCTGCAGGAGGAATTTGATCAAGGGAACTGGAAGATTTTGAATAGACAAGCTATCGATGGTGCAAAGTATTACTAGTATATAGCTATAATGGCATTACAGTATAGAAGTTGATCAATATAGCAGTAACAAGTATCGTCCATAGATACAATATTTAATATGATCCTTCTGTCGACCATTTTATTACAATGAAATCACTTCAATTTCTTTCTCAAGATTCTAAAAGAACATGATAACTGTTTTTTCCCCTACTTATTGACTTTTAATTGAGTATCTTATTCCTTAAGATTATATAATTAGCATTGGCTTTATGTCAGGATTGCCAGTGTTTTGTTGTTGTTCAGCAGAGTGGCCTGGGGACTAGTGGAGAGCACTGGAGCCACCTGGTGTGTATAATGTGAAAAATAAAAAAGATGGTGGATGGTGGATTGTAAACAGAGGTTTCACAGCAGCAGCTTGTACTTACATTTATAATTTAGAATCACACACAGCACTTGGAAACAATTGATCATGCACAAGGTAAGCCTGTTAACCTTTTATGATGTTGTAATGCAACTTGAGGAGAGAGTCATGTACATTACAGCTGCATGATGATCTGCATGATGATCTCTTGGCATTGGTAGCAAGCAGTATAGTGCTATATCCAGGCAGCTGTACAGGGGGAGGGATATCTATGCTTGGCTTTTCACTGACTGGTGATAAAGGGCCACTAGAGTCCAATTCCAACTTTTAAAAAAAGAATGCCTTCACTTAAAAGAGTCTATTCCTATGAATGCATCCAGATGATTTTTGGAGAAACATATGTTATATCCACTAATTGCGAAAAACATGAAATTGGGATTTGAGCAAGCCTTCAGTATGTTTGGTCAGCTTGCAAGTGAATGTTGGCCTTAATTGGTGGGCCTCACCTCTCTCCTCTATGTACTTGTTGTGATACACAACATGGAATTTAAGATACCTAAGTTGTGATGTACTTAGCTGTGAATTGGAAACACTGGTATGAAGAATCCGTGTGCTGAAATAAAACATGTGCAACTCAATCGTTGAACTTGGCAATGGAATCTTATTGTTCATTGATTGTCTTGGTCCACAATTTGCAAGAAAGGGCTGCAACATTTGGAAGTAAGTCGGACAAGAGACACTGAAAGTATATTTGACAAGCAAATGTAGAACCCCCAAACCCTCGACACCACCCCTGTCCCAATTGATACTCTTTCCATATCTATCTATCTATCTATCTATCTATCTATCTATCTATCTATCTATCTATCTATCTATCTATCTATCTATCTATCTATCTATCAATATATCTATCTATCTATCTTTCTGTCTATATAATTATCTATTATCTATCTGTCTTTATAATTATCTATTATCTATCTATCTATTGAGGCCTTCTAGAAAAAAAAAGTCCATCCAGACTTTAAAATGAGGCCTGCATTTTCCCAGATATGACCAAATATTTCTGGCACTCAAAATTTCTGATAAAGCACTGTTTTGACAATAAAAATGGATTATGGGAGGAAAGGGAGAAATTACCTGTGAAAGGAAAGCTGGATGGAATGAATAAATAGAGCAGTGATGGAAATTTAGGGGGGGAAGGGTCTCGGAGGTGCTTTATAAGCTCTGTTGACCAAGAAACTGAGGGAACTGTGCACTGCTGCAGGTCCATCAATGATCAGTGGTGAAGGTACCATTATCTTGTAATGGCATGACGAGCGTGTGCTGGCCAAGAGCTCCCTTGAAAAAACCCATTACCATCACTGAGAAGGAGGAAAGGTGGATTATACAAAACGTTCAAGGAAGTGTTTACAGTCCTCGTCATATTTACGTGGAATCTCAAGTTCTTTTGATGCTTTGAAGTGAAGAATGATGTCAGAGATGACTCTATTCTCTAGCATTGCAATATATGTAAAATAACTGCCAGCTGTGATGCCATTTTTAACTGGGTCAGATTCCCCGGCTTCTAGGAAATGTGGATCCTCAAAAACTGAATGTCGCAGTTTCAACACAGGTCAGAGTGAAAATTGGGTCTGGGAAAACCCATGCAAGTTTCACATCACAGCTTGTTAGCCAATGGGCTGCCAAAACAACTATACGTCACATAATCCATGTGTTTACAAAAAATGACAAAGCCTTTTGTTTATTGCAAGGTCTGTTGAAGTTTAAAGTTGTAAAGTAGCAAGTTTTCAGATTAACCAAACAACTCTGTGGGGATTATAATAGCTGTCTACTGTGAATGCTCACGGAGCTGCCATTTAGTCAGATTAGACTGGTGGTTGCCAATGATAGAGCATTAGGATAAAAAATGTAATGCATCCTTCAATATAAACTGAACCAAATAAGAAACGCAAAACTATTTCAAGGGCTTTATTTTTCTGTATATGATTCAGATGGGCTGGTATGTTTATGCATATGTATAGTAAGATGTAAAAGGACTCATTTCAATAAAATCACTGAGTTCTGACCTTTGTTTGCACGTCTACATTCTGGTTTATCACTTTGGGGTATGGCTAGTGGACCAGGGCATTAGGCACTTGATAGAGAAAATCTAATGATTTCAAGTGAAAGCTTGAAGAAAATGATGCAAAAGGCCACACAATTCACTTCTGTTGGCACTACTTAACCAGTTAAAATTTTGTTTTTTTAGAAGTCATGTCAGAGTTTATCACACACAATGATATTCCAGTGAAACAACGCAACTATGGAAACAGGTCCCCAAACAGCCGGTACAAATGCAATAGAGTGAAAAAGGTTCAGGGTCTTTAAAAGACCTCACACAACCTGTATAACATTCGTAGGACAAACAGCAGTACACTGTGTGCCCTCCTCATGCTTTTCGTATGGGGGCAAATGTGTGGTTGAAAGAATAGCACAAGGAAGGCACAAAAAAAAATAGCATGCAATGCACGCACCGTGTCCTCGAGCAATTATATATAACTCAATGGGATATGATCATTACATTAACACATCTCTATAAATTGTTAAAAGTTGCATTCTATCTATAGATCTATCAATCTACCTATCAATCTGTCTATCTGTGTGTCTATGTGTCTATCTATCTATCTATCTTTAGTAATTGGCTGAAGCATAAATCTCTGGTTGTGGTGCACCCCACTTTGTGTCAGGGCGGAAGGGCCAAAGGGAAGAAGAAGAAGATGCTTCTCAGAAATCGTCTGCTGAGCAAGGAGGAATTTGGGAGATTAAAGTTAACTATTTAGAGCAGTGAGACATAAGATTAAAGCCAGGGCATCTTGCGCAACAGTGTAAACACTGGGCATCATAATGGCATCATAACTTTGGGTGGTTCTTGCATCTGTGAAATGCTTTTCGATCCACACCAACTTTTGATATGACAATCCCATTGATGATGACAAAGGGCCCGAGGCTCTGCTCTCGGACACAAAAACTGATGTTAACCTCTGTAGCTGTTACACAGGTTATTTGAGGTCTTTCTGACATAACCTAAGCCTTTGTCATTCCACAGCTATTGCATAGGCTGTTTGAGGACTTGTTTTCATAGTCTTATTGTTGCATTGGAATAGCATTGTGTGTGACAAACTCTGACCTAACTTCCCAAAAAACGGAATTTTTAACAAGTTAGGTAGCATCAACTGAAATGAATTGTGTGGCCTTTTGCATCATTTTCTTCAAACTTTAACACGAAATCTTCAGTTTTGCCCTATAGGGTGTCTAATATCCCGTTTCACTGGCTATACCCCAATGTGACAAACTCAGCCACAGACTTGCAAAAAATTAAGTGATTTTACGCACCTGAGTCCTTCGACACCTGATCACACAAATACATACACTCACCTTCCGATCTAAATCACATGCTGAAAAATAAAACCCTGGAAATAGTTTTGCGTTTCTTATTTGGTTCAGTTTATGTTTAAACTGTGATGCTTAGTTTTACTGTAAGCGTATTGGATGGCGAGCTGTGACGATGTGGTTGTAGGGGCTATCCCAGATAAAATGCTTACTCTGACACTGTGTTGAAACTGGGATGCTCAGTTTTGGAGGATCCACATTGGCTAGAAGCCGGGGAATCTGACCAAGTTTAAAAACACATCACAGCTTGTAGTTATCTTTTAATATATTGCAATACTTGAGAATATAGTCATCTCTGACATCACACTTCAACAGCACAGAAAAGATTTGAGATTCCCCGTAAATATGATGAGCACTGTAGATAAGATAAAGAAGAAGGAAGAGTGTCATCATGAAATAACTGCAATTTAAGCAGACAACCTGAAGCTGTCAGGTATTATTTGTTTCACTTGGACAGTTCTTTGCCATATGAGCAATGTCTTATAGAAGTAACTGGTTTGGTTTGGTTATTTCTGGAAACTTCTATATTTCAACGAGAACGTCTGTAATCTTGCAACATACAACCCTATTTTCCACCAGTTAGAATATATCTAAAAACCTGATAGTAAAATGTCAATCGAAGCACTCTTTGATCTTTAAAAATTGATAATTTAATTTGTTTTGCATTTCAGGTGCCACAAATGCAGCAGGTGCAGGCTGGTGGAGTTCTCACAGTTAAACACCAGTATGACAAGACACACTTAGTTGCCAGGGCTGACTTGCTCTGCAACTGTTTGCCCGAGACAATTCTTTCAAGAGCTGTCAAAGAGAGGTTGGCAACATGCTGCGATGGAGATGATGAGGTCATTCTACATTGTATATTGACAGCTGATTAATAGGGATGATATGATAATCAACAAAATATCACGTCTTTGTCCAAGAAATACTGAAACAGACTTTTCGAAATATTCAAGTTTATTTTGGGAAGGACTTAACAGAAGCCGATTAGAGCTCTTTGCAGATTGGCGGTCCACTTAAAAAGTTTATTTTCTTGTTTTCAATTTGCAAACTGGTTTTCCACGTCATTGACAGTTTTTTGTTGGTCTCAAATCTTCTTATTTGATGAAGTACCTTAAGTCATTGAATTACTTTGTTTATTGTCATCTATGCTGCTCAATATAAGCACTGAATCAACTGATTTACCATAACCTAAACTTTATGGCATAACTGACACAAACAAAATATTTTTAAGCCAATGACATCACATAATGAAGCTGAAAGTCAATTTTGAAACAGTCTGGACTGCTAATCTGCCAAGAGCTCTAAATGACAGATGTAGAAAAGGATATATGATTTTATATTTCTAGGCCAAGGGTGGTTTAAGAGAGAGTAGTTGTCTGCATATTTATTCTGTAATCTGTATAATTTAGAGAATGTGATCTTGTCATGTGTATCCTTATAATACAGGAATTTATAGGAAATCTAATATCAGGAATATCATAGGAGAATCTACCAGCAGATTCGTTTTGAAAATCTTTAGAGACACTTCATAACCATTGATTTTAATACCACAGACACATAGACCCATTCATTATTACCACAATTGTTGCTTTAAGACGATACGTTTTCGTCCATTTTAATGTTTGTCACAGTGGTGCTAAGTTTGATTATTCCTGGCTATCAGTAGGATATTGAAACACAATGTTCAACATATCTATGAAATGAATAATACTGAATACTACTCTTGTCAATTTGCAGATCGAGTTGACTGACCAAGGGTCACTCAGGAAAGTGAGGATCCACTCAGTTGGAAAGCCATATTGCTATGTGACATTGAAACCAAAAAAAGTTGAACCAAGTTTGGAGAGTGTTCTGTCTGACGTCCTGGTGCAGCATGGTTGGCAGATGGGTGCCATGCATTTAGACAGGCATTCAGGAGTAGAATATACAGTGGAGAAATGGATCTACAAGTAGTATCTTAAAATGTCTATATGGTTATTCAGGAAATGGATTACTTACTGTGTCATAACTCATGCCGTTGGATTTAGTGTAGCTGGTGCAATCTAAAGGCTTTGGGAGAAGGCCAATCAATTTTTTAATCGAAAAAATCAGACTTTTCATTACACTGTACATCAAATTAAATTTTCTATTTGTGTTATTAAAAAATTCAGCTTTGAGTTATTATAAATGACTCATAATTCTAAGGACCATACCTACTCAAATTTTCTGTTGCAAGTCAGTGAGTCACAGAGCTTACGTACTACCAATTAATTGATTTTAAACTCCCTGTGAACTTTTAACTTCATATTTTTATAAATGCTTTTGTGTATATTTCTGTTTTGGAATGTCTGTTTTGCTTTGATACTTTTTGGTGCGGCAACTATTATTCTGACATGCCATAAGGGACACTGTTCATTTAATTATTTCAAATGTCAATTTCTTCACTATTATTATGATGTGTTGCTAATGTCTATTAAAAGTCTTCCATTGGCAAAATACCTGCTTCGTCTTCTTGTCTTTTGATGCCCTTTTACCCTTTGCTGAATAGTACCGGTGTCACGCAAAATCAATTTTTTTTTATCCGGCTATTTTATTAAAAACTTTATTCCAGACTAACAAATGTCCATATTAACAAAAACATAGCACATAATTAGACAAGGCTAAAATATTCTACAAAGACATTATTACACATATACGAAATCGATTCCATAGAAATGCCCGTAACCTGAGAAGTGAAAAGATTTAAAAAGAATGTCTGTGATAGTCTGTCAGATCAGCATCATCCTGAGTTGAACTTTTCAGTGAATTGGGCTTTGTCATTGATCTCGTAACACGTAACTGCACAGACTGCCACTGGAAATAAATCTTCATCTTCAATCTCCATGGAAGAATTGTCCTCAAGTACTTAGTGGATTTTCAGTTAAATGGGGTTCTTGCTGTATCTTAGCCCCACTATAACTTCATTACCCAAAAGAAGTGAAACATCATGAATTGGAAGGTCCAACCATTACACCAACAGTTAAAAAGCCAGTGTCGAGTGTTGATTTCAGAAAAATCAGATGCAAGGGCACCGAAATATAACCATGAAAACACATTTAATATAGATGTGGTTAGACCAAGGAAAGTGCAGTCATCTGTGGGAATTATTCCTTCTTTTAGCAAAGACTGGTAAGCAACAAAGAATGTGCCCTGGCTTTTGGGAATAATCGCCTTGCCCCCAGTCTGTCACTTCCAGCAACAATGTTGGTGCGGACAACAAGAATGGCATATATATATTTCTTGAAATTGCATTATATTTCCTGAAGTGCATGACTCTTGGGTTCATGATGAATGTTGCGAGATACGTTCACTACAGATGTCATAACAAGAGAGTCCCAAGGGTACAAGGATATTGTAGAAAAGCCAGGTCCAGTGGCTGGTCAGTTGTTCCAGACTGTCAGTTGCCATTTTTCCATCACAGGATCCACACGAAAACCAGCTGCTAAGACCCATCCGAACTCCGTGAGAGCATCGCCGACGCGGGACTCCAGTAGCAGCCGATGCAATTCCACATCCTCTCTTCCGTTGTATGTCACCGACACAATGCGATAATTCTTCGATGCAAATACTATATACTCGTCTTTTTCGTGGATCAAGGTATCCTGGAAATGTCAGAATTAAACAATGTTAAAAGTTACAATAAAATGACGGAAATGAGATCCAACATGTCATCAACGGGGAATTTCAAAAGGACTCACTGATCGTGGCCTTGACAGCTCTGCGTTCGTATACCCTGGTCGTACCACCAAGCAGATTCAAAGCAGAGTGAAAGCAGTATCGCAAGCGCTTTTGAAATCGAAACCAAAAACTGTACTGTTGCACACAGGGGACATCGAAATTCGCGACAACTCGACCTCTGTTGACGCAATTGTAACTGATGTTAAACTGTTGGTCTCAGAAGTAAAGAAAGAATTCCCTGGTGCACAGGTACTTGTCAGCAGTCTCCCTCACGTAAAACGGAACAATTTGTTGAACGAACGTATATCGGAGATGAACGCTGCTCTCAGCCATTTCAGTGAAGTAAAGTACATCTGCAACAAGGAAGCAAAACTCGCAAGAGACAATATTCATATGATCGCTCAGTCTAAGGACTTTGTTGCCCGTGCAGCTGCTCACATTGTGAAGCAGTGTGTTTAGTGTTCTGCCTGCCACCCAGATTCCTTGTGGATTGTCTGATATCAAGTTTATTGTTAAAGATCGTCATTCGTCAAAATGCAAATGTTACCAACAATGCTAGCATAGAGAATTCTGTTAATATAACTGATAATGTGAATCTAAATTATTGTAATCAAAAGCAAGATGCTGTGCTTGTAAATGATATGATAAATGATAAAGTGTCAAACAGTTTTCTAAATAATACAAACTCTTCTAATATAAGATGCAATGTCGCAAATGACACTCTGGATGGCAATCAATATCATTCTGAAGATTCAGTATTACAACACATTATCTCTCATGAAGATTTGAAAATAATGGTATGGAATATTAATGGTCTAGGTGATAAACTCAGTGGACAGGAATTTATAGGATATATTAACAATCATGATCTAGTAGTATTTCTCGAAACAATGAAACTTGACACCTTCAAACCAATTGTGAAAAACTTTGAATTTATACATTACCAAAGAAAATTTCAACATTCACGAGCGAGGAAACCTGCAGGAGGTATAGGAATATTGGTTCGCAGTAAATTATTGGATGATGGAACTGTATCTGTCGTTAAAAACTCTGATTTTGCAGTGTGGCTTAGAATTAAACAAATTAATGGTCCCGACATTTACTTGGGTAGCGTATACATTCCCCCATTAGATTCCACATCTACAATTTCTAGTTTTCAAGACAATAATGCATTTCATTTATTACAAGATGAGATAACCCATTTTAGCACTGTGGGTAATGTTTTAATATGTGGTGACTTCAATGCCAGGACAGGTAATCAATCTGATTTTATACTAACTGCAGGCAAAGATAGTCATGATATGTACAATGCTTTTTGTAACAATGCCCCGTGTGATTTTCCTCAAAGTGTACGGCATTCCGATGATTCAAAGGTTAACACGTATGGCAAGGAATTATTGGAATTATGTAAATCTACGGATATGCGTATAATGAATGGTTATTTCAATAATACTACTGGAATGTGTACCTGCTATACAGCCAATGGCAAAAGCTTGATTGATTACTTGATATGTGACACATACTGTTTTAGGAAATTGATATCATTTACAATTGATCCCTTAAATTCAGATTCTGACCACAGACCTTTGTTATTCTCCCTCCAGCTCACTAGGGGCAAACAAACCACCCCTACAAGTAAGAAACAATGTAAATCCAGCGATAAATTCTTTAGATATGTATTTGATATGGAGAAAGCATCCGGCCTCATAAGCTCATTAAATGGTAACTTGTGTGAATCATTGCATGATGAATTTATGAATAATATTGTTTCTGATAAGGGAGTTGACAATGTCATTGACAATATGTACTGCTTGCTTGATACTGCTATTGCAAAAAATTTCAAACGAAAATATCAAAAGAGTAAAGGAGATACATTTCCCAAAAATGAATGGTTTGATGACGAGTGCAAGACACTCAAGCGTGCTGTGAATGACTTCTCAAAAAATAATGACCTTAGTATAGAGATCAATCTCGCCCAGTACTGTAAGTTAAAGAAGGAGTACAGGGCTTTAACTCAGAAGAAAAAGAGATTGTATCAAACTAGTATAAGAGAACGTCTATGTGAGATGCAAACTAGTAACCCAGTTGAGTATTGGAAATACTGGGATAGATTAAAGAAAAACTCTTCGGGCTCTATAACTGGTGTTATTTCCCTTGAATCGTTTGAAGAATACTTCAAGAGTATACAGTGTCCACCTGAAAATGCTAATCTGAAATTTGATACTCAGTTTCTTGGAGAAATCGAGGAGTTTGTGCGAAACTATGATAATTCCTTTTCTAATGATCCAGTTATGACTGATGCGCCCATCACTACTCATGAAGTAGAGATTGAATTAAAGAGTCTTAAGCTAGGTAAAGCACCTGGCATCGATGGTATAAGCAATGAATTTTATAAATATTTATCTGAATACATGATCCAGCCTCTAACTATCCTTTTCAATTATATTTGGGATAAAGGGATCTATCCTGAGAAATGGTCCGAAGGCATAATTCAACCATTGCATAAGAAAGGTAGTCGCAGCGAACCAGACAATTATCGTAAATTAACCCTTATGGCATGTATGGGGAAAATATTTGAATCAATTGTAAATAAAAGGTTAATCTTCCAAATGGAGGCTACTGATTCAGCTGACCCAAATCAATTTGGCTTCTGCAAAGGCTGCAGAAGTAGTGATAATGTATTTATTTTGGATACATTGATGTCATACCAAGCTTCTAAGAAAAAAACACTTTTTATTACTTTTGTTGATTTTTCAAAAGCATTTGACTTCATCAACCGCTCATTCTTGTATTATAAATTGATAAAACAAGGTTACCGTGGTAAACTTCTAAATATTATTCAAAGTCTGTTTTCTAACTCCAGTGCCAAGGTAAGGTGGGAAGGCCAGCTTGGCTCAAAGATAGAAAGTACATATGGGGTCCTACAAGGAGGTATTATTAGCCCAAAATTATTTAACTTGTTTCTTTCTGATATGGGAGAATACTTTGATCAAACTCAGGGCCTAACAATCGATGGCACAACTTTTACACATTTGTTATATGCAGATGACTTAGTACTTATATCAGAGAGTGCTGCAGGTATGCAAATCCTATTAGATAACTTGGCAACTTACTGCAGAAAATGGCACTTACTTATTAACTCGCAAAAGAGTAAAGTGATGATAATACAGCCGAGTGGTAGACATAGATCTGAGAATACACAGCAGCAGTTTTCGGTTGATAATGAGCAACTCGAAGTTGTTGATTCATATAAGTACCTTGGACATATAATTAGTAATAAAAGAAACACTCACAGCTTGATGTATGAACACTTGGCATCACAAGCCCAAAAAGCAATGCATGCCTTGAGAGAGAGAGTAAAATCTACAGTTGGATATCTCTCGCCTAATCTTAGTCTTAAAATGTTTGATACCCACATAGTGCCTATTCTAGAATATAACGGTGAAATCTGGTTCCCAACTAAGCAAATTGACTCTTTGGAAAAAATACAACTTAAATTTCTCAAAAATCTTCTTGGGGTCCGAAGTCAGACTTCAACTGTAGCTATTTTAGCAGATACTGGCAGATTCCCATTGATCTATAGACAACAAATATCTGCAATTAACTACTGGCATAGATTAAAAATGGAAAACTGTCCAAAACTACTTCGTAAATGTTATGAAATCCAAGTAAAATGGCATCCTTGGTATATAAGAAAGCAGGGGAAGATATGTTGGCTGACATAAACGATAGTGAAAAAAACCCAAAACTAAGAACATATAAACTATTTAAAACAGACTTACGCATTGAACCATATTTAAATTTTAGCTTACCTATGTATGTATATCGCAGTCTAGCCAGGTTCAGGCTAAGCTCTCAGAAATTAAAGGTAGAGCTGGGGAGACACAAACGCCCCTACATACCTGCTGCTGAAAGATTTTGCAAAAGATGTACATCTGGACTTGTAGAGGATGAATTTCACTGTCTTATGATTTGTGATTTTTGGAAAGACAACAGAGCAGTACTATTTGACACGGCAGCAAAAACGATAGAAAACTTCTCCGTGTTAAGTCCTAAAGCTCAATTTATTAAAATACTAGCAAATAAATCGTCTGAAATAAATTCTGCATTAGGCAAATTCTTAAACATAGTCATTAAAACTGATAACAGCGCTTAATGTAAATTTTAATTAATTAAATCAGCCCACAAGGTCAGGGTGGCTAATGGCACTGACACATTGTTTTCACATGTGATTTGCTAGCAATAATTTGTTTGTGAATATATGCCTTGTACCTGTATGAATATTTATGTTGCTGTCATGCCCATTTATAAAATAGCAAATTTATATAATTGTGTTGTATATATTATATTCATCAACCTGAACGTTTTTCATTGACTTCATTTCTCTATGGTTTCATCCCTCATAAATCTGTATATATATGTTGGTGCTATATACTATGGTTCTGTACCGCCTCTGTGCTAAATAACGGCCGTATATATGGCCTGGTGTGATTTAAATATATTATTATTGCTACTGTGAATAATGTTTATCTCTGTATGTACTATGAAGAAATATCTTAAGCCGCCTCAGTGCTAAATATTGCCATTATGTCTAGCATAGTGTGATTTTAAAATATGTTATTGCTACTGTGATTAATGTTTCATTTCTCTATGTAGAAGTAGCTTTAGACTTTTATATCTCTAGTGTGTTAGTATTAGAATCTGTTTCTGTTCTTGTTTTTAACCTGTGTATTGATATCTCTTGTAACTGACTTTTTGGTCAAATGTGACCTATGTTTCAGTCAATAAAAACCTATATATATGTATATGTTGTGTATGTTATAATAGTTATAGTAAATATATAATTATTAAAGCAAAGAAACATTAATTGCATAAAGATATAAAGAATGATGAGGAGTTCAATTTACTTTAGTACACTGAACTAAAAAAATTATTTTATGAACTGACCTTGGCTTCATCTTTCATGTCAAGTATCTTGTCCCTCATGTTTTGAGGAATGATAATGTCGGGTAAGCTGACCATCAGATCAACTCTGAAGAAGTATTGAGTTGAGCACTCGCCATAAACGATCTTCAGAATTCCCACAGGCATCTGTAAAGCAAAACGTGCCATGTTATTCCGCCTTTTAAAAAGGACCAATCAGTTGGCCAGTGAGGACCACCACCGACTGTAGGACGTCCTTAAAAACTAAGCTCTCTGGGTCTCTAAAATCAGTGAAAATAACTGGCTTTCAAATAAAATATTTTTCTCTTCATTCGAACATGATATATCTGACCGAAAACCACACGGATCAATTCTAGAAAGTTCAGGCTTCAACTAGGATATAGAACACATTTTAAAATGCCTAAAAAAACATTTTGTAGGATGCCTGGCAGAAAAATTGTCATGAGAACCAGGTTAAAGTCAGCTGTTAAATGATAAAGTGATGAACCTGCTTTCAGATGCACATCATGCTTTGAGAGATTTATGTTTGCAAACATTCTAAAATCTTAGTCACTAAAAGAGGCTATAGTTCCTATGATGCTCCGTGCGACCAGTTGGGGTCCTTCAATGGAAGTATGCCATCCTTCCATTTTAGTATAGGCCTATTATTTCATATAATTGCAGGAGTGTTTTACTACACTGATGGATTCGTTCATCTTCCGAAATATGGACATGAGTTATTTCAAATATTGTTCAATCCATGACATAATTAAAGCAAATGTGCCAATTTAAAGGGGCAGGAGGAGACACATTTCCTCACCTAAATACCCTTCCTGCAATGAAAAGGTACATGTTTCATTTAAAAAGAGTGTCTGAATTTATAACTTAAAAGTCCACTACAACCCTGTAATCTCTTTGGGGCCTTCTTTATTCAAATTTATTGCCACACAGTATCAACAGTATCAAGAAAATGTCCATTCTATGGATAGCACTGGCTATGGATAGCTCACTGGCTATGGATAGCAATGGCTATGGATAGTACTTGCTATGGCCTTTAGGTCTTTTCTAAATATTATTAATCTCCTAATGCTACTCTCATTTAAACCATGTATTATCATAAATCATATGCCTCTACCAAAACAGAAAAATTATTATAAAACATGATATGCTTCCAGCTGCTTCCTCTTGGTTATGAACTTGTTACTACAGGGGAACAAGAAGTGCAACGAAATGATCATGTGGTCAGTTGTTCAAGTGGTCTTGTGACAAGCAATTTTTCTATGCACCAGTGAGCACCAAGTGCAAATATTTCCGAAGCTGAAGACAACACTTTTATTTAATCCACAAGTTTTTTTTTAACAACCATACGTCTCAGAGACGGGGAGGGGGGGGGCTTGGAATTATTATTTTTTCAATAAAAAAGTGAAAAGTTTATTTTGTATTCTTTCTGAACAATCTTGAAATAAATAATTTCTGAGGAGGAGCTTTTGCTCCCCAAATATTATTTCACTATTACAGTGCAGTTCTGAAGATAAATTATGCTGTTTGAATGGTTGAAGTCTTCATAGATCTTGAAATTTGAACAAATATCTGTCCCTCCCCAAAACACTGCTCGTACTCTGCCTAAGCGAAACCTCTGTGAGTTATTGAATGAATGAATGATGTAGTAAATAAATAAATAAATTCACTTGATCTCTCCGTCTCAACTACAGACAATGGAAAATTCCATAATGGACTTTAAATCTTGTATTTTTTAACTCTGTTATGCAAATTAGGGGAGGTGTCATGGCAATCAGACGGAAGATGGTTGAAAGTGCTTTCCAAGATAGTTCCATCGGTTGACCTGCAAAGATCTGATATCAAACCTTGGACCCATAGATTGGAAGCATATATATAGCACCGCCAACTGAGCTAGCCCCCTACATACAGGGCAAGAGAAAGAGATTATTTAATAGCATTTTAAAGAGAATATTTTTTCCATGTAAAATTAATTACCATTTGGCAAGACATATAATGGTCAAAGTTGTTGGCTACAAACATTTGGATATGGGATTGTACCATTGTTTTTTGTTTCTGAATCAAACAACGCCCTTCCAAGAAATAACCCCACCCCCCCCCCCAGTTCACAATGAGTGTCAAGTGTATGTAATGTGCACTCCCAACAAGTTTCACTTGTTGGTGACAGTTGCTGCAAAGCACAACATAAATATCAGATTATTGTAGAAGAGGGTGTTGTTTCACAGGAACAGGAATAATCCTGAAGTGTGATACTCAGAATTTGCTCAGTCAAGTATGAAAATAGGTGACGTGGCAAAGCTACTTGAGCACCAAACACATTGTCATTTCATTGCACTTCTTGTTCCCCTGTAGTAACAGTTCGCGATTTGGGCTTCTACAATGTATTCTTCAGAAAATTGTGATCACCACCACTACCACCAGGGGTTTCTATTTTAGAAGAAGTGGAACAAGCCAACAGCAAATAATCATGATATCTTGCTGATGATTGATGAACACTCCTTGTCATCTGATCCAGATATAGTGTTTGTAACAAGGGGAGTCCCCAAGCAATAATTACCTTTTGAAAATATGTAGCTGTTGCATTCACTGTTGTAATCACAAGTGGGCCACCAGACTCCCACAGAAAAGCAGATCTGTGCCTGATGAAGATTTTGGCTCACAAGTTTCATCCACGACATCTTGTGGGAATGCAGTGAACTTCACTTGCTGTCAGAGCAGGGAGAATTACTTTATTCTCCCTGCATGGACAGATCGCATCATTGGAGCTTGTTCGTGAAGGATGATTATACTCAATGTAACCTTTGCTCCGCGGTTTTGACCCTCGTTTTGTTTTGGAGCAATGGATGAGTCCAGTTGACCCCGAAAATCACCCCAAGTCGATCTTATTGACCCCCTGTTTCACCAGTGATAAAAAAATCGCGAAAATCGTACCATTCGAGGCCCTTAAAAAAGTGAAACCTCAAAAAATGTTCTTTATACTCAAAGGGCACTACCACCTTGTTGAAAAAACATAATTAAAAAAATTAATTATAACAGTCATTTTAACATAAATGCCTTGTGATCACAGTTACACGTCCACGTTTTCCTGTGGAAAGGAAAATTTCTAGACAGAGTGCAAATTATTCATAAACCTGGTTTTGGTGTCAAAATATCACAAAAAAAGTTTCATTGTCTTAAAAAAAAAAATTGGAAACTTCACTTTTAAAAATCTGTTACAAGTCAGGGGTAAACTGTTTAATTTTTTTTTCTTAAGGATTTGTGTTAAAAAACATTAAAAAGAAATGAAAATATTTCAGTCACAAAGTCGAATTTCTGATATTTTGTGAGTAACTGACTAGAGTTCAGCACTTTTTTTACCATTTCCTAATGCCATATTCCTGAAAATTGAAAGGGGGATAGGCCTACCAATTTTTTTATGGTGTCTTAGTGAAATTTCAGACAAACACGATTCTGTTGAGAGAACGTCACTCAAATGAAAAGGTTCAAATTGCAACTATTCAAAATTAAATCATGATCTTTGATGTCAGTGGGTGACAAATTACTTCATTTCAGGTTTTTAACTGGTATCATGATCAAAGGGAAGTCTAGTACTTTTTGAACAAAAGGTTTACGTTTCAGAATGTAGGTCCTGTGTATAGCAAATAGACGAAGTCTCCAAAAATTCTCATTATTAAAAATGTTTTTGACTGGAGCGTTGATGCTGTTGTGTATAATATATGGTAAGTACTTTCATGTCTTCGCCTTTGGCATTGTTTTGGTGTCAGGTCAAAATTTTAGTGAATAATTGGCCACGCTTAATTCAATTACCTAGCAACATTTCCACATTATAGTTTATGTTCCATTTTTCATAAAATATGATCATGCACTTAAATATACAGAAGAAATTGAAGGCCATTTGTATCACACATTCCTGATATAGTGCAGTAACCCCCTCCATACTATGAGGCATTTTACTTGCTAGATTGACTCCTCAGTCATTGGTCTTAATTAGTCGCACTTTGCAGTAAATAGTGATTCACAAAGTTAATTAGTCAAATTTTGCAAAAGTTATATCATGAACCTCGTTATCTGTAAGGTTGTGAATAATTGGCTGTCATTGATATGCTGGCTAAGCTTTATGAGGTCATCGAAAATAGACAGGAGTCTTGCTTAGTCTGGCACCTTCTTATTATTGGAGATCCCTGAAAAGGCGGTTATCTTTAAATTTGGAATTTCTTGGGCAATGACCACTTTGTAGTGACTGTCGTGTTTGGGGTGTCAAAATATGAAGTGTGATCCTAATTCAATCGCATGTCTCAGTTGATCAGCCAGGTTCTGACTAATGCATTAGCAGTTTGACCAATTTTGATTCAATTTAGATTCAGATTCAGATTAGGTTTATTTTCTTAAACATTCGCAAGGTTCAATTCAACATTGTATATGATACAGGTTTGGTAAATATCAGTGCAAACAGAAGGTGTCCCTCTATGACATCCTAGATGTCGTTGCCAAGGGACCACTAAAAAAGCCCAAAAAAATAAACCATACTTTTAATTAGCTGTAAATCCTCGCAGTCATCAAGATGGGATACAATTTATGACTAATGCAATTAATAAATTGACTAACTTATGCCTAAGGTAATCAGTAAATTGAGTACATTATAAATATATTTTTCAAGGAGTTACGAGAGGCGTTCAGAAAGTTCACGGCTTTTTTCATGTGGACACTTATTTTCAATCTAGAACTATGAATTTTTTACAGGATAAAATTCAGCAATTTTGTAATAGACTTCCAAAATTGTTGACAATGTGGACATTTTTAAGTTGCCATGGAAACAGAAAGTTTGGCTGGGTGGAGCAGGTGGAAGAAAATCAATGAATTGTGGCTGAGAGAGACCTCACTCTGCCACTTGTATTAGTAAGATTGACAAAAATTAACACAAGAAATATAATATTACCTTTTCAAAATACTAGCAAGTACTACAAAAGCATTAATTCATACACCTGATGCGTTAAAAATAAATGTTGCTTGAAGCCCTTCAGGAAAAGTTTTTGTGAAGAGTTTTTTGGTCATCCAGAGCCTCTTCTCCTCCAGTGCCAGAAACTATTGCCCTCGGTGATTAAGGAAATGTAAAACCAGGTCTTATGTAAAGCTACACGTATATGTAAAAGGAAAAGCTGGGATGGATAATGCTGTCCCTTTAGGTCTCTTGCTCATACCAGTGAATTCATGCTTTGTCACAAGTCCTGATGTAGTTAAGGACTCACATTCTGGCACCTGAATCGCTCTTGCCAAATCGGGCATGCAGGAGTGCTTTTCCATATATTGGTTCGCTGTAAGAATACAAAAATTTGGCATGCTTGAAAGCATATTTAGAAGCTAATATTATATTTCTTGTGTTAATTATTGTCAATCTTACTAATACAAGTGGTCGTGTGAGGTCTCTCTCAGCCGCAATTCATTGATTTTCTTGATCTCCGTACTACCTGGTCCACCTAGCCAAACTTTCTGTTTCCATGGCAACCACAGAATGACATAAAAATGTCCAAATTGGAAATCTTTCCAAAACTGCTGAATTTTATCCTGTAAAAAATGCATAGTTCTAGATTGAAAATAAGTGTCCATATAAAAAAAAAGCTGTGAACTTTCTGAACGCCCCTCATATGTTACAATTAATAACTCATGTTCCCACCCTTCAAGTCAATTGACTAAATTTTGACAAACTTTAGTGAGTCATGAATAGAGGATATCGACATCACCTTATTAGTGACCAATTTAACTTAATAAGTCATTTTGACTAAGGGTTCTAGTCAATACAATTTTCTGTGTAAATGATTATCGACTATTGATGGTCAGGGCATAGCTCCATTGCTTCCACAAGCTACTTTAATAATAATAATAATAATTAATAATAATAATAATTTTATTTCTTAAGAGCGCATTACATGAATCATCTCAATGCACTTTACAAATAATACATACAAATAAATAGTAAAATCATTGTAAATTGACATGTAAGAAGGTTAAAATTTGTAGAGATAAAACATATATGAAAATTAAAAATATAAATTACAACTGATAGAATAATCGAAATAAATGAGTCTTTAGCTTTTGCTTAAAATTGTCAAAGTTAAGTATGGATCTGAGATCAATAGGAAGTCTATTCCATAGCTTGGGGGCTTGGATGGCGAAAGCCCGGTCACCATGATTTTTTAAAGTTCTGCCGCTGGGGCTCTGGAGAGTTATGGCACAACTGCTGCGGAGGCTTCGGCCATATGATTTGATCTTGATAAGTTCCTTCAGATAACTAGGGGCCGTTTCCCAATGAATACATTTAAAAACAAGGCAGGTGATTTTAAAAACAATACGTGCTTCAATGGGTAGCCAGTGTAGTTCTCGAAGAATAGGCGTGATATGAAGCTGATCTCGTAGACTGACTCCTTTGACTAGACGAGCTGCAGAGTTCATTATACATTGAAGTCTTTTCATTTGATAATCTGGGATTCCGACAAGTAAGCTATTACAGTAGTCTAGTCTCGAACCAACAAAGGCATGGACCAGTTTTTCAGTGGTTTTTGTATCTAGGTAATGTCTAATTTTACCAAGTCTCCACAGTGCAAAACTTGCGGATTTACAGACATTAGCAACTTGGCTGGCCATAGTTGCCTTATCATCGAATAATACACCAAGATTTCTGACTACTTTAGAGAGATTGATGTTGGCTTCACCTATTCTAACATGATTACAAATACTAATTTCAGATGGCTGTTTAAATTTAGATGAAAAGCGAATAATCTCAGTTTTAGATTCATTCAACGCAAGAAAATTTGTGCTCATCCACAACCTAATTTGATCAATGCATGACTCAATGATAGAAACTGATGATGTGCCATTACATGAAATATAAATCTGGGTGTCATCTGCATAGATGACAGTCCTACATCCATGTTGAACAATCAAATCCTCAAGTGGGGTTACATATAAAGAAAACAGCATTGGCCCCAGAATGGACCCTTGAGGGACACCAAACTTAAGAGTCTTTGCATCCGACACCATTGACCCACCTAAACACACACTTTGTGTCCTACCACAGAGAAACGACTCAATCCATTTCAATACAATCCCATCAAAACCAAATCTGGCTTTAAGTCTTTTAAGCAAAATCGTGTGGTCAATGGTGTCGAATGCAGCTGACAAATCAAGTAAAATGAGAATTACATCTTGCTTTTGATCTAAAGAAAGCATGATATCATTGTGTATTCTCAAAAGAGCAGTCTCTGTACTGTGACATTGTCTGTAAGCAGACTGAAATTTACCATACAACTCGTTTTGATGGAGATATTCATTAAACTGAATGCTTGCACATTTTTCAAGTAGTTTATCAAGAAAGGCACAATTTGACACTGGTCTGTAATTCTTCAGAACATTGTGATCAAGATCAGGTTTTTTGATGACAGGTCTTACAAGGGCACTTTTACAGTCAGCAGGAAAAACTCCAGTATCAAATGAACAATTTACTATTTTCTTCAAAATTGGTAAAACTAGATCAATACAACCTTTTACAAATGATGTTGGCATTGGATCAAGTGAACAAGACTTGTTTTTCATAGCAACCACAACCTTTTTCAGATCAACATCTGTCAGTGACACAAAGTTGTTAAAGCTAGAGTCAGCATGGACATTTTCAACACAATCTGAAAGTTCATTTGAAAAATTTGCACGTATTTTTTCAATCTTACTGACAAAGAAATCAGCAAAAGCATTTGGCAATTCTGTTAGTGGTAAATCAGGTAAGATGTTAGATGACAATTTTTTACAACCTGATATTTCATCAACAATAGCAAACATAGCTTTATCATCAGCAGCATTTTCAATTTTTGATTTATAAAAGTCAGTTTTCTTTTCATCAAGATGGATCTTGTAGGCTGCACGAGCTGACACAAATGTTTGTCGGTCGATCTCAAGCTGCGTTTTGAGCCAATTACGTTCGAGCGATCTTAACTGTTTCCGTTTGAGAAGTGACTCAGTCGAAAACCACTTAGGGCGAGGTTTATTCAGCATTCTCTTGTTTTTAAGCGGTGCGAGTTGTTCTAAAGATGATTTCACTGTATCGTTGTAATGTTGGACCAGGGCATCTACACTCTCGGTTTCGTCAGTGTGTTGTTGAATTGATGAACTGAGCAGATTTTTAAGATTGTCCATGTCAACCTCTGATAAGTTGCGATGCTGTCTCAGTGTGCATGTTGGCTGTGGGCGAATTCTGTCTACACAGAAATGCACTGCGGCATGATCAGATGGCAAACTGTGATCCAGAGTGAAGTTGAAAACACATTGATCGTCTGCACGTGTGATGACCAAGTCAATTGTGTGTCCTTTTTCATGCGTAGGTTGTTGGATATGCTGGATCAGGTTAAAAGAATCGAGTAATTCCTTAAACTTGATAGTGTCAGAATCAGAGCAGTTATCTACATGAATGTTAAAATCTCCAAGTAGCACAAGTCTACCAGGAGTTATGATGAGGGTTTCAAGTAATGCTGCAAACTCATCAATAAAGTCAGCAAATGTATGTTTGTTCTTACTGCTCAGTGGAGGTCTGTATACCGTCACAAAATGGTAGATGTCAGCTTGATCTTTCCCATGAACATTAAAATCCAAGACTTCAAAACTTTGAACTTCAGGACTGGTCTGTCTTTTGATCTTCAAGTTGTCTCTGACTACGAAGCTGATACCCCCACCTTTCCTATTATTGCGGGGTGCATGGTGTAATACGAAGCCACTGATGATGGAATTTACATCAGCATTAACCAGAGTCAATTTATTGTTATCAACCCATGATTCTGTAATGATGAAAATGTCTGTCTCATTCCCATTTATCGAATCACAAATAGAGGCAGTCTTGTTCATCATAGATCTTGCATTCCATAACGAAACATTAAGATGTTTTTGTAGGCGATAGGACGAAATTTTAGAGACTGGAACAATACATCTTGGCCGAATTTCACATTGATCATCATCAGTAATGTCACCATGACCGAAAATATTGACAACAGTTTTAATTTGTTTCACTTTTGTTCTCCAGCCAGATCTCTTTCCTCTAAATCGTTTTTTACCTCTGAATCTCTTTCGTTGTCTCTTCTCAGGGTTCACTTCCTTGCTGATTATGCTCTCCAAGTCAAAGTCAAAAATTGGAGCCACTTGTTGATGGTGTTCTAACAATAACAATTCATCACGTCCATATTGGATCACCATTTCTATCGATGTCAACTGACAGCTGTCAAAGCTGTCACTCAAGCAGCACAGGAGCCATAGCAGTCCAAAACTAGCATAAAAACGTAGTTGCATAGTTTATGATGGTGTAAAACAAACTATAGTGTATCTCTGACATGTATAACAGCTAAAAACGTAGTTTAAAGGCAGTGTCGATCTTCTGGGAGGCTGCCAAACCAGCGCCATCTACCATTACTTTACTGAGGTTTTACCCATACATCATGGCTGAAGACTTACATTGCCTTTTGACTTTCACAAAGCATAGTTGCTGGCAGATATCCAGTCCACTGCTTTGAATGAAAATGAAAGGGATGATTTTACTCATCAGAAGTTTGATGGTATTCAATCTACTTATGCCATTTAGTGCATGTTAAATTGTGGTCAGAAAAGGGTCCAAAAAGAATGCATTCTCACTTATTCACGTGTCCATACAAAGCAAATGTTTTTGCTTTGTGATATCAAAAATGCTCAATTGTATTTATTCTGTTACTTTAAGGAGATTTATTAACTGAGACAACAATATAATACTCAATTTCATAAAAGCTGTGTTGCACTCAGCAAAATGTCTTGTCCATGCCACAAGTGGTCCCCTCTATACTGGCAATATATGTTAGCTACAATGTATACATCCTCCATGATAAAAAATAGTTCCAACTTATTTTGGTATTTACAAGCTGTCTGCTTACAATTGAAGCCAATCAAAGAAGATTAGACACTTGCAGACTTTTTGGAAATAAACTAGACCATTACTAAATGGTGGAACTGTCCTGGTTTCTTCCACACTGTTCTGGTTTGTTCCAGAGATCGAAATTCTGTTGACCGCTCACAGGAGCTCGCGAATTTTGCACACTAGGTAGCAGTAAACAGCGGTCAACTTGTAGACAGTCTGCCCAGTGTATTGCAATGTCCGACACAATGCTTATTGTTTTCCCAGGTTTTTTCTTTTCTTTTCTTTTCAGCATTTGATATATATAATTCCGAGCTGAGGAATAATATAAAGTACCATGAAATTTTAGAAAGAGTTGCCTTTGACTCAAAGGACACATGTGAATATAACTCATGTAAGGGAAGATGTTTTCAAAAAAGGGTAAATACAACTGACAGAAGGCCATACTGTGTTTGTGATGAGACCTGCATCAGATTTGGTGACTGCTGTTTGGATTTTGAATATTATTGCCATGGTGCGAGAAAGGGTCATACCAATGTTTCAAATTTAAATACTGCGCAAGGATTGGAAGGAGTATTACAGAGCAGACAGAGTCTAGCCTTTTACACGTCATGCATGCGTTACGCAAATTTATCAGAAGTGTCTGAAATGTCCAGAAATGCTATTTTTAAAGTCACTACAATATTTGTAATAGATTAATGTCCAGCTTATACCAATCTCACAGTGAAATACCACTGTGAACAAAAAGAGCCTACCTTCTTACATGATTATTTGTTGGTGTCATTTGGTGGTTACTTCTTTAAAAATAGATACTGTGCCCAGTGTCATAATGTTGATAATGCTTCATCGGTGTATTTCAATATTTGGTGCAGGAAAATTATAGAAAAAATGGCATTCTCTTTCCTTGACAATGGAAAGATTGACCTCTTTGAAAAATTGTTGATGCAATGTTCGATTGCTTTTGAAATACCAGAATATTATCAATGTCAACCAACATCCTTAAAAAGATGTCTTTCCAGGAGCCAGAAAAATCCAATTAATTTCAGTGACCCAATAGTTAAGGCATGTTACTCCTACAAAAATCCTGTGGCTGATCCCATTTGGGCATGCTTTTACCACAACAAATTTTGTGCCGCATGTTCAAATGATGAAGACTGTACACTCACAAGACCATGCCACGTTGCTAAAGATGAATATGCGAAAAAAGAACCTATTGGTGTAAAACTGCCATTTTCTACCATACTGTCTCTTAAAAAATATGAAAATCCACTTGTTCTCCTGTCCCACTCACCACACATCCAAGAAGATGTCACTTATTACATATCGCTTGAAACAGCAAAATCAAGTCATTTTCTAATTGTGTTTGTGGATGATCTGGAGCTATTGTCTCATTTTCTTGGATCAATAATCGAAACATTCACAAAAAGGTCTATTGAAATGGACCATAGAGTGATAAGTAACTATACTTGTGGTTCCCCTTTATGTTTTTTCCCAATTAAAGACCAGCTGTTACAAGATATCTTTATTGATGATGACCTTTTCATTGTCGAGATCATCCTCTCCAGAAAAGTATCTATTTGGGAAGTGCAAAAAATGCACTTAATGTTAAGTGAAGCTATTCAAGATGTCTACAAGAACTTCTCAATATCCCTTGTAAGTACTTCATCAGATTTACTATATCCTCTGGAGTGTTCACTTGGGGATAGTTACACTGATTTTAATGCTTCATGGATCACAAATGGACAACAACAACTTACTTCAAATTATGATGGCTTTGATTATGATAAAAATGCAAGAGTCTTACTATATTCTTCTCTTCAGAGATACGGAGATATTGACATAAATGCAGCTCTCGAAGCATGTGCTGTTTATTCTGGGATGTGCCACAAGGAAACGTTATTAAATTTTGATGAAAATGCAATGGACATTCTGCAAAATAACAGCATAAATGGAACAACTATCAAAAACCTTTTCAAAGGGGAAATAACAATGGATAGTCTATACCTCTATTTTAACAATAATGGAATGTTATTTCTTTGCCATACATTTAATGTCAAGATTTCTAACATTTCTGCAATAATTACTGGTTGTTGCATGTCATTATCCATTTTATCTTTAATTGCATTGATTATGAACTACATGAGAGATGAAGAGATGAGGAAAGGACCAAAGGAGTTTATGCTTTACATCAGCCTGTCCTTGCTCTATGGGCAAATGTCGTTTATCGTTTCAGCTCTTCTGAACAGAGAGACTTCTCCCAAAGCAGTGTGTCTCACATGTGCATTGATTCAGCATTTTTCTTGGTTGCTTTACTTTACTCTAATAAATGCCTTTGCTATTCACATGGCAAAAAATATTGACTCTATCAGAGCACCTGGTCAGCATGTTTATGTGAAGAAGTCAGTGGTAACCAGTGCTTTGATAGCTGTTGCTGCAATCGTAGGTGCCCTGGCGTACACACACATTTTCAACCAAGAATACTTGGGCACATATGCCTGTTGGGTTGAAAATGAAGTGATACTTCCCTATTTCTTCATGTTACCCTTGTCCATAAGCTTATCAGTGAATATCGGCTCATTTTGTATGATACTATACAAAATAAAAACAAGCACACTGCAGACCAGTGAGCAATCCCAGGTGACCAGTCATGTCAATCAGTCCAGGGTAGTTCTGAAACTGTTCCTACTCATGGGCTTCACCTGGATTTTTGGCTTTTTGGCTAATGTAAACAATTTCGAGTGGCTAGAGTATCCCTTTGTCTTCTTGAACAGCTTACAAGGTGTTTACTTGTGCTTCAGTTTTGGAAATTGGAAATGTTGCATGATCAGAATAGCTAATCACTAGTTAATGGACTTAATAATTTCAAGTGCTATTCTCGCAGAGGGCATTCTCAAACTGATTGTAGAACAAGTGGTCCTTGAAGGGTACCTGACGACATTTATCCATAACATTTACCTCAAGGTTGTAAATAATTCCATTTTACTCAAAGAATATGATTATCATGCATAATGAAATATATATAATCATGATGTACTTGTTTATGATTTCTATTAAAAATTTTATTCTGGCAAATCATTTTCGGCTTCTTGTCTTTCATACTTTCTATTAACTCCTGTGTTCAGCTTGCCCAACTTTTACATCTGTTTCAAAAAGCGCACAATTCTCCCGGCAGTGTAGCATCTGAATTTGATTGGTTCACAGAGCAAGAAGACAAAATTCGATAAGCTACCTCATGGCGAGATAAAAGTATTGCTTTACCTTTCCAATTCCTGGCAATCAATTGTGGCTTGCCATGTGCTGCAGCATTATCCATTTGGCAGATAACGGTTCAAGAACCTTTCAGGTGAAGCTCAAGAAAGAGTAGCACATTAAGATCACCAAAGATAGAGACGAAAAGCATCGCGATGCTAGACTCAAAGATCCTCTAGCAGTTACAGTCAGACCAAGAATTATTCAGACGGTTGCTGTTTTGTTAATATTTTAAAGGAATTACAAAGTAAGCTATGAAACATGCTGTCAAAATCATCTTTGGTATTAAGTGTAACCTGTCCAATACAAATTTATTGCAAACTGATTCAAAATCGGATGAAAATAGCTAATTTGTCTATTTCAGGAACCAGAAATTATTCAGACACTTTTACAAAGTTGTAGAAAGTGAACTATTTACCAATATTTATCCCAAATATTGCTAATAAACTACCATGGGATCATTGTGGCCACATTGGATGACAAGTGTGATCATCAGTTAAGAAAATTTCGATGAATATGTGAGATAAACATCTGATTCAGTTTATCACATTTTCATCACTAATGGGCTGAAATCTGTCAGATATCAATTGGAAATATTTCAGAATATCATAAAGTGACAATTGTTAACTGTTCTGTCTAAGTAAAATTGAAACACAGGCTTACTTGAAAAATTTTATGCTTTTGGCTCCAACCGCACTCTGAATCCTTGCCCATTGACCCACTGCAATCCATCAAATCACTTAAAATAAAGTTGCATGGCCTTCCTAAGATTGTTCACTCTATTGCGTATACAGGATAGCCCATTACCGTCAGTTGTTTACAAGTGTGGTGCCATACTACAACTATGGTGTACTTTCATGGAGCAATCTCCATTGGAATAGCATTGAGGCCCAAGAACCACATTTTTGCCCCCTTCCCAAAAGAAGTTAAAACTGCCAAACTGAGTTGCTGTTCGGACCATGCATGGAATATAGCTTGAAATAGATAATGAATCTTGCTTTCCGAAAATTTGTTAGGTTTTGGTGCCACATGGACATGTTTTTGTTTTGGTAAAATTGGACAAATAAATGCAAAAGCGCACTGAACTTAATATGAGGCCTCAAATGCTTCATATTGTGACTCAAAGTTTTAAAAATACATTTCTAAGGTAAACTAAAGCCATTTGAATCAATACGAGGCATGTTTGAGGTTGAAGAGTGCATGAAAATGTGATAAACTGGACACACTGTTTATCTCCAATATTTATCCTAATTTTCTCAATTGATGCTCACACCTGTCATTCTATGCAGTCATAATGGTCCCTTGGTAGTTTATGAACATTATTTTGATATAAATACAGACACAAAATAGTCAATAGTTCACTTTCTACAACTTTGTTAAAGTGTTTGAATAATTTTTGGTCCATGGAGTTAACAAAAGTAGCTTTTTTTCACCACATTTCTTGCCCATTTGCAATAATTTTGTTTTGCTCAGGTTACATGTGATGCAAAGGATGTTTTTGATTGCATGTTTCATTGGTTTATAAAATAATAACAAAACAGCAAGCGTCTGAATAATTCTTGGTCTGACTGTATCTCTCAAAACACTTTCAAAACCAATATATAGGACTCGGTTATAAACACAAGGATGTGCTACATCTATATTTCCTAGATACATGGATAAGCTGGTATGTAAATGCAGGATTGCAGGGATATGATGGGGAGAGTGGGACACACTCCGTCTCGGTGAGACAAACCCTGAGACTCATCACTAATGCTAAGTTCTCACGGCAATGATTCAGGGGTTTCTTGCCACGGCGATTCTTCATTTTCCAGGAAAGTAGGAGATGATTAAACTAATTTAAACAATTCGGTGATGATAATTTCATCTACGGTGCATCATAAACTGCCTTCTTTGAGTAATAATTTTTTGGTGAAGCAAGAAATTTGCTTCACCAAAGATTCAACCTGTTGAATCTTGACGAAGCAAAGATCCATGATGCAAAAGGCATGAAAGACCCCAAAAGTACTTGGGCGAGGCTAGAGACTGCCTGGGCGAAGCAAGAGACTGCTTGGGCGATGCTACAGGCTGCCTGGGCGATGCTAGTTTTAAAAGCATTGAGGCAATGGAATCACGGCGATGATCCTGCACAACTCGCCGACGCAAAGAGCTTGATGGTTCGCTGATAATGCTCTTTGCTTCACTGACACTGCTCTCTGCGTAGTTTATGGTCTCTGGACTGCCTGGGCGATGCTAGAGCCTGCTTGGGCGATGCTAGAGCCTGCCTGGGCGATGCTACTTTAACATGGAAGCAATGGAACTTCACCGAAGCTCCTGCACAACTCGCCGACACAGTCCTGCTCCCCATTGGGGGTTATTGTTACGGGTCCAATTACGGGCGCTTCGGCGCAGAAAACAAGAGCCTCGTCTTCCTAAGAGCCACCCACGATGACCTATAACCTCTAATTGATTATATAAGGCTTCAAAAATGGCTTGAATTGCCGAAATGTGGCTTCCTGGCACCTAGACAGCTTCGCCGACACAAAACCACTGCCGTGAGAATGTAGCATAAGTAACTCAAATCTGGCTCCAGAATAATTTTTGTGCGCTGTTCCGCAGTGCATACCACTGATTTTCCGTGGGAGATATTAACTTGCAATTTGGAAGTAAGTAAGAGTGTAAAGTTAGGGCCGAAGGCCCAAGCTCGATTTGCGATCTTTCGCTCTACAAGTTAATGGTACAAGCTTTTGGAATGTTTTGAAGGGATGGCCCTTCGTCGTGTGAGGAAGCGGTAGCCAGCCAGGAGATGTCATGTCCGAGTGGAGTGGAGGTGTGAGAGGGTCAGGAGAGTGAGAAGGCCAGGCAATTTGGGATTTAGGCCTATAATTTAAATTATATGTAGGGGAGACTTGTATGAGACGGACCACCTGCTGAGATGGACCACCATCATTAACCATGAAGAACTATAAGATCCCTTCAAAAAATTTTTTTTGGCAGTTTCAATAGAAACACAGAGCTCATCTGCTCGACTTTGGTGGATGAATTTGGAAAGCTACTTCATTTTTTTTGCAATAGGCACTTTTCGGCTATTTTGATGTTATATTATGATTCTATAGAATGTTGTGGCATGTAACAACTGCAATTTTGAACAAACTTGGCTTTGAATAAACTGTTTTCTGTGATTATTGACAATCATTCAGCACTTTCTGCACGATTCGTAATATGACCTCATGGCAGGGAGCATTAATTTTCTAATTTAGTGTGTATTTGGGTGAGATGGACCACCTAGAGTGGGTGAGATGGACCACCCCTGGATGCCTGAGTTTGACCGGACCATCTCAACCCTAGGGTGAGATGGTCCAGTGGTCCATCTTATCACTGAGCTTCCGATGTCGCTCCACTATCTGTTGCTGACCACCCTCCACTTTCCACTGCTGTCTGCCCTCCAATCTCTGCTGCTGATCACCCTCTACTCTCTGTTCAAGTATGTTGCTGTTAGTGTTCACCTTCCACCCTCTGCAGTTCAACTTTGAACCAGATGAGGGATAGCACAGGACGCCAAATGCGAAAGGTACCAATGCATGTCAGTTCGGCAAAAGTCAAAATTCGGCAACGCTGCTTCATAAGGCATCCCCCGATGCCATTTTCGGCAACCGTTGCCTCATACGGCATCGGGGGGATGCCAAATTCGGCATCTCCAGCACTTAAAACATTTCTCGGGAGGTGGCGCTAATGATCGGCGATAATTAAAGTGCTGCCATCTTGAGTTAATATATATTTCTTGAAATCTATCCAAGAAAAAAATCGATCTATCCCAGCATTTTTGATTAATTTGCTGTTTTTAGAAGCTGCTTAACTAATTTCAACATCAGACTTCTGAATTTGGGTGTTTGACTTAATTAGATTGTGCACCAACACTTTTAGAGACACACAATTGAATCATACTGAAATTACCAGTTGACCTATTATCAGGGCCCTAACTAGGATTTTAAGGCCGGGGTCTAAGGGCCGCTTTGGGCCCACTGAAACCAACCAATTGAGATCCATCCTACTATCCTACTATATATATATTCATGGACCCCTTCGTCTTAACCAGCCAAAGTATGGGGTGCCTATCCACAAAAACTTGCATGCCTTTTCTCACCTACAAGAAGGACATAATTATGCTGGGTTTTATACCCGGGGGGGGGGGTACTCACTCTGTAAGGGTGTATATAGAGGCGCCGCTGGATGGTTTAGGTTTTTTGGCCTTCTTGGATTAAAATGGTTTTGGTTTTTTGACAATTCTGATTAATTTGGTTCTGGTTTTCGCAACCCCAACATGTTTGGTACCGTCAGAATCGGCTTCAAAAGAGGATTAAAATGGTTTAACAACCATGAAGATTAAATTGGTTGCCAAAAATTTTAGTGAAGGATTAAAATGGTCTGTGGTTTTGGCGCAGCTTCCGGATTAAAATGGTGCTGGTTTTCAAAATTGCCGTGGCGCATCCGTATGCAAAAGTCCGCAAAGTACCCCCCCCCCCCCGGGGTTTTATATTCAAAATTAATATTTAATATTTTGCCCCTCTCCCACCCCCATTTCATGGGTATTTTGCTAGTTATGAGCAATCTGGAGAAATAATGCTACCTGTCTACCATGAAAGGCAAGACATGATATAGCCGCTCAAATTAGGATACCGACATTAAGAAAATTCATGGGAAAATAAGGAATGACATAATTTCAAATTGCCAAGGAGCAGATCCAAGGGGCGGGGCAACTGGGGGCACGTGCCCCCCCCCCCCGCAGTGCCCCCAAAGCTCAGTTGATCTATCTTGAAAATTCAATCAAATAGGCTGATAGGCTTACTGGTTGTTTGTTGTGAAGGATATAGCAATTAATCATTGAACCAAGAAATAGATTGCAATCTGGGCCGATTGCCAATTCACTCTAAAAGGGGATACAATCTCGACTGAAATCTGTCAAATATCCACTTGATAGTAACCTCTTGCAAAAGGAACAGAACTTCAATCACCTTACAATATGTTGTTTCCTGACTGCAAACATGGCACAAAATGTGTGGTGGGCACAAAATTATGGCTTTCTTTTTCTTGTGTTACAAAATTATTGTGGACATACAGCTAGTGTATTTAGCTATCCCTATTGCTAAAATACACTTTGTTTAGGCCTACTTAACAAATACCAGGAAATATTAACGAACCTTACCGTGTACCTATAGAGTAGGTCGGGGCAAGAAGCCCGGGTTAGGTGAGAGCCCCCGCCCCCCCAGGGTTATATCTAAACTTACATTTTTGGTTGGTTTTCTTATTGATAGGATTGAAGCTACAGACTTTTTAGGTGATGTCACAAATATTCCGGGCAAACAGCACAAAACCATAGTAAAAATTAAAGAAACAAAAAAACTATGCATGGTTTTTGTAACTTTGAGTAATTCTTTGAAAGCGGTTTTCAGAAATAACTTTGGAAACACTTAAAAGTATAATGGATATCTGCATTCAGTGCATTGCTTCACTTTATGACCATCATATAAATATGATTTGGATCATGTTTTTTGCATTTTAGTTCAAAATATAGAGGTCAAATTAAAATATGTGGGTTTGGGGCGAGAGGCCCCACATGGTATGGGGCATGAAGCCCCCTTCACTGGGGCCTCGAAGCTGATTCAGGAACCACTTAATAATGTGTACTTTACCTTAAATCTTGATAGAATAGTTAATTAAAAAGGAAAAAAAATTGGCCGAAATTGAAAAAGGGCAAATAATATTAAAAAATAAAAGTTATGAGTAGAAAAATTCAGAAATTCAGGAAAAGTAAATAGAATGCCTTAAAATGATAGAAGAACCCCAAGAAATAACTTTCAAGCTGAATGCACTCGCAACAAAAAAATTGCCATAGAATAATAATAGGGGGGGGGGGCTTCTTGCCCGATGGGTGGGATAAGGCCACTTGCAATATTTTGCAAATTGGCTGTAACTCTGTTATTAAAATTGGCAGACATTTGGTTCACTTGTTACAAGTAGAGTCAAGTGATCCCTTCCTGACAGCATAAGCATTAAAGTAATCAACCATAAAAAGTAGGTCAAATCACACCTCGAAGTTAAGGGGGGCTGCATGCCCCGCGCTACTCTACATTTTAAATGATTAAACATAAAGTGAGAAACACAGAATAAATTCACAAGACAACTGGGTGTAAGATACTTTGAGTAGGATACCTGGATTCTTAAATCTTAGAAAGTGATTTGACCTTCAAAGATACTTTAATTTTCACAAATATTGACTAAGATCCACGTTTTTCTGAGATGATTATATAAAATGATAATAAGATATAGATACAGTCATTTTACCCCATCTGTAGGGATATGGAAAACTCACTGAATATGGTTTAAATTAATTAATTAATTCTTTTCGTTATGCTTTTGAGTAGATAGAGGATGTCCAGGGGCGGATCCAGGATTTTTTGAAAGGGTGGCGCGGCAATACTTATAACATTGGAGTCTCTAAAAAATGTTTTTTCCAAATAGCAATATGAAGGATTTATCTGACAAAAGGAGGGGGGTGCGCCCCTTGTGTCCCCCCCCCTGGATCCGCCTATGATGTCTCAAGCTACATATTCGTACCAAATACAATATAGTGGATCGATGGGCTGTGAAGTTTTGTCTACAGAGGGCAGATAGCTGTGGGATGAGATGTGCACAGGAAGAGACCGAAATTTTGGTGTTTAAGTGGTGTTATGCAAAAATGCAAAATTCATAACCTAATGGGTCAAACCTTATAACAATTGACATGAATACAGCATGATGTATAAATAGTGCCCATTCCAAATGAATCTACACCATATTGAACGACTAATCTTTACAGATAGTGACAGTGGCGGATCCAGACACGGTCATCTAGGGGGGGCCAGGGGGTGTTTCGGGCATTCGCGGGCTCACGTCGCAGCGTATTTTCTTCAAAATACTATTATTAATCTCAGTGATCTAGGGGGGTCCATGCCCCCTAGGCCCCCCCCACTGTATCCGCCACTGAGTGATAACTTTTCAATGCTCCAATTTTGACAACCTAAAGACTGTCACTTACAAAATTAGAATAGTCACAAAAACTGTGAAACAAAATTTTGTATGGAGGCCTATTTCCCTTCTGAAACAAGGCATGCTGAAAAGCTAAAGACTGTGCAAGTTCTACATTGTACTATTTGACTATTTGAGACTTCACAAGGTTCTCTTGCAAAGATGCAGGAGCATCAGACGTGCATGTATTAACAAATTTTAGCCCTATGGATGGGATTGTTCTTGCCCAATATTGATATTGATTGACGTCATTGATTAAAAGTTACTACATGTATATCATTTGGCAAATTAAAAAAAGCGTGCTTTTAAAGTTTATATATATATATATTAATTTTTAAGAGTTTTTCTCTTTAAAATGTTGAAGTCAGCATTAATTTTCAGCAATGTAGAATCTGTTGGAATCCCCGCCTATTTGGCTGCGGCCCTTCGGGCCTTGCTCTAGTGCCCCCCTGCATTCACTTTTCTGGATCCGCCCCTGATTAATTGCACAAGGCTCATGATTTTATTATCCCACAGCCACATGAGAAAATCCAAATCTCTTTGCATCACTTTCTGCTTCCAAGCTCTGTCCAAATTCTTCTTTCCCTCTGCTGCTTCACTCAATCGTCTCCTCCATCTCTGCCTCCTCTTCCCTTTCTTTAGAAGTGACTTGGGCCATTAAGACCTTAGCTTTCGGCTGACGATATAGGCCTAGTGTTATATTTATGTCCAAATCAGAAAAAATACCAGCCCACACAAGAGGTGAACCCAAACTTTGACACCCCACCATGTCATAAGTGCAATGCATCACAATTAAGCACTGAAAAGATCATAATACAGTTACAGTTGCCTTTAACAGCAGCGGGGATGCCTCAAACGGCAGCGGGATGCCTCACACGGCAGCGGGGATGCCTTAAACGGCAACGTTGCCGAATTTTGACCTTTGCCGAACTGATGTTGTGAGTATTATGTTTTATTGTCAAGTCTCGTTTTGAAGGGTATGAATGAGCCATTTGATGTATTTTTATGTGTATATATTTGTAATAATTATTGTAATTTTTGTGTATATTTTATGTTTAAAATAATTTTGTGTTGTTGTGTAGATATCTTTATAGGCCTATATATTATATAATTTTGGGGTAAATTAAGGGGGGAGGGGGTACACCTGCCCTATGGGTTACGGCAGTTCTACTGTTCAGGTGTCCTCCAGTACAACATTTTATTTCCTTAATTCTATACAGTAATGTACATACTTTTTGTAAGAACTTCAGTTGTACAAATAAACATATTCTATTCTATTCTATTCTACTGTGATCCACCCTCCACTCTCTGCTGCTAACCGCCATCCACTGCCAGCTGCTGTTCACTCTTCATCCTCCATTGCTGTCCATCTACTCTCTGTTGCTATACGCCATCCATTCTCTACTGCTGTGAACCCTCCACTCTCTGTTGCTGTCGGAACTCCACTCTCTGCTGCAAACCATCCTACATTCTCCGCTAAAATTCAAGCCATACCGATTCTGAGTTCAGCCATGTTTGTTTGGAAATTTAAAACATTACGCTTTGGCTTAAAGTAGAATTGCAAGCAATAAAATATTACCAGCAGATAGGTGGGAAACATTTTTTTAGAGATGCTTGCTTGCTCTGAAACTTATGACAACTGCCTCGGTCATGCTGTTTCATCTCTGTCATTAAAACTGAGCAGGTCTTAGTGACAAATACCCTTGTGCAGGTCTCACATGCCAGATGCCCTTGTGCAGGTGAGAGGCAAAGGGGTAGATACTATCACGGGCAGTCTATCTACAAGCATCTCTTAAAGTGCTTGCACATTATTTTTTTAGTTTGCATGTCAGATCAAGAGCAGAACTATCTGCTTTGTGGTACCTATACAGCCTGCAATCTTCCTTTTGTCCCCAGTGTTAGAAACAGATGGACACTGCTCAATGTTCATTTGCAGAAGATGTGTATGACATCATTGGCTTATGTGTTGTTTGATGAGAAGACAGCAGCTGAGGAAATTTGTAAATTTGCCTTCTATATGCGCTATTTTGTGCATGATTCCTCCACTTCAGCAAATATTCTCTGGTTGGATTCCTCATGAAATATACCTAATTTGACATATTATAGCTGGCACTGAAGTGATGACCAGACAAGAAAGGACAAGAATCAGACAATGGATGACAAGACAGGGAATGAGCAGATAAGAGATGACAGGAAAAGCCAAAATCAGACAAGAACAGATCAGACAAGCAATAATCACACAAGGATTTGTTTGTTTGTTTGTTTGTGTTTTACGTCTCTGCAGCACCTTAGTGGGCTATATTGAGGCAGGCGATCGCCGTATGATGATGAGATGAGAAGACTGTGAGTCTGGAACATACCATATTAATTCAGGGATGCCCAGGGTCTTTCAGTTGCCCCAGCATAGAATACTGGATACAACCCGCTTCCATTTAAAGTCCCATGGGCTCGGACTAAAGTGAGTTCCCGGGGTGAGATTTGAACCCACGCCCTCAAAGCCAGTGGACAAGCAGTCTTGACCATTAGGCCACGGGGGAACTAATAATCACACAAGGAAAGACCAGCCAAGCAATTAGACAAGAAATAATCAGACATGCAATAATCAGACATGCAATAATCAGGCAAGAGAAGATCAGACAAGGAAAGATCAGACATGAGAAGATTAGACAAGCAATAATCAGACAAGGATCAGACAAGAGAAGAACAGATAAGCAATAATCAGACACGTAAAGATCAGAAAAGAGAAAATCAGACAAGCAATAATCAGACAAGGAAATCAGACAAGAAAGGATCAGACAAGAGAAGATCAGACAAGCACTAATCAGACAGGGAATAATCAGACAAGTGAATATCATACAACTGATAACCAGACAAGGAAATGTCAGACAAGAGAAGGTCAGACAAGTAATAATCAGACGAGATGTCCCCGTCTCCTCGTATTGGTATCCAAGGAGTTGAGGGGTATCCCTCTTGGTGTTCTCTCATTCAGGGGCACCCAATGATCTGTTATGTAATTTATCTGTAATGAAGGAGGTGTCTAGCTGGCTGGCAAACTGCCAGCTGGGATCTTCCAAGCTGGCAAGGTCTTCAGCTGGCAGTCATTTTCTAGTCAGCTGGCAAAGTGCTATCAACCAATGAAGCTAATCTTTTTCAACAGGGTATTTTCATGTCATTGGGGTATCCCAATTCTAGGAGATTCCCACTGGATGTCCCCTGTCTTCTCATTCTTGTTTGGGTATCCCATAAGTAGAGGGGTATCCCAAAAGCAGAGGGGTACCCTACTGGCTGTCTTCTCCATTATCACGATGGGGTTATATTATACCTCACTTATATGAGAATCCCACCGGGTTTCCTTGATCTTTTCATTCTTGAATGGAAATCCCACTCATAGATGAGTATCCCACTAGTAGAGGGATATTCCACTGACTGTCTTCTCCATTGTCATGATGGGGGTTTCCCTCTTGTCTGAGAATCCTTCTGGGTGTCCTCCAACTTCTCATTATTGTATGATTATCCAACTAGTAGATGGGTATCCCAGCAATGGTGGGAACCACACTCGTGGTTTTCTCCATTCATGGTCACACAACCTATTGCTTTGGCAATCAAATTTCAAGTGTGAACTCTGTTGACCTGAGGTGCGAAACAGGTGATTATAACAAACAGTCAATGCTAAACAATGCTAAACAAGATAATCCAGCCTGCTATTTTGTAACAGGGCCTCTTGAAACACTGTCAGAACATAAGAATATTTGTCAGAGACATGAGCTTTTTGCCAAAGAAAATCTTAATTGGACATTTTAACATCCATTTATTGACATGGGACTATCTACTTACTAAACCTTCATTGCAAGGGATATACCTGGAGAGGGCAAATTAAACATATTGCCCCGTAGGTGATAAAATGCAAGGTAAAAGATTGAAATTCTCCCAAAACCATGTCAACACAGAAAACTTTGCTAATTCACCTGGCAATTTTGAAACCCTTTAATTCAGTACCGGTAACAAAGAAATCTGAAGGTGTACTTTTGCATAGATATAGCCAATAATGACTACATAGACAGTTCTGCATGGTGTTATGTTGCTGACAACAATTAGATTTATAGTAATTTGGCTGTCTTCTCCATTGTCATGATGCTTTTGAGACATCCCCTTGCAGTGTGAGGCAAGGTAATCAAGTTAGATCCTGAGATATAAAATGAAACAATCGTGGAACTTAAAAATAGGTTGACTCAAATTTGTGATTTCACGCTAGAACTGAAAATTCTTGTTTCAGTTATGATTTTTTTGTGGCAAGAGTTTTTCAGATATCATCTTGAAATTTTGGATTTGTAAACTATACTATATGTAAAGGATTGTACGGGAATTTGATACATTTATGTTGATTCGATTCGGAGAAATAAAATAAAACGCAGCGGAATGCAGAAAAAGTTTCTGAAATCAAGGAACCACAGTGCTGAAACTATACCAATAAACTAACAAAATTTCACGTCATTACTTTGTCATGTGTTATGATATATTGTCTTAAACAATAAACCAAAGTAAAAAAGAGTCCTCATCCCGACGGAAATTTATATAAATCAGTATTTGTACAGCTAAGTCATTTCGGAAAAATGAAATTAATTTACAGAAAATCGCTTTGGAAAATTTGCTAAACCAAATAGAAAGTCAAACCTACAAGAATCCGATGGATTTTTTTCTTCTGGATCTAATGCTTCAAACCCCTAGTCTCTAGCCCTAATACATCCTTCTAAAATTGAAAAAGATTACTACTTTGTTGTGTTGTCAGAATCATACAACAAAACTAATGAAATAAAAGAGGCAAAAACTGCCAAACGAAGAGCTGAAAAGAAATGGAGAAGAACTGGACAAGTAACAGATCATGAAGTGTATAAAAGTCTTAAAAACTCATATAACTGCCTACTTAACAATCTAAAAGCTAATGCCCTAGCCAAACGGATAAATGACAACAAAGGCAACCCCAAAAACATGTTCTGGGCAATTAATTCTGCCCTTAACCGGAAACAAAAATTGCCATTACCACCGCATTGTGACGAAAAGCACTTAGCAAACGAATTTATTAACTTTTTTGATGACAAAATCAACACAATAAGGAAAAAGCTTGACTCTAGGATAGAAAGTAGTAATAACACTGAACCGAGCACTTTTACCGGTAAGCGCTTATCAAGCTTCAAAAACCTAGAACAAGCGGAAGTTAAGAAGCTAATGAGTAAGATGAAAAATAAACACTGCAACCTTGATCCGATGCCTTTTTGGCTCATAAATGAATGCATGGATGAACTCATTCCCACAATTACTGAAATCATAAATACCTCATTAGAACTGGGTGAAATGCCTCAAGATCTAAAACATGCGCATGTGAGGCCTACACTGAAGAAATTGGGCATGCAACTGGAACTTAAAAACTACAGACCAGTTTCCAATATTCAACTATTGGGTAAAGTCATTGAAAGTGCAGTTATAGATCAGCTTTTAGATCACTTCTCTCAGTATGATCTTCATGACAGTAAGCAATCAGCATATAAAAAACACTTTAGTACCGAAACACTACTGACCAAGGTTCACAACGATATAATGTTAAGCATGGGCAAAGGCGAAATTACAATGATGGTCCTTCTCGATCTTTCGGCTGCCTTTGACACAATCGATCATGATATTCTTCTTTCTAGACTTAAAAATTTGTATGGGATTGATAATACTGCCTTAAGATGGTTCAAATCATATTTAACCAACAGAACGCAATCAGTTATAATAAACAACACAGAATCTGAGAAAAAGGCTTTACTCTTCGGGGTGCCACAGGGTTCAAAACTGGGGCCTATTCTTTTCAATGCCTATATCGCCCCAGTTAGTGAAATTGCAAAGAAGCATGGTGTAATTGATGAAAAGTATGCGGACGATCACCAGTTATTCCTGTCCTTTAAGCCAAAACCAACAAGCAAACAACATGAAATGAAAGCTAAAATGGAAGCATGTATAAACGAAATACGAAATTTCCTTCACAATAACAAACTTAGCAATAATGGAGAAAAGACTGAATTTTTGGTCATTGGGACTCCATCCCAACTTAAACATGCGGAGATAGACAGAATAGAAATTGGCGATACAACCATAAAAATGATTGAATCGGCTAGAAACTTAGGGGTGATTTTTGACAAACAAATGACCATGGAAAATCATGTTAATAAAATGTGCAGAAATGCATATTACAATATCAGAAATGTTGCCCAGATTCGTAAAAGTTTGGATAAGAATGATACTAAAACTGTTGTCAATGCTCTCATTACACCACACTTGGATTATGGAAATGGATTGTTAGTAGGAGTCAAAAGGAATTTAATTCATAAACTCCAAGTAGCACAAAATTCAGCAGTCCGCTTGATTGAGAAGGTAACAAGGAGAGAACATATATCAATATACAGGAAGAATTTACATTGGTTGCCTATACAGGCGAGAATTGAATTCAAAATTCTGATGATGACATGGAAGGCTCTGAATGGGCAGGCGCCTGCATATATTGTGAGTCTGTTAAATCGTAAAAGACATGAACGAAATCTAAGAAATGGGAACAAAGAACTACTAAACATCCCTGATGGCTATGGGACAAACAATTTTTGGGATAGATCATTTACTAAGTCGGCCCCATTGCTATGGAACAAGCTTCCCCAGGTTGTAAGAACCGCAAACACCCTGGAAAAATTCAAAAAATGCCTAAAAACAGTCCTTTTTGAAAAGTACTATAATTAACATCTCAGAGCGCTGGTGAGCAATATTATTGAAACTGGCGCTATACAAATATCTATATTATTATTATAATTATTAAAAGACGCTGAGCAGCAGCTGAGATTTTGAAGCTATGCCTTTGGCTATGCTCTGCCAGGTGACCGTGGCAACCACTTGCATTTGCATTTTCGGAGTTCCGCTGCTAATCATCAGATGTCGCTGCTTCTCCAGCCCTCCAAATTCCTTTCGTTAGATGGCGCCAGTTATCTCTATTTTGTGCTAATCTTCTTAAAACGTCCAGGTCTTGCTTCTTGCTAAATTTAAGTTTACGGCAATAATTATGGTCTCTTGAAATTAAGTTGCTGTGACAATATTTGTTCAAGTCATTTTTCAACACTTGGGGTAAATCAGTTCTTGGTTTTCCTTCAAATCCTTTTTCTTTTCTTGGTATGAAGTACAGTTCCATTGCTTTATTAGCTGGTAATTCCTGGTCTCTTCTAAGTATGTGTCCAAATAGTTCCCATCTTGCCTTTTTCATCGTAATCGATAAGGGCAACCACTAGCCCAATTGACATGACATCATAAGGTTGTGCTAAAAATAAACGGCACAGAAAGCGACGCAAGACTTTAGATTGACAGGATGGACACTTGATTTTCAATTCAATTCAATTCAATTTTATTCCAGATGCAAACAGGATACATGTAAAAATAACAGTTACATCTGGGGGCAGATGTTGGGTGGACATATTTTGCCCAATTACAATACATAAATTGAGTAATACATATAGGGAGAACATGAACAGCATGAACAATAACAAGTTCTTTTTTTAAAAGAAAACAAAAAGACTAGGGGTAAAAATAAAAACAAATTGTAGGATTAATATTATTTGATATACATAAATTAAGTTTAATAAGTGACAACATATTCAGGAAGTGTACTGGTGATAAAAACAAAACAGGAAATGGTTTACATTTATGCATTTCGCATACACACTCGACCTTTAGACGGCCCCTGGGGCGCCGCTATTATTGAAAGAACAGTAAAGTTATTGAAATTAATGATCATGGGATCTTGAAATTTTGTGATTTGCATTTTCGCCAGTACTCACGACGATTAAATTTGACACAAAAGTATTGCACTTAGAGATGTGAAAATTGTCAAGAATATACCTGATGGCAACTACTAGGTGTGTGCAAAATTTCATTTGATACTGTAAAAGGAAGTGCCATTTTAAGCCTTTTTGCAATAGGCCGTGATAGTGGAACTCTCCCTTTTCCAGCTCTCCTGTGTTGAAGAGCAGAATAAAACTATTTCCGGGAACAAGCTGCCATTTTGTACCATTGCTGAGTCAGTGAAGCTGGCATTCCAGGCCCAGGGCACTTTTAATCCATTCAAAATCATTACGGATTTGCATTGCCGAGTCTGAAATGGAATGCTTAGCATGGATTGCCACCATATTCCAGTATTGTCAGGCTGATTAGACTTTTTACGGACCTTAGAAACCCTGGCTCCATTGTAAATTCCCAGGCTGATGTTTCCGGAAATAGTTTTATTCTGCTCGTCAACACAGGAGAGCTGGAAAAAGGAGAGGTCCACTAATGCCAGCTATGTTGCGTTTTTAATTATGCTCAGTGTATGTACCTAGTATAAAAGTTTGGTAAACTTTCATGAGATTCGATGCATGGATCTTCTGCTCCTGAGGCAGATGGCTTATCCACTCCACCACAGAGGCTCTTGGAAATGTTTGAGGTTTCATTCTGATTATAAGAAACCCCTCTCTCTGGTACAGAGAAACTGATGACGAGCCTCACTTTGTGAATGTTTGTGTAGTTAAATCTGCCGCCAATATAATTATAGTCAGCAAGGGGAAAAGATACTGCTAAGCAGATATTTCTGCTCTGGATCTGAGATTCTGACTACATAAATGTTATCAGCCATTCGGCATGCAAGCAGTCTGGCTGTGACTGTGAGGTATGTGGATCATTCCATTGATATCATTACTATCAACTGAATTGAGTAATACATATAGGGAGAACATGAACAGCATGAACAATAACAAGTTCTTTTTTTAAAAGAAAACAAAAAGACTAGGGGTAAAAATAAAAACAAATTGTAGGATTAATATTATTTGATATACATAAATTAAGTTTAATAAGTGACAACATATTCAGGAAGTGTACTGGTGATAAAAACAAAACAGGAAATGGTTTACATTTATGCATTTCGCATACACACTCGACCTTTAGACGGCCCCTGGGGCGCCGCTATTATTGAAAGAACAGTAAAGTTATTGAAATTAATGATCATGGGATCTTGAAATTTTGTGATTTGCATTTTCGCCAGTACTCACGACGATTAAATTTGACACAAAAGTATTGCACTTAGAGATGTGAAAATTGTCAAGAATATACCTGATGGCAACTACTAGGTGTGTGCAAAATTTCATTTGATACTGTAAAAGGAAGTGCCATTTTAAGCCTTTTTGCAATAGGCCGTGATAGTGGAACTCTCCCTTTTCCAGCTCTCCTGTGTTGAAGAGCAGAATAAAACTATTTCCGGGAACAAGCTGCCATTTTGTACCATTGCTGAGTCAGTGAAGCTGGCATTCCAGGCCCAGGGCACTTTTAATCCATTCAAAATCATTACGGATTTGCATTGCCGAGTCTGAAATGGAATGCTTAGCATGGATTGCCACCATATTCCAGTATTGTCAGGCTGATTAGACTTTTTACGGACCTTAGAAACCCTGGCTCCATTGTAAATTCCCAGGCTGATGTTTCCGGAAATAGTTTTATTCTGCTCGTCAACACAGGAGAGCTGGAAAAAGGAGAGGTCCACTAATGCCAGCTATGTTGCGTTTTTAATTATGCTCAGTGTATGTACCTAGTATAAAAGTTTGGTAAACTTTCATGAGATTCGATGCATGGCTCTTCTGCTCCTGAGGCAGATGGCTTATCCACTCCACCACAGAGGCTCTTGGAAATGTTTGAGGTTTCATTCTGATTATAAGAAACCCCTCTCTCTGGTACAGAGAAACTGATGACGAGCCTCACTTTGTGAATGTTTGTGTAGTTAAATCTGCCGCCAATATAATTATAGTCAGCAAGGGGAAAAGATACTGCTAAGCAGATATTTCTGCTCTGGATCTGAGATTCTGACTACATAAATGTTATCAGCCATTCGGCATGCAAGCAGTCTGGCTGTGACTGTGAGGTATGTGGATCATTCCATTGATATCATTACTATCAACTGAACTGTCTACATCATACAGATAAATAGAGGTACAAAGTTAAAGACAAAAGGAAGCCAAACCTTGAGATGGTACATGATTTCTGGGCAGAAAATGTTTGTTTCTAGTAACATGTCTGTACTCTGTATTCAGTAGATAGTAGCAGATACCATTTAAAAAGCATTGGTGACTCACAAAGGAAAGAAAATTTAAGTCCAACTCTTCAAAAGTCTGGTCATGATACACTTTTGTGGAGTCTATAGTGTTATAGAAGTGCTAGATGTCACCTCGCACAGTCTTCATTAATTCATTTTGAGGTTAGATCATGCAGTGAAATTCAAATGAGCACTTTATTCTTTCGAGCCATTGTGAATGTAAATGCAATTGTTTGACATATAATATGGCTTAGGCCTGGCAATATTATACTATTCAGACATCGGACAAAGTTACATAATCATAAATATCTCCATGTAATAGCCAGATATGAAATATTCATGTACACAAAATCCAGCACAGATTGAATGTAGCATTTTGACAACTTGACATTCCTTTAAATTTCCCTGAAAGCAGCAAAATGATTAAGAAAAGTTCTCTCATTTGTAAAGTACCAAGTACCTATAACATTTATTGGTTTTTATAAAAATCAATTTTTTTAGGATGTAGGAATATTATCAATATTATGTGAAAGAGAACAAACCATGGAACTCTGTATTTCATCACCTCATCACCTCATCATCCTCATTTGAAAAATACAAAGTATATTTAAATAAGCTAAAAATACATGAATAATAGTCCTGGCTAATTATAAAAGATTTAGTTTTAGTGTCTTAGTTTCATTTCTCCATCAGTATCCCTTTAAATGATGTATAAAGCCTAACTTTCTGTATCAAGATATCTCTATATATATAACAATCTCATTTTCAGACCATAAGCAGAACAAAATTTCTTAATAAAAGCTTTCCCTGATGAACAAAACAAACTGAAAAAAAACCCCTAACTCACTACACCACACAATGGAAATATTGTCTGCTAAAACATGATGCATTAATCTTGCTGTGAACATAACTCCAATGTGGAAGATGGAAGTTGGTCAATGTCGAAGCTGTGTTGCTCGGACAGAAAAATGACTTTCATTTGACAAGCTTATCATGGACACATTTTAAGTATTATTTGGAGGTTCCAAATTTTATTTTGTTCTCAGTGTGACTTGTTTCTTTTCAACTAGTATTAAATAAAATTCCATCTTGGAACTTGTCGGCTGGCATAATTACTTATATGTGACTGATATCATTCTAATGGGGCTTTCCTTTCTGAATGGTGTTAGCTGTTTAGTGTCCAAGACAGTTGGCGGGGTTATTTTAAGTGCTAAGCTTACAACCTTAGGAACTCATTCTCAACAGTCTGGCATCATTGACATGTAAGTCGGTACAACTCCTCCAGCTCATATGACTTGGCTTACACTGACTGCAGGACCAATGCTTCATTGATGTGTGATTCAAAAGTAGCGACTATCTTACCTTTTAGATGCCCCGGTAGCCCAAAACAATGCAATGATTGGTTCGTTCTCAGTTGTGATAACTACGCATTGTGTACAATGGTCTCCCAGGTGAACCATTTGGGGTTTTTCACATGGTTTCTTTGTTATTGGCCTTAGTTAGGAGTTTAAGTTTTATTGTTACACTAAATGGTTGTGAACATGTTTTAGGAACATGTTTTAAAAGATTTTAATGAGCAGAAATGTGTCCAATATTTCGCAAGATTTTTTTAATACAGAAACGTGCACCAACTGAATATTATCTTTCCGGCCACGCAGTCTTTCTACCATTTCTTATTGCTATATTCCTGACAATTGAAAGGGGGATATGCCTACAGCTTTTTTTCATGGTGTCTTTATGATATTTCAGACAAACACGATTCTTGTCGGCAACATCGCTCAATTGCAAAGACTCAAATTGCAACTGTTAGAAGTTAGGACCTTTGTGGAGAATACAAACTACTGTCATTTTGGTTTTTGAACTGGCATCATCATCAAAGGGAAGTCTAATATTCTGAAAAAGAAAAGTTTTATATTTCAGAAGGCGGGTCCAGTGTAGCATATAAATGAAGTTTTCAAAAATTATCACAATTCAAGATGTTCTTGACCGGAGCGTTGATGCTGTTGTGCATCATATATGGTAAGTGCTGCATGAGCTTGCATGTAAGTATTTTCACCCTTGGCAATGTTTCTGTCAGGTCAAATCATAGTGGTTAGACCATGGTTATTCAAATTTTCTAGCAACACTTCTAACTTATAGTTTCTGTTACCTTCTTCATAAAATATTTTCAAATTTAATGCACTTTATTATACATAAGAAATGTGTATGGCAATTTGTATCACTCTTCTTGAACTACTGAAACATCTTTCTTCATGCTATGACACATTTTTATTGAATGAGTTTCCACTATCCATGCTCTGGGAGTTGCTCTCTTACAAGCTGTTTTGTTGTGGTTTTGCTTAATTCCGTGGCTGTAGACTTCTGTTGCCTTGTGAATATTACAGTAAAACAACTGAAGACTGTTTCAACGGTTCTATGGTCATGTTTTATGATGTCTTTTTTTTCAGTGTTTGATGCATATAACTCTGAGCTGAAGAATGATATAAAGTACCGTGAAATTTTGGAAAGAGTAGCCTTTGACTCTAAAGACACATGTGAATATAACTCATGCAAGGGGAGGTGTTTTCAAAAAAGGATAAATGGAAGTGAAAGTAGGTCATATTGTGTCTGTGATGATACCTGCATTAGATTTGGTGACTGCTGTTTGGATTTTGAATACTATTGCCATGGTGCGAGGAAGGGTACAACCAATGTTTCAATTATAAATACTGTGCAAGGACTGGAAGGAGTATTACAGAGCAGACAAAGTCTTGCTCTGTACACTTCATGCTTGCCAAACACATATAATAATATATCTGAAGTATCTGATTCTGAAACATCCAAACATGTTATTTTTAAGAGCAGGAGTATATTTGTAGTGGATAAATGTCCAGCTAATGCCAACCTCACATTGAAATACAAATGTGAGCAAAAAAAGCATGTTTATTTAGATGATTACTTGTTGGTGTCATTCGGTGGTTATCTCTTTAAAAATAGATATTGTGCCCAGTGTCATAATGCTGACAATGCTTCATCAGTATATTTCAATATCTGGTGTAAGAAGTACATAGAAAAACTTGTTTTGTCCTTCTTCAACAATGGACGGACTGACATTTACAAATTGTTGATATCGCCATGTAAAATTGCATTCAAAATACCACAATACTATCAATGTGAACCAACAGTATTAAAAAGATGCAATTCGAATAGCCAGAATAATTCAGTTGATTTTCTTGACCCAATTGTTAAGGCATGCTACTCCTTCAAAAATCCTGTGGCTGATCCTTCATATGCATGCTTTTACCACAACAAATTTTGTGCAGCGTGTTCAGATGATAAATACTGTGTACTCTCAAGACCATGCCACGTTGCTGAAGAAAAAGGCGCTGTAATTTATATAGGTAGGCCTATTAAACTGCCTTTTTCAACTTTACTTCCTATTAAAAATTATGAGAATATGTCCCTTTTCTTGTCCCAGTCCACACATACCCAAAAAGATATTACAAACATCTCACGTGAAACGTCAAAAATGACGCATTTTCTAATTGTGTCTTTGAAGGATCTGGATCTATTGCCTCAATTTCTTGAATCAATAATCAACACAGTGACAACAAAATCAGTTGAAATGGACGACCGAGTTATCAGCAACTATACCTGTGGTTCCCCACTATGTTCTTTCAAAATTAAATACCAGCTGTTACAAAATATCTTTACTGATGATGACCCTTTCATTGTTAAGATCACTCTCTCCAGAAAAGTATCTATTTGGGAAGTGCAAAAAATGCACTTAATGTTAAGTGAAGCTATTCAGGATGTCTATATGAACTTCTCAATATCCCTTATAAGTACTTCATCAGATTTACTATATCCTCTGGAGTGTTCACTTGGGGATAGTTACACTGATTTTAATGCTTCATGGATCACAAATGGACAACAACAACTTACTTCAAATTATGATGGCTTTGATTATGATAAAAATGCAAGAGTTTTACTATATTCTTCTGTTCAGAGATATGGAGAAATCCACATAAATGCAGCCATCGAAGCCTGCGCAGTTTATTCTGGGATGTGCCACAAGGAAACTTTATTAAAATTTGATGAACATGCAGAGCACATTCTGCAAAATTACAGCATGAATAGAACAACTATCAAAAACCTTTTGAAAAGGGAAATAATAATAGATAGATTATACCTCTATTTCAACAATAATAGGATGCTATTTCTTTGCCATAATGTTAAGATTTCCAACATTTCTGCAATAATTACTGGTTGTTGTATGCCATTATCAATTTTATCTTTAATTGCATTGATTATTAACTACTTGAGAGATGAAGAGATGAGGAAAGGACCGAAGGAGTTTATGCTTTACGTCAGCCTGTCCTTGCTCTATGGGCAAATGTTGTTTATTGTTTCAGCTCTTCTGGACAGAGAGACTTCGCCCAAAGCAGTGTGTCTCACATGTGCACTCGTCCAACATTTTTCTTGGCTACTTTACTTCACTCTAATAAATGCCTTTGCTATTCACTTGGCAAAAAATATTGACTCTATCAGAGCACCAAGTCAGCATGTTTGTGTGAAGAAGTCAGTGGTAACCTGTGCTTTGATAGCTGTTGCTGCAATCGTAGGTGCCCTGGCGTACACACACATTTTCAACCAAGAATACTTGGGCACATATGCCTGTTGGGTTGAAAATGAAGTGATACTTCCCTATTTCTTCATGTTACCCTTGTCCATAAGCTTATCAGTGAATATCGGCTCATTTTGTATGATACTATACAAAATAAAAACAAGCACACTGCAGACCAGTGAGCAATCTCAGGTGACCAGTCTTGTCAACCAGTCCAGGGTAATTCTGAAACTGTTCCTACTCATGGGCTCCACCTGGATTTTTGGGTTTTTGGCTAATGTAAACAATTTCGAGTGGCTAGAGTATCCTTTTGTCTTCTTGAACAGCTTACAAGGTGTTTACTTGTGCTTCAGTTTTGGAAACTGGAAATGTTGCATGATCAGAATAGCTAATCACTAGTTAATGGACTTAATATTTTCAAGTGCTATTCTCGCAGAGGGCATTCTCAAACTGATTATAGAACAAGTGGTCCTTGAAGGCTGCCTGACGAAATTTACCCATAACATTTACCTCAAGGTTGTAAATAATTCCATTTTACTCAAAGAATATGATTATCATGCATAATATATACATAATCATGATGTACTTGTTTATGATTTATTAAAAATTTTATTCTTGCAAATCATTTCCGGCTTCTTGTATTTCATACTTTCTATTAACTCCTGTGTTCAGCTTGCCCAACTTTTACATCTGTTTCAAAAAGCGCACAATTCTCCCCGCAGTGTAGCATTTCATCTGAATTTGATTGGTTCACAGAGCAAGAAGACAAAATTCGATAAGCTACCTCATGGCGAGAGAAAAGTATCGCTTTGCCTGTCCAATACCAGGCAATCAATTGTGGCATGCCAAGTAATGCAGCATTATCCATTTGGCAGATAACCGATCATTAACCTTTCAGGTGAAGCTCAAGATAGAGTAGCACATTAAGATCACCAAAGATAGAGAAGAAAAGCAACGCGATGCTAGACTCAAAGATCCTCTAGCAGATAGATGGCTTGGTTTGCTTTTGCATTTACAGAAAACCAATCTGCACAGAACAACACTCGTAGTTAGCGATGTATACATATTTCACCAATCGTAATCAGTGATGGGGTAATTCAATAAATTCTTATGTTTATTCAAAATGTATCAAGTAGATTAGTTGGATTGAATAAGTGAGAAAAATACAATGAACTCAGACCACCAAGATTGTTGGATCTGTTCAAGGAGACTCTTCGCAGATTCCATGTAATTCAATCTCTCACATAGTGACCTGTTTTTCTGCCCCTGTGACACATTCACGGCAGAGGCAGTTTTGTATGTTACTGAGCAGTGGTGCCACCATCTGGAAAAATATTATCAGGCATTTGGCAATGTGCAAGCAGTATGGCTGTGACTGTGAGGTATGTGGATCGTTCCATTGATATCATTACTATCAACTGAACTGTCTACACCGTACAGATAAGTAGAGGTGTAAAGTTAAAACAAAGGAAACCAACCTGGGCAGTAGCAGAAAATGTTTGCTTCTAGTAGCATATCTGTACTCTGTATTCAGTAGATAGTAGCAGATACCATTTAAAAAGCATTGGTGACTCACAAAGTAAAGGAAAGTCCAACTCTTCAAAAGTCTGGTCTCATGATACACTTTTGTTGGAGTCTATAGTGTTATAGAAGTGCTAGATGTCACCTGGCACAGTCTTCATTAATTCATTTTGAAATTAGATCATGCAGTGAAATTCAAACGAGCACTTTATTCTTTCCAGCCATTGTGAATGTACAATTGTACATGCAATTGTTCGCCATATAATATGGCTTAGGCCCCACAATATAATACTATTCAGACATCGGACGAAGTTAGATAATCATAAATATCTCCATGTATTTACCAGATATGAAATTTCATGTCATGAAATCAAGCACAGAATGAATGTAGCATTTTGACAACTTAACATTCCTTTAAATTTCCCTGAAAGCAGCAAAGTTATTAAATGGAAAAAAAAGTTCTCTAATTTTGTAAATTTTCCTGTAACGTTAATATTATATTATGTTGTTTTTAAGCTGCTATTGGTTAGAAAAAGCAAATTTCTAATTTAATTTGTAAAGTATCAAGTACCTATAACATTCATTGGCTTTTATAAGATCTTTTTTTTTTTTAGGATGTAGATCTATGCCAAACCACAATGTTTATAAAAAAACTTGTCACACACATATATATAAGTCACCTTTGAATAAACCTAAATATCTCAAAGACCCCTTCTTTGATTTATGAAAGTTGGCCGAATTTAAGGCCTGTATTTTCATCCTAAATGATTGTATTTGTAGCAAGTGATATTATTCCTGGCTGAGCCTGCAGCCTTTGAGCCAGCCTAACCCTGTCTTAAAAAAGCTATGGCTTCCAATATAAATATATGACTTATTTCACGATGCGGGGAGCCACAAGCTTGGCATCCTTAATCAAGTGACTGGAGAAAATTTGTTTCTCTATCATTCAATTTAGGACTTCTCTTGTTACATTTAACTTCATAAAATGGTATACCTGAAGAGATGGGTGAAACCAAGGTTTTCTGGGAGAAGTCTGGACGGAATAATTTGCCCCATTGTGACAAAACTGATACAATCTGGGGTAAGTTGTGACCTTTGACCTACTTTTTAAACATGCCTACCAACATGTCCCTTTGCAATAGGCCGATCCTTCTGACACATGCGTCAATTGTACGCAAGATGTTATGATTTGATATCTGATAACATTGAACTATTGTCCAGAATCTCGTCAGCTGCAATATTATCTGTGAAAGACAACAGACCTTGGAACTCTGCATTTTTGACAAACGCTTTTTCTGATTCTGATGAACAGAACAATACTGAAAAAAACCCACTAACTCGCTACAACTCGCAATGGAAAATTTAATAATGGAAAAATTGTCTGCTAAAACATGACGCATTAATCTAGCTGTGAACATAACTCCAATGTGGAAGTTGGAAGTTGGTCAATGTCGAAGTTGTGTTGCTTTGATAGAAAAATGTCTTTTATTTGACAAGCTGATCATGGACAAATTTTAAGTACTATTTGGAGGTTCCAAATTTTATTTTGTTCTCATTGTGACTTCTTTCTTTTCAACCAGTATATAGGTTGTAAAAAATTCCATCTTGGAACTTGACTGTTGGCGTAATATAATTATAATTACGTATGTGACTGATATCATTCTAACGAGGCTTTCCTTTCTGCATGATGTAAGCTGTTAAGTGTCCCAAGACAGTTGGCGAGATTATTTTAAATACTAAGCCTTCAAGCTTAGGAACTAATTCTCAACAGGTTGGCATCATTGACATGCAAGTTGGTACTACTCCTCCAGCTCACATTGGCTTACACTGACTGTAAGACCAATGCTTCACTGATGTGTGATTCAAAAGTAGCGACCAACTTACCTTTTAGATGCCCCAGTAGCCCAAAACAATGCAATGATTTGTTCGTTCTCAGTTGTGATAACTATCGCACTGTGTACAATGGTCTCCCAGGTGAACACTTTTGGGGTTTTTCGCATGGCTTCTTTGTTATTGGCCTTAGTTAGGAGTTTAAGTTTTATTGTTACACTAAATGGTTGTGAACATGTTTTAGGAACATGTTTTAAAAAATGTTAATGAGCAAAAATATGACCAACTGAATATTATCTTTCCGGCCACGCAGTCTTTCTACCATTTGTTATTGCTATATTCCTGACAATTGAAAGGGGGATATGCCTACAGCTTTTTTTCATGTTGTCTCAGTGATATTTCAGACAAACACGATTCTTGTAGGCAACATCGCTCAATTGCAAAGACTCAAATTGCAACTGTTAGAAGTTAGGATCTTTGATGTCGGTGGTTACTCAAATTTTCTAGCAACACTTCTAACTCATAGTTTCTGTTCCCTTCTTCATAAAATATTTTCAAATTTAATGCACTTTATTATACATAAGAATTAAGAAATGTGTATGGCAATTTGTATCACTCTTCTTGAACTACTGAAACATCTTTCTTCATGCTATGACACATTTTTATTGAATGAGTTTCCACTATCCATGCTCTAGGAGTTGCTCTCTTACAAGCTGTTTTGTTGTGGTTTTGCTTAATTCCATGGCTGTAGACTTCGGTTGCCTTGTGAATATTACAGTAAAACAACTGAAGACTGTTTCAACTGTTCTATGGTCATGTTTTATGATGTCTTTTTTTTCAGTGTTTGATGCATATAACTCTGAGCTGAAGAATGATATAAAGTACCGTGAAATTTTGGAAAGAGTAGCCTTTGACTCTAAAGACACATGTGAATATAACTCATGCAAGGGGAGGTGTTTTCAAAAAAGGATAAATGGAAGTGAAAGTAGGTCATATTGTGTCTGTGATGATACCTGCATTAGATTTGGTGACTGCTGTTTGGATTTTGAATACTATTGCCATGGTGCGAGGAAGGGTACAACCAATGTTTCAATTATAAATACTGTGCAAGGACTGGAAGGAGTATTACAGAGCAGACAAAGTCTTGCTGTGTACACTTCATGCTTGCCAAACACATATAATAATATATCTGAAGTATCTGATTCTGAAACATCCAAACATGTTATTTTTAAGAGCAGGAGTATATTTGTAGTAGATAAATGTCCAGCTAATGCCAACCTCACATTGAAATACCAATGTGAGCAAAAAAAGCATGTTTATTTAGATGATTACTTGTTGGTGTCATTCGGTGGTTATCTCTTTAAAAATAGATATTGTGCCCAGTGTCATAATGCTGACAATGCTTCATCAGTATATTTCAATATCTGGTGTAAGAAGTACATAGAAAAACTTGTTTTGTCCTTCTTCAACAATGGACGGACTGACATTTACAAATTGTTGATATCGCCATGTAAAATTGCATTCAAAATACCACAATACTATCAATGTGAACCAACAGTATTAAAAAGATGCAATTCGAATAGCCAGAATAATTCAGTTGATTTTCTTGACCCAATTGTTAAGGCATGCTACTCCTTCAAAAATCCTGTGGCTGATCCTTCATATGCATGCTTTTACCACAACAAATTTTGTGTAGCGTGTTCAGATGATAAATACTGTGTACTCTCAAGACCATGCCACATTGCTGAAGAAAAAAGGCGCTGTAATTTATATAGGTAGGCCTATTAAACTGCCTTTTTCAACTTTACTTCCTATTAAAAATTATGAGAATATGTCCCTTTTCTTGTCCCAGTCCACACATACCCAAAAAGATATTACAAACATCTCACGTGAAACGTCAAAAATGACGCATTTTCTAATTGTGTCTTTGAAGGATCTGGATCTATTGCCTCAATTTCTTGAATCAATAATCAACACAGTGACAACAAAATCAGTTGAAATGGACGACCGAGTTATCAGCAACTATACCTGTGGTTCCCCACTATGTTCTTTCAAAATTAAATACCAGCTGTTACAAAATATCTTTACTGATGATGACCCTTTCATTGTTAAGATCACTCTCTCCAGAAAAGTATCTATTTGGGAAGTGCAAAAAATGCACTTAATGTTAAGTGAAGCTATTCAGGATGTCTATATGAACTTCTCAATATCCCTTGTAAGTACTTCATCAGATTTACTATATCCTCTGGAGTGTTCACTTGGGGATAGTTACACTGATTTTAATGCTTCATGGATCACAAATGGACAACAGCTGTGTATGCCCAAAGCATATATAATCACTGACAAATATCTACAACAGGTCAATTCCACAGAAGTGTACCACTTTTGGCACTTTTTAATTCTTAGTGATCGTCAAATCTTTCACAGTAACAAACCAGTATGGTCTCTACTGCCCAAAACAAGTTAAATTTTTCTTATATCATGTTCCGTTTTGAAATAATCAACATTTTCCTAAAATATGTTCAGAATTTTAGGCAAAAATCAATATGGAAAGAAGCAGTTGCTTATTATCTTCATACTGATCACACATACATCACAGAAAAGCAAAGTCATGTTTTTCAGGCCCGCAAAGGTACTCGGAAGTTGTTTTGAAAACATGTTTACTAACACTAATGTTGAAGAAGATTCACACTTCATCTACGTAAGACATTGCCGCTACATTGTCCCATCAGTCACGCCCAAACATGATAAATTGACCTCACTCAGTGAATTATTTGTTTTCGATAGACATTTTGTCATTGTTATCTAGTACAAAGTGACAAATAAGTGGGCATGAATTGTCTTGAAGATTATTCTCACTCATTCGTATGAAGAATGGTGTGTAAACATTGTCCCATCAGTCACATTTGAACATGATAAATAGACCGCGTGCAGCGAATTACTTGTTTTTTGTTGATATTAATCATTATAATGTTGTTTAAAGTGACACGTTATTGAGCATGGATTGTCCTTTCTAATTTCCATTAATTTTATGGCAAAAGAGTACTGATATCATGGCCCTGAGTCAAAAGATCTTACTTGGAGCATGGTGAAAAGTTTGGTGATGGATAACTTGTTGCTGAACTGCATGGCAGAGTCTATTTATGTTAATAGGAAATATAAGGACAAACTGTTTGGTAAGTTCATATTGAATACAAGTTAAATATTCAGCCAACCTGAGTCCAGAAACATGGCCTCTTATTAATATGATATCCATGAAATAATTCAAAAATAAGATGCATGGAGTGTCTTTGCACCATACTGCATTCACAGGAACCAAAAATATAGGATAATTTTCAAGGATGGCTTGGATTAAAGAGGATTGCAATTACTCAGTAAATCTGGTGCTAGAAGCATGGCAGCTGTCTCCCCACAGATGTGACAAACAAATTGGTTTCCCATTTAAGCTTTTAATAGATATGTTACTGAAAATGTTTCTGACACGTTTTTCTAGCCTAGAAAATACAACCTAGAAGATTTGAAGCCTGTAGCATAGACCATAATTTGCATATTGCACATGTTTAAACTGTGCCAAGCATAAAAAAACAACCATTTTCGATATTTTTTTTTTGTATGAAGGTATTGAGACACATCCACAAATTTTGCAACATAGTTAGATATTTACCATAAGTAATCACCAAAAAAAATCGTTATTGTGAACATTTGCCCACATGGTCATTTTGCCAATACAAAACTCCAATTGTTAACCGTTTTTCATTCTGGACTCTCATTTGGACTACTGCTATATCTTGAACAATGGAGATATATCTGTGAATCTTTTTTTGTACACTCTTGGCCTGTACTAAAATAATTTTGTGTTAAATGTATTAAATTGACAATGTATTCTTTTCTGATGGATCATTGTGTTACCTTAACCTTATATTTCATCAATAATTTGAATCTAAAGACAGTTATTAAATATTTTTGAGATACTCTCCCATCAGTCACAGAGAGGTGTCCCATCAGTCACAAAATGAATGAGGTACTGCTGGAGAACCATTGATCCACCAGTCTAAATGTGGGCCTGATTTGATAGCTTATCTCAATACAATTACAATGCACTATGACAATAAGGTGTGACATGTGAACTGAGATAGTAATTACATGTTCAGCAAACTCACAAAAAACGGTGGTCAAAAAAGTCCCATCAGTCACAAGAGCATATTTGACCTCATATCAAAACTAAGAATCAAATTCCGAGGATTTTTTTATAATATTTTGCAACTTCATGGGCACAACAACAAAATGTCATAACAATAGAACCTTCCTTTGCTTCCTTCTAATAAATTTTGACCCCTGTTAGGGTGGAAAATACATTGAATGTCCCAAAGTCACAGTGGAATTGACCATAAGACTGTCATGGATTTTGGTTTAGTCGTTTGACTCTGATCAAAGAGCCTATTTGTGTATGCCCAAAGCATACATAATCACTCACAAATATCCACAAAAGACTGTCATGGATTTTGGCTTAGTCTTTTGACTTTGACCAAAGAGCCTATTTGACTATTAGCCTATTTGATATTAGGCTCAATTTTCATTGGCTGTTGGATATTAGATTGGAATCTCATTGAATTCTCAGTGTGTCCAATGAGAATGCCGCTTAATATCCACTGGCCAATCATGGCTCTGTGGATATTAGGCTTGACTGTCATTGGCTAGGATATTTGGCTAGATTCTCATTGGACAGGATATTAGGTGGCATTCTCATTGGACAACCTATTAACTACAGTGCCCTCTACTGTGGATATTAGGATGGATTCTCATTGGTCAAGATATTAGGGTGGATTCTCATTGGTCAGTTCACTATTATCCAAAGTTGGATATTTGACAAAATGCACTTTAGTATAAAAGAGTTATTGCAAGTGACTTGGGCATATATATCAAAGTAAAAGATCTTTGCCAAAATCCAGTATAGTCAGGAGTGAGCGATAATGAGTGATTCAGGCATGTGCCCAAAGGACCTATATTTTGCCCAAAGGCCTCGCGGATATTTTGAAGGATGCGATGACTTTGGGAAAGTCATGCCAAAAGGAGTTGTAATGCCCAAAGGCCCTATAGTTTGCCCAAAGACCTTATAATTTGTCAAAAAACCCTATATTTTGCCCAAAGGCCTAATATCCATGCCAAATAGGCCTATTGGGCACAATAGTGGATATTGGCAGTAACATTTGACTATTAGCCTATTTGATATTAGGCTCAATTTTCATTGGCTGTTGGATATTAGATTGGAATCTCATTGAATTCTCAGTGTGTCCAATGAGAATGCAGCTTAATATCCACTGGCCAATCATGGCTCTGTGGATATTTGGCTTGACTGTCATTGGCTAGGATATTTGGCTGGATTTTCATTGGACAGGATATTAGGCGGCATTCTCATTGGACAAACTATTAACTACAGTGCCCCCTACTGTGGATATTAGGGTGGATTCTCATTGGTCAAGATACTAGGGCGTATTCTCATTGGTCAGTTCACTATTATCCAAAGTTGGATATTTGTCAAAATCCACAATAGTATAAAAGAGTTATTGCGAGTGACTTGGGCATGTATCCAAAGTATAAGATCTTTGCCAAAATCCACTATAGTCGGGAGTGAGCGATAATGAGTGATTTAGGCATGCGCCCAAAGGACCTATATTTTGCCCAAAGGCCTCGCAGATATTTTGAAGGATGCGATGACTTTGGGAAAGTCATGCCAAAAGGAGTCGTAATGCCCAAAGGCCCTATAGTTTGCCCAAAGACCCTATAATTTGCCAAAAGACCCTATATTTTGCCAAAGGCCTGATATCCATGCCCAATAGGCCTATTGGGCACAATAGTGGATATTGGCGGTAACAACAACAACTTACTTCAAATTATGATGGCTTTGATTATGATAAAAATGCAAGAGTTTTACTATATTCTTCTGTTCAGAGATATGGAGAAATCCACATAAATGCAGCCATCGAAGCCTGCGCAGTTTATTCTGGGATGTGCCACAAGGAAACTTTATTAAAATTTGATGAACATGCAGAGCACATTCTGCAAAATTACAGCATGAATAGAACAACTATCAAAAACCTTTTGAAAGAGGAAATAATAATAGATGGTTTATATCTCTATTTCAACAATAATAGGATGCTATTTCTTTGCCATAATGTTAAGATTTCCAACATTTCTGCAATAATTACTGGTTGTTGTATGTCATTATCAATTTTATCTTTAATTGCATTGATTATTAACTACATGAGAGATGAAGAGATGAGGAAAGGACCAAAGGAGTTTATGCTTTACGTCAGCCTGTCCTTGCTCTATGGGCAAATGTTGTTTATTGTTTCAGCTCTTCTGGACAGAGAGACTTCGCCCAAAGCAGTGTGTCTCACATGTGCACTCGTCCAACATTTTTCTTGGCTACTTTACTTCACTCTAATAAATGCCTTTGCTATTCACATGGCAAAAAATATAGACTCTATCAGATCACCTGGTCAGCATGTTTGTGTGAAGAAGTCAGTGGTAACCAGTGCTTTGATAGCTGTTGCTGCAATCGTAGGTGCCCTGGCGTACACACACATTTTCAACCAAGAATACTTGGGCGCATATGCCTGTTGGGTTGAAAATGAAGTGATACTTCCCTATTTCTTCATGTTACCCTTGTCCATAAGCTTATCAGTGAATATCGGCTCATTTTGTATGATACTATACAAAATAAAAACAAGCACACTGCAGACCAGTGAGCAATCTCAGGTGACCAGTCTTGTCAACCAGTCCAGGGTAATTCTGAAACTGTTCCTACTCATGGGCTTCACCTGGATTTTTGGTTTTTTGGCTAATGTAAACAATTTCGAGTGGCTAGAGTATCCCTTTGTCTTCTTGAACAGCTTACAAGGTGTTTACTTGTGCTTCAGTTTTGGAAATTGGAAATGTTGCATGATCAGAATAGCTAATCACTAGTTAATGGACTTAATAATTTCAAGTGCTATTCTCGCAGAGGGCACTCTGAAACTGATTGTAGAACAAGTGGTCCTTGAAGGCTGCCTGACGACATTTATCCATAACATTTACCTCAAGGTTGTAAATAATTCCATTTTACTCAAAGAATATGATTATCATGCATAATGATATATATATAATCATGATGTACTTGTTTATGATTTCTATTAAAAATTTTATTCTGGCAAATCATTTTCGGCTTCTTGTCTTTCATACGTTCTATTATCTCCTGTGTTCAGCTTGTCCAACTTTTACATCTGTTTCAAAAAGCACACAATTCTCCCCGCAGTGTAGCATTTCATCTGAATTTGATTGATTCACAGAGCTTGGAGACAAAATTCGGTAAGCTACCTCGTGGCGAGAGAAAAGTATCGCTTTGCCTGTCCAATTCCAGGCAATAAATTGTGGCTTGCCATGTACTGCAGCATTATCCATTTGGCAGATAACGATTCATGAACCTTTCAGGTGAAGCTCAAGAAAGAAAAGCAAATTAAGATGACCAAAGATAGAGAAGAAAAGCATCGCGATGCTAGACTCAAAGATCCTCTAGCAGTTAGATGGCTTGGTTTGCTTTTGCATTTACAGAAAACCAATCCATACACTGGCAGCAGAACAACACTCGTAGTTAGCTATGCATACATACTCCACCAATCATAATCAGTGATGGGCAATTAAATTAAATCTTCTTTTTATTCAAAATGTATTAAGCAGATTAATTGCATTGAATAAGTGAGAAAAATACAATGAACTCAGACCACAAAGATTGTTGGATCTGTTCAAGTGACTCTTCTCAGATTCCATGTAATTCAATCTCTCACATAGTGACCTGTTTTTCTGCAGCTGTGACACATTCACGGCAGAGGCAGTTTTGTATGTTACTGAGCAGTGGTGCCACCATCTGGAAAAATGTTATCAGGCATTTCGCAATGTGCAAGCAGTATGGCTGTGACTGTGAGGTATATGGATCGTTCCATTGATATCAATACTATCAACTGAACAGTCTAAATTGTACAGATAAATAGAAGTGTAAAGTTAAAGGCAAACACTCGTCGAAATCCCACTTTCAATAAATATATCTTCCCATGAAAGAATCAGTTGTTAACAGTACATTCAGCTAACATTCACCAAATTTGGTTTTCACCGTAGATGAGGAAAAATTTATGAAATTAGCATTTCAACCAAGTTTTGTGGTCCTTCAGCATATTCAGTCAGCTGTGCAGTGACGTAAGGTAGGGTGACCCCCCCCCCCCTCCTCAAATTGTATGCACAATTAGAGAGTCACACATTTTCAATTTTGACAATCAAACAATACTGTGATATACTGAATTGGATCAACAGATTCTGTTATAAAGGTGACAGAATTAATTTGAGACAAACTGAAACTGTGAAAAATATTTTCAGAAGAGTTCCATCAACATCACTGTCAATCATTATTTAGCCTTGTGTGCTGATTGGCTGGTTTTGGGTTGGGTGGGGTTAGTTAATTTGACAGTGGTCAATTTGCTCCATATTTGACAAGTCCAGGTCGCATTTTGTGACTGAAATGTTATTCAGCTGTCAGATAGAAACATGTAGACAGACAGACAGACAGAGAAATATAGATAGATAGAGATAGTTAAATAGCTAGATAGATTGACAGCCCGACAGACAGATCTATAGATAGACAGACAGAAAAGATAGAAAAGGTAGAAAAGATAGAAAAGATAGAAACAATAGAAAAAATAGAAAGATAGATAATATAGAAAGACAGAAAAGATGGATAATATAGAAATTATATATAAAAGATGGATAGATAGATAGATAGATAGATAGATAGATAGATAGATAGATAGATAGATAGATAGATAGATAGATAGATAGATTGTACACGTTCTGTAAAGGATACCGTTTTTTGAGAATCAAGAGATGAAGTTTAAGTCAGTATTTTTATTATTTTATTTTTTTTATGTATTATGAAAATATATATGCCCTTAATCATTTTCTCTTTTTTCGGTTTGAGCTTGTCAATTTTGGTCCAAGACAGTCACTGTTCATTTTATCTAGAGACACTCAACGTGTCATTTTGGGTGCAAAACTGAATGATTGAAATGAAAATCACAATTCATCACAGTTTTACATCGATTTGATTGTTTAAAGGTGTCATTTCTAAAATATTTCACAGCTATGCCTGTCAAGTCCAGAGCTCATAAAAAGTCACATGTATTTGTTTATTTAAAACCCAGTCTTATGTCAGTGAAACACTTGCCTTCCAAGAGAGGTCTGTGCCAAAATTATGGCCAAAATCGAAAACTAAAAGTCAGTTTTTAATGGGTTTATTTTGGAACAAATTGGAAAGGACCACTGTAGTGTTTCTATAAATAGAATGATTGAGGCTCTCAAGTGATAAAAAAAGTGCGTGAGTGTGGCCCTTTAAAAGGAAACCAACCTTGAGATGGTACACGATTAATGGGCAGTAGCAGAAAACGTTTGCTTCTAGTAGCATATCTGTAATCTGTATTCAGTAGATAGTAGCAGATACCATCGCAAAGTAAAGAAAAGTCCAACTCTTCAAAAGTCTGGTCTCATGATACACTTTTGTTGGAGTCTATAGTGTTATAGAAGTGCTAGATGTCACCTCGCACAGTCGTCATTTTAAAATTCATTTTGAGATTAGATCATGCAGTGAAATTTAAACGAGCACTTTACTCTTTCCAGCCATTGTGAATGTACAATTGTACATGCAATTGTTCGCCATATAATATGGCTTAGGCCTGGCAATATAATACTATTCAGACATCGGACAAAGTTAGATAATCATAAATATCTCCATGTAATTACCAGATATGAAATTTCATGTCATGAAATCAAGCACAGTTTGAATGTAGCATTTTGACAACTTAACATTCCTTTAATTTCCCTGAAAGCAGCAAAGTTATTAAATGGAAAAAAAAAGTTCTCTCATTTTGTAATTTTTCCTGTAACATTAATATTATATTATGTTGTTTTGAAGGTGATATTGGCCAGTGAGGAATCCCAGGTGACCAGTCATGTCGACCAGCCCAGGGTAGTCTTGAAACTGTTCCTACTCATGGGCTTTACCTGGATTTTTGGCTTTTTGGATAACACTAACAATTTTGAGTGGCTGGAGTACCCCTTCGTTTTTCTGAACAGCTTGCAAGATGTTTACTTGTACTTTGGTTTTGGAAATTGGAAATGTTGCATGATCAGAATAGTGAATCACTAGTTAATGAACAAAATATTTTCAGTTAATGCCCTTATAATTTGCTATTCTTGTACTAGGAATGAGGCAATCTGAATCTGATTGCAGCGGTCCTTGGAGGCTGCCTGGTGACATTTAACTGTCACTTTAACCACAAGCTTGTAAATAATGCCATTTTACTCCAAGAATATGACCAATATGTATAATGAAGCAAATAATTACGATATACTTATTTAAAATTTCTATTGAAAATGTTATTCCGGCATATCACTTTGTGCTACTTGTCTTTTGTACTTTCTATGAACCCCTGTGTTCAGCATGCCCAGCTTTTACATCGGTTTCAGCAAGCGCATGATTCTTCATACATTTTAGCATTTCATCTGAATTTGATTGGTTCATGAAGCAGGTAGACCAAATCAGATTCAGCTGATATGCTACCTGGTGGCAAGAGAAAAGTTTCCCAATACTAGTCCAATTCCAGACAATCCATTGTGGCTTGCCATGTACTGCAGCATATTCTGCTTGGAAGATGACGGTTCAAGAACCTGTCAGGTGAAGCTCAAGAAAGAGAAGTAAGATTAAATTCACCAATTTACGAAAAATAAGAAAAGCATTGCAATGTTAGACTCAAATATCCTCTAGCAGAAGGATATGGCTCGGTTTGCTTTTGTATTAACAGAAAATCAACCCATAAAGAACAATACTTGCAGTTGGCTATGTATACGTACTTCACTTATCAATTCTTACTTTTAAACTGTTATAATGCCACAATCATAATCACTGATGAGCAATTCAATAAATTCCAATTTCTTTAAAATTTAAATTTTAGTAGAGTAGGTCGGGGCAAAAAGCCCGGGTTAGGTGAGAGGCCCCCCCAGGGTTATATCCAAACTAACATTTTTGGTGCATATATTTATTGATAGGATTGAAGCTAGAGGTGTTTTAGATGATGTCACAAATTTTCAAGGCAAACAGTACAAAACCATAGTAGAAATTAAAGAAACAAAAAAATGTGCATGGTTTTTGTAACTTTGACTAATTCTTTGAAAGGGGTTGTCAGAAATAACTTTGGAAATTTTTAAAAGTATAATGGATATCTGCATTGCTTCACTTTATGACCATCACATAAATATGATTTGGATCATGTTTTTGCATTTTAGTTCAAAATATAGAGGTCAAATTAAAATATGTGGGTTTGGGGCGAGAGGCCTCACATGATATGGGACATGAGGCCCCCTTCACTGGGGGTCAAAGCTGCTTCAGGAACCATTTAATAATGTGTACTTTACCTTAAATCTTGATAGAATAGCTAATTAAAATGGAAAAAATTTTGGCCCGAAATTGAAATAGGGCAAAAAATATTAAAAAATAAAAGTATGAACAGAAAAATTCTGAAATTCAGAAAAAGTGAATAGAATGCCTTAAAAATGATAGAAGAACCCTAAGAAATAACTTTTAGGCTGAATGCGCTCGCAAAAAAAATTGCCATAGGATTATAATAGGGGGGCTTCTTGCCCGATGGGTGGGGTAAGAAGGCCATTTAATTTTTTTTATAAAAATGGCCGTAACTCCTTTATTAAAATTGGTAGACATTGGTTTCACTAGTTATTAGTAGAGTCAAGTGATCCCTTCCTGACAGCATAAGCATTCAAAAAATCGCCCATAAAAAGTAGGTCAAATCGCACCTCGAAGTTAAGGGGGGCCGCATGCCCCGACCTACTCTACATTAATTGAATTGACTTAGCAAAAAAAAACATTTAATTGGCTTGAATTGACATAGGCTCAGACCACAAAGATAGTTGGATCTGTTCAAGTGATTCTGCTCAGATTCCATATAATTCAATCTCACACATAGTGACCTGTTTTTCTGCAGCTGTGGCACATTCACGGCAGAGGCAGTTCTGTAGTTACTGAGCAGTGGTGCCACCATCTGGAAGAATGTTTTCAACCATTTGGCAATGTGCAAGCAGTATGGCTGTTAGTTCTGTGGATCATTCCAGTGATATCATTATTATAAACTGAATGGTAGTCTTTGTATAGAAAAACAGAAGTGTAAAGTTAGGACAAAAGAAAACCAACTTTGAGATGGCATACGATTCCTGGGCAGTAGCTAAAAATGTTTTGCTCTAGTAATATGTCTGTACTCTGTATTCAGTAGATAGTAGCAGATAACAAGCTTTCAGATAAATAATTCTGATGGCAATTATCAAAAATATAAAAAGCTTTGGTCACTCACAATGTAAAGAAAATTCAAGTTCAACTTTTCTGAAGTCTGGTCATGATACACTCTTGTCAGAGTCCCGTGTTGTAAAAGTGCTAGATGTCTGTCACCTCTCACAGCCTTCATTAATTCATTTTAAGATTAGATCATGCAGTGAAATTCAAACGAGCACTTTATTCTTCCTGGCCGTAGCGAATGCATGTGCAATTGTTTGACATATAATATGGCTTAGGCCCCACAATGTAATACTATTCAGACATCGGACGAAGTTAGACAATCATTAATATCTCCGTGTAATAACCAGACATGTAATATTCATGTGCATGAAATCAAGCACATTTTGACAACTTGACATTCCTTTAAATTTCCCTAAAAGCAGCAAAATGATTAAATTGAAAAAAAAAGTTCTCTCATTTTGTAAATTTTCCTGTAACATTAATATTATTTTATGTTGTTTTGAAGGTGATATTGGCTGGTACCAGCAAATTTCTAATTTAATTTGTCAAGTATTTAGTACCTATGACATTTTTTGGTTTTTATAATATCATTTAGGATACAGATCTGTGTAATACCCCAGAGTTTATAAAAATATAACTTATCACACACATCACCTTTAAATAAACCTAAATGTCACTAAAAACCCTTTCTTTGATTTTTATGAAAGTGAGCTGAATTATAGACCTGTATATCAATCCTAAATGCTTGCATTTGTAGCTAAGTGATATTAATACCTGGCTGAGTCAGCCGACGCCTCTTTTAAAAATCTATGGCTTTTCCAATATAAATATATGACCACCGATTTCACAATGCGGGGAGCCACAAAGTGCTCATCCTCAATCAAGTGACTGGAGATAATTTGTTTCTCAATCATATTTTTTAGACAATTTAGGACTTCTTGAAATAATTTGAGTGGAGTTTGAGCAACTTTTGATAAAACCTTTTTTGGACAAGCCAAAATAACAGGCTCTTTTGTCTCAGACAAAAATGAAGCAATCAAGCTACAAATACACAGGCACAATTTTGATATGCAGGACCACAAGCTGGTCAACTTTCATAGAATTCGGGGAAAGAAATCCTGAGATATACGAGTTTTCGCTAAGTGGGTCTTATATTTGTGTTGAACTGTTTACTATGAACTTCGTCAAAAAATATTTTGAATGCTACCTCCAAGGGAAGGAACAACGAAAAGTTTACTTGTACTTCAGCACTTTTATTGCACACTTGAAGATCAAGGTTTCGAGATCAAGGTTTCAAGGTGAAACTGAAAACAACATAAAATAACCCAATAAATAAATTGAATATCATAATGACTGACCAGTGACATGAATCTACACAAAATATGAATTGAGCACTACAAATGAAAAACTGTCACAAGATTGTGCATACTCCTGGGTACACTGTAGCATCCAAGGTCTATCAAGATACTCATATACATAGTCAACCTGAAACATCATATGATTTATCTAAGTTGGAGCTACACCTCGCATATACATCAAACATTGACTAAATTATTATGTTCATCAAACTCAAATGTCTGAGTACTATATGCACAATGCACATTGCATGTGTTTTTAAGCTAATGTGATTTTAAGCATATACACCATATTTTATATATACAGAAATAAGCATATATTTATACACATCAATTTTACATAATTTTACAAGAACTTTTTATACAAAAAACCAGTAAATTGTACTAACCTTATGAGCATCAAAATTTAGTAAGCAATTTTAGAACGTCTTCACATGTCCTGAGCATTAGCAAACTGACCAGGAGACAAGTTTGGCTGCTCCCTCAGCAGAAGCAAGTGATTGGGGGTTAAAGCAGTAAGGTCATTGACATCTTCCCTGGATTTTGTGATGGGCCTACCATTTATGATGGCTTCCACTTCACACATCAAAGTCTGCAAAGTTTCATCAGACATCTTACAATTGATATCAGACAACCCAGCAAACACCTTTCTAATGATCCTGATCATCCGCTCCCACAGACCACCTTTGTGGGAAGCACATGGGGCATTAAAATGCCACTCAACATTCAATTTGACACCATAGCTATGCAGCTGATCTGGATCAATCTCACTCAGGGCATTTTTGAGCTCAGTGTTAGAACCCACAAAGTTGGTACCTTGATCAGTCCAGACTTTAGCAGGAAACCCGCGTCTACCAACAAACCTACGGAAACCATTTATGAGACTGTCTGTGTCCATGGAATATAACACCTCGATGTGTACCGCTCTGGTATTGAGACAGGAAAAAATGCAACCATATCGTTTGACCTGCGCTCGACCTAATTTTACCATAAATGGGCCAAAACAATCCATCCCTGTGTAAGTAAATGGCGGCTTACCAGATTCCAATCTTTCAGGAATGTGATCACCCATCTTCTGGAACAAAGGTTCAGCAAACAAACGCTTACATTTGACACACTTGTGAGCAATGCCTTTAGCAAGTCTACGGATCCTAGTGATCCAGTAGCGTCTCCTGACGTTGGCTATGACCCACTCAACACCTAAATGAGCCTTGTCGTGCTCTTCCTGGACAATCAAACGGGAAACTGGATGATCAAACGGAATAATAGTAGGATGTTTGCTCTGCTCAGAAACATCAGCACTTTTCAAACGACCCCCTACTATCAATCTGCCCTCGGGATCCAACACCGGATCCAATGAAATCAAAGGACTTGACCTACTTACTGGAGAACCACTGGATAGAGAAGCTACCTCCTTACCATAAGACTGCAGCTGTGCACGTTTCACAATAACTAACTCTGCATCTTGAATCTCCTGTACAGAGAGCTTAGACTGATCAGAACGAATCTTGTGCCTCAGAATACCCTTCAACCTTAACAGCCATGCAACAGCATGCTTGAGACCATACCAGCTTGAGTAATGAGAAGACAGTCTATCAATAGGATGATCTGCACCATCCGCTGCAATGAGGTTGCACATGACTTTGACCTCTGGATCACCTACAGGGAGCACGGGATCACAGCTCTCAACTTCCCATTCACTTTTATAAGACCGAAGAAATTTTGGACCTTTGCACCACTGATCTACATTCAATGAACTGACACTAGTACCCCTAGAAGCAACATCAGCAGGATTGCACTTACCAGACACATGACCCCATTGATCAGGCTTTGTAAGCTGCCGGATCTGAGACAACCTGTTACTGACAAACACATGAAATCTCTGGGATTCATTGAGGATGTACTTGAGGACTATTTCACTATCAGTCCAGAAATAAGACCTGACAATATTAAAATCAAGTTCCCTCCTAAGCAAAGCATCAGCTTGAGCTGCCATGACTGCAGCCAACAACTCTAGCCTTGGAATTGTAACACTCTTCAGCGGGGCCACTCTACTCTTTGCCATAAGTAGACAAGTTTGGACAGTACCCTGCTTGTCGATTGCCCTAAGATAGCTACAGAAACCATACGCATTCATGCTGGCATCACTGAAGTTGTGGATCTCCAGGACCATATCTGAGACATCACCTGAAACAACACACCTGGGAATTCCTAACTGATCAATATCACTAAGATCCTGGATCCAACTTCTCCATCGTCTCTCTATATGAGATGGTACTGGGTCATCCCATCCCAACTTCGCCCTGGTTGCCTCCTGAAATATCAGCCTACCAACTAAGACAATGGGACTAACCCCAGTGGGTCGTACATTGATGAGACTATACTCAAGATAGACCTTCTAGTCACTTCACGAGAGTCATTGACCTTTACATTGAAATGGAATTTGTCTTCACGAACATTCCACTTGACACCAAGAACTTTACTATCCTTGACAAACTCAACATCAGCTGCTTCAGCAGCTCTATCTTCTAATGGGACAGCAGACATCAATTCAACATTGTTGGCAATGAACTTTGTGAGCTTGAAACCTCCTTCCTGTAAGACCGACCTTGTACCTGCAATGACGGTGTGTCCGTCTTCCACACTTGAGACTGACCTTAGACAATCATCCACATAGAAAGACTGACGAACTGTATCTGCAACAAGGGGATCAACATCTGGACCATCACACAATACCCTACGCAAAGCAAAAGTGGAGCTAGCGGAACACCACACACCGCCGAAGACATGCCTTGTCATACGAAAATGACACACTTGGCCAGATGTATCAAACCACAGAAACCTTAACGCATCACGGTCCTTTGGAGGGATCACCACCTGATAATACATTGCCTTAACATCTGCCATGATGGCAATCTCGTGCTGTCTGAACCTGAGAAGAACATGCAAGAGCTTATTACAAAGATCAGGACCCTGATAACATTTATCATTTAAGGACTCTCCGAGGAATTTAGCCGCACAATCGAACACTATTCTGATTTTGCCTGGCTTACTATCAGAGACAACAACCTGATGGGGCAAGTACCACACCTCAGTTTTGCTGATTAAGAATCAGGGACAGGCTCCGCATAACCTTCGACCAATAACTTCTTAATCTCATCATCATACTTGCTGTAAAGACCTTTCCTCTCTAAATTTCGACACAAAGACTTCAACCGGGACTTTGCCATGGACAAATTGTTCGGAAGGCAGGCTCCAGGCTTCCAAGGGATTGGAAGCTGATAGTGACCATCCACCTTGGTCACTGAGCTCTCCCACAAACCAATAACCTCATGGTCAATTTTTGACCAGGAATTTTCATCAACAATACACTCATTCTCAATGTTCCACATATTATTGACCCTTTCTTCCAGAGAAACGTTCACAAAATGAGAAACCGCTCCAGAACCAACATTGTCGACACATCTAAGGGGACCATTTACGGACCACCCGAACAAAGTCCTCACTGCGAAAGGATCTGCAAAACCTCCTCGACGAACGTCTAATGGTATCAAAGCTTCGGAGTAATCCTGACCAATAAGCAACTGAACCTTCTCATGACCAGGAGTGAAAGTCATACCTTCTAAATGTGGATACGCTGCAACATCTACTGAGTAAGTCTGAACGGGAATGTTTTCTACCACAAAGACATTAGACATATTCAACGACCTGTGGCCATCAAGAGACGCAGCTCTAAAAGAAACAATAGATGTGACCTGCTCATTGGAACCATGCAAAGTGCTAAGCCTATATTTGGTACTATCACAATCGAGATTCAACTGATTTGCTAAATCAGCTGAACAAAAACTGCTAGAAGAGCCAGTATCCAACAAAGCATTCACAATGACAGTATCATTAATCCTAACAGAGACGACAGGTAAATGAACATTCACTGCAGTTGACACTTTTGCCTCAAAATTTTCACTTACATTTCCCTTCTGATCATTAACAACACTGTCACTTACATCCAAACCCATTTCATCTGAAGATTCTGCACCTGTGTTCGCAAGTAGATTTACATTGCTTGCATTACCACTCGACTGATTGAGATGCAAAAATTTGGAATGTCTCTCACCACAGTCAGAAATTGTACATTTGTACTGTTTCTTACAGTCAACAGTTCTGTGATTATCCAACAAACACACATTGCACAAACTCTTATCAGCGACAATTTTCAATCTGGCTACAACACTCATGCGTTTAAACTCTTGGCAATATAACAGTCTATGATCACCTGAACATAAAACACATCTGCGTGGAGCTCTCTTTGTTGTGTTCGAAATTGAAGGCCCCACTGCGCCGGCAGAATAAGAAGTTGTCGTCTTTGTCGATTGCTTTGGCACATGCTTAGCTCTGCTACCGATATGACCATACACGGGATCATTGGAATCTTCAGCGGCCACGATCACAAATTCAACGAACTCCTTAAATTTGGGATACATCTTCGTGGTACGTTTCATTTTTGTGGCCCGTGTCACCCACCGATCCTGCAGCTTTAATTCCAGACGAAGAACAATGTCTGTGATGCATTTTTGGCTCTCGACTTCAGCCAGAGTTCCCATCTGTGAGAGCGTTTTCTCACAAGTCCGCAGCTCATCGGCTAGCTGTCGCAAAGCTTCTGGGGATGTAACACGACCACCGCTTCGTAGATTTTGAACCATTCGCTCGGTTACCAGATGGTCACTGCCAAACCTGCAGGCCAGAATATCCTTAGCATCCTGATACGCGCCATCACTTTTCTGAAGGATGCAAGAACGAATGGCATTCTTAGCGTCTCCCTTGGTACATTCGATAAGGCGGGTCAATTTTGCTCTATTTGATGTTGGTACACTGTCTACAGCTTCATCGAACAGGGCAATGAAAGAATGATACGTGAGTGGATTGCCATCAAACTTCTCGATATCAACTTTTGGCATATTCATCATTGCCATGAAGTGCTGTTGAGCCTGAATAGAGTCAGATGGCTTTTCATCTTTCACACTATTAACATCACCACCATTTCTGTCTTTTAACCAGTCTTTTGCATATTTCATCTTTGCTACATATTCCTTCTGTGCTTTGTCAAAGTATCCATCACTGTCTTCAACAAGTGCATCGTCTTCAAGCACATCATGGTATTTTAAGTGGGCTTGTTCAAATTCATCAAATGCTGTCATTACTCGCTCCACATTTTCTTTAACTTTAGCTTCATTATCTTCAACAGCATACCTGTCAATACAGTTCATGGCCCTCGTCACCAGGGCTTTCTTTTGTCCTCGGACCTTCTTGTCTTCTACAGACATGATGACTTCCGCTGGTCCGATTTTCACTGATGACGTAATCTTTTTCACTTTTGAATGCTACCTCCCAGGGAAGGAACAACGAAAAGTTTACTTGTACTTCAGCACTTTTATTGCACACTTGAAGATCAAGGTTTCGAGATCAAGGTTTCAAGGTGAAACTGAAAACAACATAAAATAACCCAATAAATAAATTGAATATCATAATGACTGACCAGTGACATGAATCTACACAAAATATGAATTGAGCACTACAAATGAAAAACACTCACAAGATTGTGCATACTCCTGGGTACACTGTAGCATCCAAGGTCTATCAAGATACTCATATACATAGTCAACCTGAAACATCATATGATCTATCTAAGTTGGAGCTACACCTCGCATATACATCAAACATTGACTAAATTATTATGTTCATCAAACTCAAATGTCTGAGTACTATATGCACAATGCACATTGCATGTGTTTTTAAGCTAATGTGATTTTAAGCATATACACCATATTTTATATATACAGAAATAAGCATATATTTATACACATCAATTTTACATTATTTTACAAGAACTTTTTATACAAAAAACCAGTAAATTGTACTAACCTTATGAGCATCAAAATTTAGTAAGCAATTTTAGAACATCTTCACATGTCCTGAGTTAAACTTCAACTAACTAAAAATTGCAGGATGCCCCACATGTGTAGGGAAACTGTGAATGCATCATGGAATACATGTTAAAACAATACATGTGCAATCCACAGCAATATCCAACACTCAATACAACATTGAAACATGGCAATTTATCACAGGTTGTGCAGAACAGCTGATCATGAGAAATGATATGTGCAGTGTAATAGAATTTTATTATAATAAATTTGTGTAATAATTAATGAATATATATGTAAATAGGCAAATTAAAAATGAATTATAGTGAATGTTACAAAATACATACCTGAATAAATTGGCTTTCTAGGAGAAGTCTGGACAGAATAAGTTGCCCCATAGTGACACAACTTACAAAATCTGGAGTAAGTTTTGACCCTTGGCTTTCTTTTTTAAAATGCCTACCAACATCTCCCTTATTAATGACCCGATTGTGCTGAAACTTGCGTCCATTGTAGACAAGATGTTATGGTTTGATATCTGATGTTGACGTTTCCTGACAAAGTTAATTGTTTTCTGTGAGTCTGTTACAAAAAAGGGACAACTTACTGCTTAGTCACACATTTTTTAACTCATCTAATGGAAGAAAATTGCATAAGTGACAACATGGATAAATTGGGTTAAATGGCCAAAACCATTGTCCATTTAGTCTCTTCGGCTCCGGTATTACATGTATATATGTGAACTGTAACATGTAGAACTCTGTGTTTCATCATCTAATCATCCTTATTTGAACAGTACCGAGTAAACAGACATGCATGAGTAATAGTCCTACCTGATTATTGAAGATTTAGTTTCAGTGCCTAAGCTTTTTTCTCCATCAGTGTCCCTTTTAAATTATGTGTGAAGCGTATCTTTCTGTGGCAGATATATCGATATCTCACTTTCTGACCATAAACGAATCAAGTTTCTTGACAACTCTCTGCTCTGAGGAAGAAAAGTAGCTTCAAGACGAAAGTCTGATTATTCTTCTCTTTTGTTAACTGTCAATCTAGTCTTCTAAGAAACAGGTCAGGGTTCTTAAGACAAGGTTCAAAATTTGAATCTGATGCTTTGGATAGTTGCGTTAAAATATCCTGAAAGTTTATCACACGTCCTTTTAACAAGTTTTCAAGCCTACAGACTCGTAACTTGGCAATAACTTGGGGAAAATGTACAATGTTAAAAAGAGGAGCGTTTTACAAATGTATGCATATGAAGAGCCTCAGAACTCAATTTACCCAAAACATTAGAGGCTTCTGCAGAATCAAGCAGCGCAATCAGCAAAATTAACAGGATTAGAATTTAGGAGAACATTAGCAGACAAGTGTATCCTTCCAGCTAACAGTTAATCAGCCGAAACATGTAGGAGCATGAAAAATGCATGATTATTGTGTGAATTTCAGCAAGGCATTATCATTCCACAATTAGTTCTTATTCTAATGGTCTGACAGACACATGCAGCCGTGTGACAAAAGCATTGGGACAGCAGCAAGGACAGCTGCTTTCAACACATTATTAAGAACTTATTATTTGGTGAGAGGGATTGAAAAGCACCTGATCACACTCCATGTGGAGAGGCGCCCATTTCGGCATTACCACACATGTGTGTATTGGGCAGCAGAATTGGGCAGAAGAATTGGGCAGAAAGCTGAGTTGGACAGAAAGCTGAATTGGGCGGGCCTTATAATCACATTCATCCGATCAGAAAATCCTGTGATCAGGAGCGGTAAGCGTGCAACACTTCGCACAAGGCAAGTGAAAGAATAGAAAAGGTTTCATGCTTTCCATGCAACCAAGTGTCAGCCTGATAAAACCATTGGTTGGCTCAACAGCTCCAACCTAATCCATTCAATAGTCCTGTTCCCGGTTCTTTGGCACTTCAATCTCATGTGCTCCAATTACTCTGTGTGCCAGCAGTGTTGGTGCAAGTTTTAAATACGCCTTTTGCTTGGCTAAGATCGAGTGAAATGTGTTAGAAAATACAGCGAAGTGAGTATGCTACATTATAATCTTTGTAATAATGTGGAATATACATGTATATGTTGAATGCCAATTAAATCGATATGGCGTTTTGTTTGAGGAATTGTATATTTTAGCCGCGGTGATGCTGTTGTATTCTGTTTTCTACTTTCACTTTTTGACAATAGTTTTTCATTTTCTTAATAATAATACGAATTTCAGTAAACTGCTCATCAATGCTTTTTCACATCAAATCACTAGTGATTTGATGTGAAAAAGCATTGATGAGCAGTTTACTGAAATTCGTATTATTATTAAGAAAATGAAAAACTATTGTCAGAAATAAATGGGTTTTTAGATTCTTATGAAGTTTTCTAACGGCTGCGCATTTCTAAATTTTTCAGGCAAAATATTCCAGAGTTTTGGTGCTGCATAGGAAAACCCCTGATCTTCAAACTTGTTTTTGTTGCATGGGACAGGTTCCGCTAACAGCAACTTGTGGTTGCCCCTGGGTTATGTTCCTGTTGAGATATAACTTCAACAAGTTCTTGAATGTATTTTGGTGCTTGATTGTCAAAGCAAATTCAATTACGGTGTGTTTCCCTGACCAATTTCCTAACTATCTACCTAGCATTTTCCTTTTCTGATTGGTCCATAAGCAATAAAAGTCCTTCAAATCTGCGAGTTGAACATGATTGTGAAGGAATTGAAAATGCTGTCTTCTGCTTCAATGAGCAGCTGAGTTTCGTATAAGTAGATAAGATTAACAGGTAAACACTAAGAATCACTGCCACCATCAGACACGTCACTGGTTATGATGTACGTTTTTATGGTATTAAAATTAGATTTCTGATGTATTTGAGTGCCTCTACCAATCACAAGAACTGTATTAGATACATTTTACCATCATATTGCAGAAACGCATACTTTTTGAAATTGCAGTAACTGCCATCCATGTGGTTGTCATCAGTTTGAACTGAACTTTTGCCGAGTTGTTTCCTACTCTGGCTAACAGTTTCATTTTACTGATGATTTCATAATTGTAGGCCTGACTGTGATTTTTTTTCATAAAGCATGCATTCTAGTGGTAAAATTTACATCAGAAAACGTATGACATCACTCTGCCCTAAATAGAAAAGCATTTCCTGGAAAGAAATTTACATTCAGGCTCACTGATTATAATGATTTTTCCTGGGTTATTATGACAGTTTCACGTTGTGTATAAGATGGAATGTGCTATGAGATATCATGTCAGAAGTCAACTGTAATACTTCACGATATTCCAATCAAAGTTAGTCTCAAAACGTAGAATGTCCAAGATCTTAGGTTGAGAATAGATTGTTTTCTGATAATATTTATAACGGCTATAGGGCCTAAAAGTAAAATAAAATTTGACATGTTTTTAGGCATCTACAAGCCAAGTAGTGACCATTGGTGATGGTATGATCAACGGGATACTTGAGCGATTGCAAAGAAGTCCATAAAGCTTTCTTGTCTTCTCAGGAATACAAAAGATACAAGTAGTCCTACTTTGGCTACTTATTTTCTGGACTATCTCATTGACAATATTTATGTGGAATTTGGGGAAACCCTACACAAAGAAACCATTGGATTACCAATGGGAATTAGTTGTGCACCACTTTTGGCTAATCTCTTTCTAATATCATATGGATATAAATTCATGATGTCATTGGAAAAAGAAAACAAATTCCATGCAAAGCTATTCAATTTCACCTTCCGCTATATAGATGACCTTATCAGTCTAAACAATACAGTTTTTGCGAGATACCTTTACAGGATTTACAAGATTTACCCACCAGAGCTCTCAATAACCAAGGAAACACAATCTGATAAGGAAGCTTCTCATTACAGTCCAGGATAACCAATTCCACACTAAATTATATGACAGAAGGGATGACTTCAACTTCAAGATAGTCAACTATCCATATCCTGTTGCATCTAATATTCCAGAAGATCAGCTTATGGGGTGTCTATGCTTCTCGCATCATCAGTTTTGCCAGGGTTTGTGATTTCTCAGTGAGGCACATTTCATTATGTGATTCTCTCCTCAGGCAGGGATATAAACATAGGTTTAGATGCAAACAACTTTGCAGTATTTACAAAAAACAAGAAACAGTGTTTATAGTAAAATATGCAAAGTACATTGAAGAGATTGAAGAAGAGATTCCTATTCCGGTGATGGCATGTCGTACTCGTTTTGTGACAGTCAGGTTCTTAGATTTCCATTCCAGGGTCTTGTGTGGGAGGAGATGGAAGGTTGGACGTCCTTATTTTAAAGACCTTAACATCACATGTGAGTCGTAAGTCCCACACTTCCTTACACCTGACTGTGAGATCTCAACACTTTGTAGATGCACCAGACAATTTGTTATCTTTTCTCTTTGTAATTTTATGTGCAATAGATATTCTTGGAAGAATGCTTCTTACCAATAATGATGCAATTAAACCCTGAATCTCCTGTGCATGTTAGTTGGCATTTCACCTGCCCAGCATCAGCTGGACAGAGTGACCCCACCAGCTGTTATAGCAGGTTATGGATCATGGTTGTCACTTGCAAGGGAAGGTCATGTGGCCCTATCCTTTGCTTTGTCTAGCTGGCAACAAAGTCCCATCAGGCCATGCCAACATCCATCTCTCTTACAGCCCCTTCCTCCACTTCCTAAAAGGGGTCGGCAGTCTATCTAATCTGTTCGGGTTTAATCGCCTTACACAAACAAAGGCATGCTGCAACATTGCGGGGGAATCTCTCATAATACAAGAAAACACAAACGCCAGCAAACCAAGTGTGAAGGAAAATTGGGTTTAGACCAAAAAAGGGTCACTTAATTTCCCAGTCTCATCCTATTTAATGGTTCTATTCAATTTGCCCAACCCGCTAAAGAATCTCCGCTTGACCTAGTTCTGTTGATCTACCTCTCAAATGGCTTTACTCAGATCCAGATCTGAAATTCCACACTCCCATAACACTGATCGATAGCACTAATGATTAGTCGACTGCATTCCGTATGCTTTGTTTGAAGTTCCTTTCACTGTATGAAGTTTCATCCTTCCCTTTCCAAAAAGAATGATATTCTGGAGAAAAAAAATCTTGGAGACTGCATTGCTTGTTTATCTGAGCGTAACATTGTCATCCCCATGTCGTAATCAGCGTGTTTTATTGAGACGATACAGACATGGAATTTTGAGCATTCATTTTGGGCCCTTTGTCACTCCTAATTGGATTCGTCAACAACTGATGTAGTTGTTTTTGAGACATACACACTGGCTTTTTATTGAAGATTGGCAATTATTCGCTGCTTGCTACAGTCATCCCGGAGAAAGTTTATGGAGAGAAATCGAGGATTAGTTATAAGGATGAGTGTCTTTCTTTGCCACAATTGCCATTTTCTGCAGTTGATTGCTTTTTAAACTGACTCAGTTTCATTTGCCTGCAGCTGATGAGGAGTGGGGTGGGGTAGTGTGGACTGGCAGCTGGAAGTCACTTACTCGAATTAGCTTGCAGGAGAGAGTCACTTGACGAAGACTTTTGGCTATGTGTGGCAAAGAATGTTATATTAATCTATTAAGAAACTGATAGAAAGAAATTACGCTTTATCTGTTCTCAGATAGCTTAAAAAAGAAATTTAGGAAAGAAAGCCTTTAAAAATAAGGTGTATGCACAACATACAATGTATACTTCTCCCTTAATACACCAGGACTGTTTATTCTCATATTTATTATCATCCATGAGGAATGTCGTACATGTGTAGTGATTGGCAGTCACCTTCCTGTACAATATGCAGTCAATTGACGATAAAGTTTTAATGAGCCATTAAATCCTGTCTGGTATGGCTTCTCTATAGATACAATACAAATACACAAGTAGTTCTGGTTGTAAAGTTCATTGGTTCATTAAACGATAAGGTATTGTGTAGTATGTTATTCTCACATGCAGCAAAATGGTAGTATGAAGCTATTCTGAGGAAAAGTTGGTTTGATATGTGTTTTTTTTTCTTCGACCGAACAGTTGTGATGAAAAATGAGGTTTAGGAGTGATTCATGCGGTCAGATCCGAGTCAGGTCTTTCGCTTTGATTTGCTAGGGAGAAGACCAAGGGAGCAGTCAGCCATTAAATTTGCCATTTCTTGGATTCACTTGATTCGGATGAAGCTACATGCTGTAATTTCGGCCTGGCCAGATTAATTGAGCTAAATAGCCATCGTGTCAGCATCCAGTTTGATGAGTTCCCAAGAAAGTCGATAATTTGGATTTGGCCATAAAGTTGTCCTGGATGTTAGCAAGGGGTTAAGAATGTCAGATGAGATTTAATCTCGTAACAGGTTACAAGCTATTCCTGCTAAACAGATTGCCTAGACCCTCTTTCTGAATCCAGTTCTTGCTAATCACACGCCATTAAAGCATTCTTGAAATCTGTAATTTCGAAACAAATGACAGTCGTTTCAGATTACATTCATTTGATTGCAGCAAAAACCGTGTCTAAATTTTAAAGGACGCATAACGAGATTTCAAGACATCCTTAATTCGTTTTCCCAACGTTTCTGCTGTTTAATCTCTCACTGACGGATTAAATGTCAAATTAATTTTTTTGTAACCAGCTTGGAGATCATAAACTCATATTTGTCTTAAGACAGCAGATTACCAACTTGGGAGTAGTGTAGATAGCTACCAGAAAGAGTCTGTAATATATATGTTTACAAGGAACATAACCGCACCTACAATGTAATAATGTGACACCAATTTCTCTTCATTCTTCTTTCAGTGTCATCGTCTGTATTCATGTTTTTTTTTTGTTTTTGTTCTTGTCTTAACACTTAACTTCTTAAGAAACGTAACCAGCATGATGTATAGACAACTTAATTGTTAAGTTGCCGAGTTACAATCTCGTGTGTGTGACCTAGTTTTCTGCAACCATCGCACGTGAACTGTTGCTCGACCAATTCTATAGTTGGTTTTGCTTACTGCAGGCATTGCGATATAATCAAGTTGGCCTAACTGAAAATCGAATTTCAGAAACATGGTCTGCATTTGAACGGTATAGCTTATAGATATATCTAATGTCTTGTTTGTATGCACCACCTCATTTGGCAGGATCTATTTTTAAACCAGGATATATTCTCCTTTGTTTTATGATTTACAGCAACAAGTAATGAGCCGTAATCTGTTTCAGCAATAAATCATGTAGCCACTCACACACATCCAGGAAGTTTACTACAAAAGTTAAAATTGCGTGCATGGTTTCCCTAAATACCATATGAGTAAGAGATTCAGGTATACTTGCTTCTGAAGTTTCCTCATGCACCCAAATCACGTCATTTTCATTTGCACTTGAAATGCGTGCCACACCATGAGCAGTTCATGCTAAGCACAATAATGGAAAATATATGCCAAAAAAAATAACAATAACATATTTGTGTTTTCCTTTTTCTGATCGGGGAATTGAATGATATGATTTTATCTTCATGTAAAGAACCACACCCAGTCATATGCTCATATGCACCTGCGGTAACCAAATGTTCAGATAAACATAATGTAAAATATCACAGTGTTTTAAATTGCATGTTGTAAATTTAAGCGAGACACGTTTTATTGCTCTTCAACGTATTGTTCTTTCTATGCCAAATTAGTCATTAAACAATCAATTTTTAGAGGAGTATGGAACCGTTTATCACAAATTGAAATGAAACGTGAACTATGGGTCTGCCATAATATGACTAATATACCTCAATTGTGTGACTAGTATTATCAATAATGTCAATTAGCCTACATATGGGAAAAAGAGCATAACCTGTCCAGTTACGGTAATAGGTAAATCAGCTATATTTGATTAACAGAACATTGTAAAAGACAGCAAAGACAGAATTCATTTCACAGTTTTCACTGGTTTATTAGATTTAATTGCTTCTATCGCATTTCAGGGTGGCCCAAACAACGACTCACAACACAATGCCAACTGGGAATTAATTGCAAGAAAATGATTGATTCAACGCCATAATCACAGGCCTAGAATAATAATGAATCGATATAGTGTGATAAGAATCTTGCTTTATTACACTTTTTTAACTGTTGGAGATAAATGCCAATAATATTTTTTTCAAGTTGATAAATTGACGTCGAAGCATTTGATTCCTGACTGGTTCCACACAGCAGCTAGATGATGAATAAATGGCTGTGTCTGTGAAATGTTGCTTGGCCCACATTTACTTGATTCTACTGGGTTCTGCTAGGCTGCATCCAATAGGGTTTTGCCTCATGACCTGCCTTCTAAAGTATGAGGCTAGACTGGGGGGAGCTGAAGCACAAAAGTTGTCAACGGGAACTATTCATGCCTGGGGATGTGCCGGGGAATCCAAGCAGCAAAATGAAGGCAGCCAATAGAGCAACTTGTGAGCAAGGCAGTTGCAGACAGAGTAGGGCAAGGCAATGCAGAGCAAGGAGAGAAGGAAGAACTGTCTATTGACAAGCTGTGTTCTTCCGGCATCCTACACATTGGCAGCAATAGGATTACAGCATGACCCGGGCCATGTGATTTATGATGGGGTACGTTCCCCTCCACCCCTCCCCCTCTCCCCCACCCCCTTGCAACATTTCGCCACCTTTAATAACTGGCTTTGCTCTCTAGCTGACCCAAGAACTGTAGCCACTTGAATGGCCCACTCTCAGCCTCTTACTGCCCACGTCCATGTGAACGCAATCCCAATATCAATAAGAAGTGGGTGTTTTAGTAATAACCAATAGCAGAATGGCCGCTTTACTCAAAGAGCTAATTAGCTACAGGAAGTGCAGAATGAAAACTCGATGTGTTGAACTGACCTTCTTTTGATTTTTAAATCATTTTAACTGATTTTCACCACTTCCGCTCTTATTTCAACACTTTTAAGCTATTTCAATTTTCAAAATCAATTCGCCAAACAACCATGCATTTTGATTTTCATTAAGCAAAAATTCATATTCGAAGCCCGTTGCAATTCTCCATCGAGCTTTAGTGGGGAAATGACTAAGTATTGATTCTCGGCCAATTTTTATGTCATAATTAATGGGCCAAATGTTATTGATTCCCAGAATGATTCTGTGAATTCAAGTCAAAGATGCAACCCAAGCATTGGTATGAAAAGATTTTATTGCAGTTAAGTACATACATATGAGGATCCATAAAAGAATTACAGACAAACAAACTTAATGATTACTCGGGTCAATTGATTTTAACATGAAATCTACAATAACTTGTCAGGTAACTGCCAGGCCATTGATATGTTAAGATTATATTCACATGTCGATATGAACGTCCCACCAGGCAGTACACAACTCTCATTACATGTCATGGTAATGCTTACAGTTAAATTGGAATGAGCTGTGACAAATGGATGTTTGCCATGGTAGAGAGTTTCCTTAATTAGTGCAGATGATTCAATTATAAATTGACAATTTTCTGATCACTGAAGTGCTGTTTGTGCTAGTGTTCATCCACGAATGAAAATAGCTGCTGCGATCGTTGATTTGTGAGGAAAGGAAAAGCGATTTAGCACTGATAAATCTGCAACAACAAACGAAGAAAGGACTGATCAACGTGGACAGGCGTAAAAGGCGATCTCGAGCAGCGGACCAGCGTAGCTGCGGGCCCATGCACGTCAATAGCAATAGGCAGGTAGGAAGGAGCAGTTGCTGATCAAATAAGAAGAAGTTAGCAATGTCAGGAAGAGTTTCCCTCCAAATCAGCGGCTCATCAGGGGATTCCAGTTGCAGCCAACAATCCAACAGCCCCCTTCCGTGTTAGGCTTTCCACTTAGTCCGGGCAAACAAGCCCCAATAGCTTGAGCGGGCAGCCCGGCCGCCCAGCTCGGAATTAAGGAAAACTTTGATTTGTGAGTTTGAATCTAGATGTGATGTGGAGGAGACTGGGGCCGGTGCATCCAGACAGGACAGGACAAATTATTGAAGGTCTTGCAGGAATCGATATCTGGGCCAAGCAGGACACAGATGCACAGGAGAGGAATGGCTGCTATCGGCCACCGCCTTCACCCGGCCCCTCAATCGCCCCCTGCCCTCCTCCCTTATGTACATCGGGGTGACCAGGGTCAAGCAATGAAATGCCCCGTCCAGCCTGGAAAACATCTGCTAGCCAATGGCCAGCCTCCGAAACGGGTCGTAATATCACATGCATGTCTATGGCTCCTGCTTCCTGGCTCTTCTCCTTCAAATCAACCGCACAAGTCAACCACACTCATCATACGAGGCCAGTTGCATGTCCAGTCCTCTTGCTACTGTCCTCTTGCCCAGTCAGGTTGACCACACATTCGCAGATGACCACAACAACAAGCAAAGAGTGTGGGAGAAACACGGCGCGCATGACAACGATGTATGAATACTGGAACGCAGCAAAGGGCTTCCTTCAACACATGACTACACTACCGAGTGGTGGTTCAGAGTTCGTTCTTGGGCCTGGCACTCTAAGCAGCCGGGCACCAGGTCAGGTTTGTGGCCATCATCGTCTTTATTAACACTATTTACATGGTCTAGTTTGAAGTAATAAGGCCCTTCATCGCACGTGCGTATTACGCAATCTGAGGAGCGGTGCAGGGTTGGGCTACAGTCTCCATCAAGAGGGCATTTGCCCGGTTTGAATGTGGTAAAAATAGGGCCGATGGCACCCGAGCGGGGCAGGGTGTGGTAGTGCGACAGGACGGGGGGAGAAGGGCCTTCCGGAGAGACCAGGTCCTCGACGGTGCTATCGTCCTGGTCCACTCCTTCTAAGCTGTGTAGGTCGACGCTATTGCGCTGGCCCCCTCCTGGTACCCCGTGACGACCATCCACGCCGTGTAGAGCCGGAAGCCCCAAGGAACGCTGGTGATGAAACGACGTGTAGAACTGTTCTTTTGGCGTATAGGTAAGGTCGTCGCGTTTGACAAGCATCGGCGAGCAGTCGGTAACGCTGTCTGCATTGGCTTTGCTCTGGTTCTCGGCATTTTCCTGGCTGATCGTCTTCAGCAAATAGTTGGACCTGCTGCGGACCCGCCGCCTTCGTCTCCTAGAACAGAAACTGCATTAAATATACATTCTCGCTATCTGATCTACAAAGCCAGCCACTGCTTGGTGATTGGCTATTTTCGTCGACATGTATACATGGCTTAAGCAGCACCACTGTCTAGAAAGGAAGCGCTCTGTGTGTACAGACAATTTTCTAGCAGTTCGAGATATGCAGATTCTTTTTGAGATTGGATTTTCCCAGTGAAATTGCTGAATAATTGAGGAATAGGGAATCAAATAATACTTCCGTACCCAAATAAAGAGCTTTAAAGAGATCTGGTTTTTCAAATTCAGCCTAGAAATTTACATTGGTCTACTTTTACAGTGCCTAGTAATTCCTATGCATGCTAAGTATAATATAAGCCAATATATGCATGAGATGAAGGGGTGACATGCAAGCAATTGATGCATAAAGAGCGTGTGCTGTGTGTAGTCATCTCAAATGGTGAGCAAATGTCTTGAAGAAGGTCTCACTTTCTGGCTGAGACAGACCTTGATTAGCAGAACAGAGGCCAGGCGTCATGTGATCTCAGCTACATCACAATGGGAAGGTTTGGCTTAGCTGGGTCAATCAGTCAGCGGGGATTAAACAGGGAGATGGATTGGCCCATACCTGTTCTGGCCTTTACTTGCTTTTGCTTTCCCCGGCAGTTTGGTTGCTTGGGCTAGCTTGCTTGTTCTGGTTGCTTTAGTTGGTTTGTTTTGCTTGTAGCTGTGATTGTTTGCTGTGGACCATGAGACACTGAACAACAGCCTAGACACCGAACAATCAACCATTGTACAACGGGACAATCAGCCATTGAACTATCAACATTGTGTGGTCGATCGCTCTGCCTCTCTGGACACAGCGGACAGCCTCTTTCCAAGGGCGGCCTCTTTGGGCAGCCTCTCTGCTTGGGCAGCCTCCGTGGGCACCAGAGCAACAACCAGCAGCCTCTCTTTCACCCTCCGATTGTTTTACATGTTTCCCACAATTCCTCCGACATCCGCATTTGCCCTCCACCAACCACGTGATTAAAGCTATAAGTCATTGAGGACGTGCCCGGCTACACCATTGCCTCCCGAGCTGAGCAAACACAAGCGCATGGCAAGGACTCGTGCATATCACAGACGTCTTAGCAGCCAACCGCAAGGTTAGATAGATTCTACACATTTATCGAGTATGCACTTTTAAAGGAGATTTTACATTTTAAGAACTTTAAAGATGAAGGGATGCATACTCCAGAGGCACAGGCCACGAGCAATTCCAGTGCAACTCATCTCTCTCTCTCCAATGTGGTTCACTATGCAGACCAGGCTCTGCTTAAAAGTTAATTAAATCAGGTTGCTCACAATGGAAGTGGACTGTGGGATGCAGCTTTTGGAATGAAATTATCTTGGTTTAGAATCTGTAAGCACGTTTAGGCTCCTATTTCAGACTTGCAAGTTGCCAGCTGCAATTTTCACAGGCTGCCTAACTCATTGGCAATCTCATTGCTCATGGGAATACGAGATTTTGGCATTTCATAAAAATATGCACATACTGGGAGTGTACTTATATGTCTTCCCATGATGGATGTGTCGTATGTTATTAACATCAAATTAGTTGCTAGTTCAAGAGTGTACAGCAAGTAATAAATGTTGGCCTGATTTGTTTTTTGTCGAGGGGCTTCCCGGCCAGAGAAACAAAAAAAGATGCTTGAAATAGCCTTCCCTCGCCCCTTGTTGACATATGTAAAGTTTAAGCCTGGAGAAACGTGACAATGGTTTGACTTACTGTGTGTCTTGTACCCAGAAAAGTTTCATTGGCTGATCAGTATTCAGGGGCAGGGAGAGGAGTGATTAGTCAAACAGAGGGAGGCAACACCTGACTCTTTTCTCCTTCTTCAAGGGCCACGAGTGAGAAACAACAGGCTGTCACGGCGCCCTTGGTCCACTCCCATTTCACCTTAAGCATTTGCCATTCTCGGCATGGGCCTCTTCATCACGCAAACACACGTGAACATATCTCCCAGTACATAAAGCTAAAGTAGCACATGTGGCACTGAGGGAATTTATCAAGGCAAGGCACTGAGACAAGGCACCAGAAAAGCACCAGCAAGATACCACAAAGGCATCTGCCAAACATCAGCAAGGCACTGACAAGGCAACAAGGCACTGACAAGTTAATGGCAAGGCATCGGCAACAAACTCAGGCATGCAAGGTGCTGACCAGGCACCGTCAACAAATGATTCCAACACAAAGGATCAGCAACTCACCATCAAGTCACTGGCAAGGCACCGACAATGTAATGGCAAGGCATCGGCAAAGAACTCAGGCATACAAGGCGCCGACAAGGCACTGTCAGCTTGTAAGATACCAACACAAAGCACCAGCAACTCACCATAAAGTCACTGGCAAGGCGCTGACAAGGTATTGGCAAGGCATCAGCAATGAACTCAGGCATACAAATCACCGACAAGGCACCATCAGCACAAGGTACCGACACAAAGCACCAAAGACTTAATAGCAAGACACTGACAAGGTGCCAGCAAGGCAACAGCAAGGCACCAAGGCAAAGCACTGGCAAGGCATCAGCAAGGGATTTAGGCAAGGCATTGACAAGGCAGCCAAGCAAGGCACCGAGACTGGCATAACGCATGACGAGGAGGCACAAGGCTGTAATGTATGGCCACATGGCGTGAGACGAAACGTAAGTCAGATTTAAGTTGGTCTCATGAGAGTTTGCTCTGGCATATCCATCTTTCGTATGAATGGTCACAGCAATGGCGATAAATGTATTGGCTGGAATCAGAGGTGGCCATCAACTTATAAGCAGTGCAGTAGGATGGATGTATTGCAAGCACACAGCCGCCACCCACCGGCTGCCGAGTAATTGCAATTAGATGATGCAGCCTCAACAAGCCAGCTTAACAAGCCCCGCAGTCAGCCTGCAGAGTGAACAGTTGGCTCACGCTGCTCTGATTTACCTGATACTGCCTGTTAGTGTTTATTAGCGGCTTGTGATGCACGCTGACGAGAATAGGACGAAGTGGCAATCCCTGTGTTACTCCGACAGGCGTTAGAGCTAGCCTGCAGCAGAGTTAACGAGCCAGTTATTGCTGTCAGTGTGTCGTCAGCCGCCACTGGCACATCCTCCCTCCGACTGACCTGCCAGCAGCCTCTGCCTCTCTTGGCCTAACTCTACCTCCCTTGGCTTGCCTCTTTCTGCCTTTGCTGCTTCTGCTGACGGTATGAATAACACATGAACTGTGTCACCATATCGACACTGTCAGTTGCTGCTAACCACCCCCTCCCCCGTCTCACCTCCAGAGCTACACCCTGAGGGCTACAGAAACTGTGACGTTCTCCCCTCTGTCACAGTGGCCCTTGAGCACCCCCTCCCTTCTACCCTTCTCTTCAATTAGGCTTTTTCACTCAGCACCACTGCCAGCCAACTAAGGTGCCAGTTTTATTTAGCCAGGGAAATGGAGCTAGGTAGGCCGTCCCTTGCCGAGGTGGCCATTGGCAATACTGGCAATCCCCAAATCCCCCCATTGCCTTTTTTCTGCCTCGTAATTACGAATGCACGACCAGTTCCAGATCAATTTTTATGCCAGACTCCATTTAAAGGCAGGCGTCGAAACTGGTAGCAAAACATTTACACTGTTACTATCAAAAGCTCCATCCCAGCGTGTTGACATAATTCTTTCTATCCAATCAATATGCACGGACAGCTTGGGAAAATAGCACCGATCCCCAGTAACCATATTTAGTTGTGGTTCAATTATAATGGACGACCTTTTGTTAGAATGACAAACAGATGAGGGCTGCGATCCATACATCATTGTGTTATGCTAGCTTCAAATATTTATATTTAACGCCGATTGCCTTGTGTTTGCAATGGCTCGATATTTTATGCAATTTGCTCTTTTATTGTGTTCCTGCCACTGAAGAGTTTTGACAGCAGCAAGCCAATTGGAATACCATCACGTTTTTCAGGTTGTCTATTCACAATTGTCATCTGACATAACAATTACGGGAGGTATTTCTATTAATAGAGCAACACATGTCCAAGCAATTACCAATTCTGGGTGAATGATTGCACCTCCACAATGCTGTGGCACCTCTATCACTGTCAGTGGCTGTGGTTGCATTCGATTTGAACTCCTGTATAGACAGTGTATGTTACATTATGTTGATGTGCCATTCCTTCATTTTTATGGATAGACACAATATGGATCAATTTCTCAGTGCCATGCTGATTCGTAGAATCGCACAGATCTTCAAACTAAACTGAAAATTGATGCTTCATGTTCCTTGTTGACCTCGCAGGTCAACCACTTCTGCTTCTAACATTTTAAGTTCCCGGAAATGTGACTTATTTCTGGGTTCGTTCTTAGTGCATCTCTAACAACACACACTAAAAACGTTGGGTGTCTTTAAAGTTGTGTTAAGTCTCTTACTGCACTAGCAGTGAATCAATCCCTGGCCCAGTTTAATCAACCCTAATTGTTGGCCCAAGAAACCAAGTTTCCCTGCCAGATGCTGTCATGACAAAGACAACAAAGAACTAAAAGTTAGAGTTACATAAATCAACACTTCTGTCTGTTTGCTGCTCAGGCCTTAGGGTGAGTATTTTCATTGAAATTGGATCGGTTCCAAGTAAATTACTAAACAGTTAGAATCTGCATATCTCGATTGGTGCTGCAATATAGAAGGTGTCATTTCATATTCAAGATATGAATTATATTATTCTTTTACCCATTTTTTGTCTTTTTACATTAGCTTTTCTTTCAGAAATTAATTAGGTGCTCATTGTGTGTTTACGCTTTTCTTTACACGTAAAATGTTATATTTGGAATGGTTCACTATCTACATGTGTGATTCGTTTTCTTGCAAGCTTTACACAATTGTTTGCACAAGGATGAGAAACACTGAGGTTGTGAGCCGCAGCCATTACACTGGGCGGGAAATGTAAACAGGAAGGGTTAGTTGCACATGCGCAGATACTACTTACCTTTTCATATAAACGAGAACGGAAACCAACATGACGAGGCCAATAGCCACCCCGATTGCCACACCCAGTGCCACCACGATCAGCAGACCTGCAACAAGACCATTACGGAGATTAATGCTCGACCTTTGTCACTGTATAGTCTCTGCGGACCACCTTCCCTCCAAATAATCAATGCCCATAACTAGGAATCCGAAGAGGCCAGCAGGTCAGCTCAGCACTGCCGACCCTCCAGATAAACCATGACTAGTATCTGTGTTAAGAGACCTATTATTATGTAGAAGGCGCAAATGTAATCACCGGCATTAGCTAAACGGCATAAACAGAAGCAAGGGAGATATACTCGCGATGAATACATTATTAACACGTCAGGGATATAGCACAGGCCCATCTGCCAGACAGGCTTATAGACAGAGCTGTAGTCGAGGATATTATCTTTTCTGGTGGGGCCAGGGCAAGTGTCACTCTCCCTATGCAGCAGTGCGTAAGAACATGCAGCCTGGATGGCGGTAGAAGGCAGTGGATGGGCTGGTGTCATAGGCATATTGTGGATGGGACCAGGTCCTGTCGAGCCCTAATTGTGGCCAGATGACGGCTGACAAGCGCTCCATTGTCATCTTGTAGGGGGCGGCAGCAGGGCCAGGCCCACCATTAGTCCGCCATGTTGCGTATCAACTTGTCTGTCAGTGGCAGTTATGAGCATGTTGCAACCACCTTGCCTTAGCGCCAGTTACCAACCAGAATGGAAGGGGTAGAAGGGTGACTCTGAAAGCCTCTGCTATTCCCGCATTAGCCGGTGCTTTACTGATGCTAGCCTGTCGTGTGACTTGAGCGTGCGACTTGAGCTATAGCGTGTGACGCGAGCCAACCAGCCGCTGACGAAGGCCTTGTCCGCCCAACCAGTATTGGCGAGCCAGTATTGCAGGACGTAGCCCAGTCACAGTGAATCTTGGTGCATGATATGAGGTTTATGGGAATGACAGATGTCCCCCAGTGATGTTGTATCAGTGCTGTCACATGAGGACGGGGCCTTCGTCCAGTTGTGTTGAGGAGCGGACTGCGTGACCGACTCCTGCACAAGCCACGTCCAGTCCTCATCGCTCATCGATAAACTGCTTCCTATTGGCATAATTTAGGTGGGCCCCGTCGCTAGCCCTTTGTAGATCCATTTAGTGGCTGGCCATGACTGACAATTTGTAGTCCCCTGGCATTGCTCTGCACTTCTCAGTCAAGACTTATGCCTGTATTTCATGTGGCCACTTCTTGTTGTTGTTGCCGGGTTCTTCTTCTTACACAAAGGATGGACCGACTGACGCCTGATGCCCCCGGAATCTTGTGGGATTCAGAACCATTAAAGAATGTCACTCGTTCATCCAGGGGGAGCCAGGGGTAGGCCAAGGTGACGGATGTGGTGTCAGGTCCCCGTGAAAGAGCTGCATCAGTGCTTCTCTCTCTCTCATAACAACTTTATGACTGATTATCAGGCAGCTCCAGTAAATATTGGATGGAGCCTTGCTAGTGCTGACGGCTAAATGAATTCTAAGTACTTCCACACTCAAATCCATCACAGCCTATTAGAACTAGACAACCTCCTAGTTGCCTAGTTGCTTTAGTTTGCTTTTGAAGTTTTAGTTAAACCACTACATGTGGTGCAGCGATAACATTACCGTGAGTCCACAAGACACATGTGCATGGAGGTTGCGGCGTGTTTGCCATTTGTATCATGACACAGAAAGCAATCTGCGAATATCGGCTCATCTAAATCATGTTGTAAGGCTGGTTGTTTCCATGCGGCATGATTATATCTAGTAATAAACCGAGACTGAGCCAGATAATTGCTGCTGATGGCGTCCTGGCCGTGGACTGCATGGCTGATGGAACACAATGGCCCCGCTAATACCATAAGGTTTTGCTGGCTTCGCTTGACAACCTATGTTGACCATGTAGGGCCTTCCCGGGGGATCATGGTTCGCTGTAGTAAAGGTCCTATGCTGAAACCTCTGGTGGACTTACAAGGCCTGACCCGGTCAGAAGGGACCTGCGCTGCCCATTGGGTCTAATCGCTTTATGGAAGGTCATCCTGCAGGCTTCCGTATAACTACAAAGGCAGTGGGGGACAGTGCACCGCCCTGCATTACCACTGGCCACCACTAGCCATAGTAGGATCCTGCAGCAGCAGCGGCAGAATCAGCATCTTTGTGCTAGAGAAGCGCCTACAGCACACGGGGGACAGCAAGGGCAATGCCGATTCCCCTGACACCCATGTTAACATGACACTGTCACATCGCCTTGATTGCCCTCCATTTACCACCCTCCTTCGGAATCCTTCCTGCCTTGTTTTATGTGCTCTGTATTTGCCCCACTGCATGGCCATCCCCTTGCTACATACATCCAATCTCAGCCTGACGTCTTTTGATTTGCTAACAGATATCAACCCCATCGACTTATTTTATTTGCCTATATAGCATCCATCTGCTTGCCTGATATCTCTCCTTCCATTTCAGCAGTTTTTTGACTGAGCACACAATCAGGGCCTGCCAAAAAGCTTACAATAGCCCTGCATGTATATTTATCCAGTGCTTGCTCGGTCTTAATCACAGAGTACATGCATTACTCCTTTTTCCTATATTTCTATTCCATATATTGTGGCAGATACAATTGCCTCCAGCCTGGCATCAGTCATCATGTTACATTTTTCTTGCCATTACTGCCTTGAAAGTGACAAACATGATGAGATGGAACTTCTGTATTTTCCGACCAATGCTGCTCCGGGCCTCACTCCGCAGTGGCAGCCCCTTATTGAACATCTTTCAAACAAATTTAAGAAACCACACTTCCATTATAATCTGACTTCCAATCAATATGGACTATTCCCCTGGCAATTGGAGACGAGATATATTGAATTTGCTGACCTTGATTTAATGTAAGACGTCTTGAGAGCACACTCTCATTTTTTATTAAATACAGCAGAAAATTAACGGGGGGAGATAGAGAAAAAGTTGGCCGAGCTGGAAGATAACCTCCTTCAGCTGCGGCTCAGACGTTCGTAGCATCATCGGCATAGCCTCGTATTGTGTAATGTAATCATTTGTGACGTGATATTTCCCCGGCATAGATGCATAGTGAGATAGGTGCTGAGAGCAAAGGTAGTTTGATTAATGCAATGCATAGATAAGAAGACACTCTGTGGCCAGTGGTAATGCAGATGGGGTGATGAATCCAAGTAGGTCCTGTCAAAGGCATCTCTGGATTCTGCACCATACGAGTAAGTTTGTCAGATAACGTAAGCCAATGGCCCTGCGCCTCCCTCTCTCGGCCAGCCAGGGATATCGAAATTGCACACCCCAAGAAGCAGTATAATTCGGGGGGAATTAATTGCAGCAGGACCTGCCTCTCTCTCCCTCTCTCTCCCTCTCTCCTCTCTCCTCCTATTCTTGAATCTCACGCATTGGAGCTGGTGCATGAGATTAAAGATGGATTCTCCGCGGCTTGTGATTGAAACTGGCTTCTTCTTCACGGCTCTGCCCCCAGCACCGGAGTTATGCCAAAAAGATGTGCTCTGATTTCATGGGGGTTTTTCATATGAATGGAGGGGGCTTGGCTGGCCAGCCCGGACGTGATGCACCAGGTATGGGATAACACTGGGGTCAGGCTATCCTGGCTAGGTCAGGCTCTGGTTCAGCGACCATAGAGGAGCTTCTAGGGAAGAGAAGATACGAGAAGAGATGAGGAGAGATGAGACGAGAAGAGGAGAAGAGAAGAAGAAGAAGAAGAGAAGAAGGGAGAGCTCCTTGCCAGGACATCCCCGGTCGGCCTGGATCGATAGCTAGCGCTAGACGCTTGTGTGTTAGTCCGGTCTTGTAGCCTGTCAAATTGTCTAAAGCCCAGTCTCACAACGGACGCCATTTTATCCCCATTCCACGTGTCAGGTTCCCGCCCCAAATTTGCATTCGTCTTCCTGCCAGTCAGAGCCTCCCAAAGGTCCAATGGTAGGTGGATTGCTTGCAATGCACAGGACGTGGACTCCAATTTCCTCGTAGAATGACCACCTTCAAGAGCCAGACCAGCCCCCTCAAAGACTCCCCAACATTGGAGTGGCTCAACTTCAGCCATTGACGTGTAACATAAACTCATCTCCAATACTACGGTCTCCAACTTCCAAACCTTGCCTCACCCCGGTGAACTGTGAAACACTGCAGTGGCAGGTTTTTATTCCTGAAATATAATAGCCATGTTTTTTCTCCCTTAAAGGTCACCGGGGAATTACAACGCACACAATTTCCTTCTTGGAGAGTTACAGCTTTATTTGGGAAAGCAGGCTGCAGTGAGAGTGTAGCAGAAATGCAGATTACCAGAAGGAGGCTGGGCTTTGTGAGGCGTTAAGGTCCTTGCAGGAATGACGTTAAGCGAATTGTTCTAGGTGGTGACCACAGCCTTTTGACTATTGGCTAGCAGATTGCAGGCTGCTGCTTTGAGGCCTGGACTATTGAATGGGCCTTTGCAGGCTGTTTTTGGTAATCCCATTCAATCAGAGGGCCCCACAATTTGTTCTGCTCCGCATAGCTCTGCATGTGCCATGATGAATATTCGCCACGGAATCATTTCCCTCGGAGTCCCTCTTCTCCCTCCATGACTCACACTGACTGACAACAACGTCATGTTGCGTAACATTTGATGAAGCATACAAATCAACTAGCCATTGACTCATTAGTTATGCAATCGACTCATTAGGCTGGCCATTGACCGTCTGTCAAGTCATATCAAAGCGAATGTCTGGGTAGAGGGAGGAGTTGGGTCGAATTACTTAACAGTTGCCAAAGTATTCTGCTTGAAGAATGCCGTTCATCCATTACACTCCAGAAGAGGGAAATGGCCCATCATTCTTGGAGGGAGGGCCATCAAGTAGCGTATCATAAAATGCATTGGCTATTAATGCAGCAAATTAAGGGATGACATGAGTGCGGGACTGGCCCTTTGTTTCTATTGCCTTGTGTACACGTCAGCATTTGGTGTTTGCTGTGTTTCATTTGCAGGTCTTTGTCATAAGAACAAAGGCAACAATAGCCAGGCCTCTTTGCAGCCACACACATAGCTGCCAGATGAAGAATTAATGTATGAAATGTGGCGGAATATAAGCTGATAGGAGCCCAGAAAGGGCTTTGCATTGGCAGCCAGCTCATATGGAATACCCAGGCGGTCAATCCTTCCGGCAAACATCTCTCTTCATTTTAAATAAACCATGACCACTCCAATCTATCACACAAAATGTATCTAATTATACTGCATATGAATTTTATAGCATGAATAATTCAGGACTTCTGGGTGCTTGCTATCATCTTCCCTGCAAGGCGCGCCACTGGATGATAGATTTCGACAGCCTCCTCAACCGCAGTTCATAGCATCTTGGCTTCTGCTTTGGCTCTTGCCTTGGCTCCTGCAGGACCTGTTCACTGCAGTTAGGCTGACAGTACGACAGCCAGCCACATACACAACTGTTGGCCAATGTAAGCCATTTGCAAGCTCTATGAATTCCATTTAAAGCAGAGCCATATTTCGAGGTGTAATTACTAGAGCTGGCTCGGGTTCCGTATGGTGAAATAAGTGTAAGAGGAAGACATTTGTCACCAACTTCCGCAGTTCCCTTCCTTCGGTGCGGCCAAAATACGCCCTGGCCAATTAGGAGTTAGCACGTCAACAAGTCATGAATGGCCAGCTCATTGGCGCCTTCAATTGGGGGATTTGCATGATGCCTGATTGCGCGGCCGAATATGCAATGGCTTTCAGGCACCGCCCTCAATTAGGGAGTGATAATACTTGCCCCTGCCCCAGGGATTAATTCGCAGTGCAGTTTGCGCCATTTTGGATGAAAGAAATTTGGAACACTTACCGAAGGGAAAAGACGTGACCCCTTGGAACATATCGGTGATGGTCCAGTCGATGTCTTCAACTGAAACAGAATCAAATTGGCAATGAGAGAGATGGGCGCTGTGACGCGTGATAATCCAATTACTCACTTTTAGATGAAGGACAAGAGCTACACATCTGAGACTAGCCCGGCTGACCCTGCATCAAAATGGCGCAGCATCCGGAGCTAGAGCCACGGGCGATGACTATTTGGGATTATGGCAGTGCCGCATGTGGCAGTAGGGGCTGTGCTATGGATGTGCTGTGTGCTGCCTATGAGTCTTAATGGTCTAATGACACTGAGTTGAGCACCCTTTGATTCTGCTGAGCACTCCTGCTCTTGGTCTAGCTCTTGGTCTAGCTCCTGATGTTGAGCTGCTCCACTCAAGATGCTCTAATTATCTGCACAAGACCAGAGCACTCAACTGGAGGGTCTAGCCTCCCTCTTTCGGCTCCAGGCTTTACTCTTTGCCAGTCTCTGAACTTGAACACCCAGCAGCCTTTGGTCTGGTATACAGCAATTTAGATTAATTACACAAACAAGTCGGATATGGAAATGAATTTAGGAACATAGACATTAGAGAACGCAACCTTCCATAGTTCCTGACTCAAACAAGCCCATTTGACTCTACTATTGGCTTGATTGTGCCGTTAAAGTGTAGTGTTCCGATTCTATTGCAGTTAAACAGCAGCAAATTGTTAAAAGAAGCTTGAAGCAGCCTTCTAGCATGAACTAGTACGTGCGAAAGGCTCATAAGTGATAATGACACGGTCTGTTTTAGTGGCGTGATAGCATCGGCTTTAAACAGCCTTCAAAAGAGCAGCTGCTTAATTATTTAAAGATGAAGGTGAAGTGAATGTGCTTGGGTACACTCTAAAAAAATTCAGACAAAATTGGTTTTTTAGATTCAAAATGGTTTTTTGAAAAACCAAATTTCAATGCAAAAAACCAAAATGGATTTTTTTAAAAATCCATTTTGGTTTTGCATTGAAATTTGGTTTTTCAAAAAACCATTTTGAATCTAAAAAACCAATTTTGTCCCGACATTTTTTAGAGTGTAATGTGCTTCCTGTGTTGGACCCCCTGACCTTGCCGGTAAGTGTTGACCCTGGTTTGTTGAAACACTTGATTCTCGACGAAACGGACCAGGCTTTTGGCCCCGGCCCCTTGGAACTGACCCTTCCAGAAAATGGCCACTTGCTGCAATTCTAACTGGCCTCTGGCTACAGGCCACAATGATATCAAACAAGAAAGCACAGTTTGTGTTTGCCAGCCACTTGAACACTTGCCACTGGACTTTCTGGCCACTCGGGCGGTGTGTGTCTGGCACTGACTGTTGCTGGTCACTCTGTCATCTGCCTCTGCTGCCACTAGGCACTATAGGCAGGCCCTGGAAGTTTTTTTGCTGTCTAGAGCAGTTACTCCCCACAGTACTCAATCTATCTGCTGTGTCTTTATCTCGTGGTCACTGACTCACTGCATAAGCACCGACACTTCCAATACCCCATCATCAGGAGCCATCAGGAGCCATCAGGAACATCGCTCCGGAGGAGAGTGTTCTGGCTGTCAACCTATGTAGAATAATTGTGAGGAAGAGTTCAGCCAGATGGCACTGCACTTCCTTTACAGCAACTTCTTTTAAGGAGTCTAGGTGCAGAGCTCCAATGAAGTGCCCATTCGTCTCACGAGTCAAGTTTGAATTAGAATCGATAGAGAACCCTTGGCTGCTATCATGGCCGCCGATTCCCAGCGACAGACCCAAGGCTCGTCTTCACCGTTTCTCGCGGAGTATGTGAGAAACCTTTCGCCGCTATACAATACTGATGCACTCGCCTCTTGGCTTCGATTTTCCAAAGAGCCACTTCTTCACTCTCTTCTGCTCGGCTTTTTATCTCCGAATGTCACAGAAATCTTTCTTCAAGTATTGGCTTGCGAAATTAAATACTTGCTCGACTGATCAATGATTGACATGTATCCCAAAGTGAAGTGAAGTCTGCAGAATTTCAATTATTGACTGCACAGTCCTTTTCAGCAGCCCTTTCAACTTGTAAATATGTCACATTGGCATTAGCATAATGCAGAGTAACAAACAAGAAGGCTTTCTCTTTGCCTCTCTTTGCCTCTCCATGCCTCAAAAAGTAAATTGGCTCAGTATTAACATATAATGGATAGTGTCATTTACAAAGATGGATGGCCTTGTTAATGTTGAGGCTGTGACAAGTATTGCAATCACGGATCGATCAGAGCCGAAAAAATCCAGGTCTGCATGGGAATCGACAAGCATGCCACCTAGATGAGGACTGCCTGCCAATGATTATTGGACTGAGGAGCAATGTTCACATGGCCATTCTGCTGCTGCTCACTCTAATATCGCTCCCTCCTCCCTCCCAAGCTGACTCGCAGCTAACGTCTGTGCCGATGGCCTTCTCTCCTGGGTGTCAAACTATTTCACATCCTCATCAGTAACAGTGAAGCAGGCAGCAGAACACTTGAAATGGCCCAGGCCTCTGCTCCTCTACTGCTGCAGGGCCATAAAAACCGCTGGCACTGACTGTTTCCCTAACGATGGCAATTAAGCCAATGTTTTCGTAAATACAACTGCTGTGAAATTAGTCATTCAGCCAACTGGCGTCAACATGTCTCGTATATACTAGTCAAATGGCTAACTTGCAGTAATTTCGTCTCTAACTGGATTCATCTGTTTCAGCTTACCCCCATATTGATGCACATCTTCGCCTGCACCATTCTTGGTCTCTGAGGCCTCCCAGCAGAACGAGGAAGCAATTTCTAATAGCAAATGTGCCACGTTTGAGTCATGACAAGTTATTCCCAACCTGAGCAGGGTCCAATTAATAACACCCTTTTAGAGGCAGTTGGGCCATTGGGATCCATTATCGAGTGGCGAAGGGTGCAGCCAGAGGTTAGTGTTATTTCATGTAATGTGATATTGGTTGATATCAACATTGGTCGATAACATGATGTGGGCACCAACACCTTCATTCACTGGCCTTAATTATCAAGCAACTAAACTCCATGATAGACCCACCTCACGCCAGCCAATATTAAAGCTGGGTTTCACGCACTTGGAGCAATTGTCTTCATTGTGTAGCGGACCACCAATGGAGACCTGAATGCTACACAATTGTTCGATCCATACATTTGTTCTGCTGTGAAGTTGTAAACACTCTTGAGGTAATGGCCTTTGGGCTATTCTCCCCACTCCCAGTAACTGTGCTCTCTATGTAAGGATTCGTGTGCAAGGTCAGATATAACATTTTACTATCTTTACTCTCTGAGACAGAATGCTACACACGTCAGATGCAAATTCATCACGGGACAAAGACAAAGGCTGAAGGACGAGGGAGGTCTAATGACGTCATAATACTGACCTATGACGTGAGAACAGTTGCCGACATGGCCGACCCATTTGGTGCCCTTGCAGGAGAGGAACCAGGCCTCCTCTGTCTCGTTGCACTGGATGATGGCATGTTCGTGGTCAGCTTTCACCCAGGCGCTTGCAGGAGGCACTACTGGGGGACAGCCCACAGCTGGAAGAGAACAGGAAAACTTGATTTAGCAATACAATTCAACCAGAAATATCTGTATTAATTATCGTTTACATTATTCAATGATACGTCAATAACTTATTTGTACGAATGATACAGGTGAATAAACCAAAATATATATCTATAAATGAAAAATGGCACAGCGTCATTTGTTCACTCAATCCAACATCAAGTAATTACATAATACAGGCACGCATTCACAATACCATTCAATACACGAACATTTTTCATGCAAAACAATCAATTTATGCATCCACAATTCATAGAGCTAGCGTTTAGTATGATTGAGAATCGTAAAACATAGCAATCTTCGATAACGCTGAATAGAGGACAATATGCTGCCATGATTCACAGAAGGGCATTATACTTGCCTTGAGCAATACAAATGACATTCCTATATAACCATTGTGTGTTGACGTTTTGGCTTTGCATTTGAAATAATGATTAACATTCAAGGAAAAAAAGGAATTGCAAAATATATTGTGTAAAAAAAAACCATATTCTCCAAGATCTCCTTAGCTCATTGGATGTCTTATGAATAATGTCCCAGGAGTTAAACTTGGGCAAACAAAAAACACCTTCAATGGTTTTTGCGAATGATCACACTGACACGAACGCCAAATTGTGATATTCCAACACAAACTAATAAATCATGCGCTGGTTCATTTGCTCAAAATACTCGTGAGCGAGATTTATCATCCGCCCGTTTTAATGTTTAAATCAAAACCGTTAAACACTAAATTATCCCTTTTTTGGTTGATAATGTGTTTGCACAACTGCCCTGGTAATTTCCCAGCATTAAATTCAGGGTGATTGAGAATGCTAGGGAGAGCAAGATGGTTAGGTGACAGGCCGATTGAAAGAGTTGTATCAGGAGCTGATTACCTAATAATAGAGGTAGAAAAAATGCACAAAAGGCTGTGGGCCTTGGGTTTCCATTTGGTGCACATGCTTTAATTACTTGTCAGACATGAAAAATGGCTATAACGTCTTGCAGGGAACACACGTGTGACATGAAATACAACAACAGAAATGCAGCAGAAACGCAAAAGATGTGCAAAATAATGTGCAAAGAAAAGGGAAATGATCTCTGAGGGCCCTGTGTACACAGAATGTGCCAGTGTCTGTGTTGACATCTGTATTGAAGCAGCTGTTCCAATATGGCCACCCACTTCCCTCAGACATATATATTGCATCTCGTTCTATTCCTTTGCCTTTTGTTATGGGGCATGTTAATTGTAATGCTATTCCTTTTGTGACTTGGTAAAATGTAGAATTATGCAGTCGTGTGAGAGAATGTGATCAGAAGCATTTTGAAGCAGAGATATACATCATGTTCAACGTACATTGTGGCGCATCAGATACAAGGCAGCAGTACACAACTAGAGTTACATGACAAAAAAGCCTCAGTAACATCATCGTATTGTGGCAATGGCGGAAATCAAAGGGGGAGGCAGGTACAGAAACATGCTGATACGTGCATGGCTGTGTTTGCCATAATGAATGAGTGATTTCGGGTGAACCTACAGCCTTTGATTTGCCTCAGACCAGCTGCGTTCTGTCAGAGCCTACAGGTGTGAGCCCTGAAATGAAGGCTTGGCTTTTTTGTGGTTGTAACCACGCAGGGGCTGGTGCATCAGGGCACTAGGAAATTAAAGACCTCCATTTATCTGCTCACATTTTTTGCCTGTGGACATTGCATGGAGTGTTGTCATGGGTGCCATGTAGCACGCAGCAGTTCGAAGATTGACAGAGAGAGAGAAACGGTCAAAGCAAGCAATAGAAGTAATGAAAGGCCGATCGATCTCCCTCCGATGTCTATCAGATGTCTATTGGAGTTTGCTAAGTCCAAGGGCTCTGCTGCACCTCAGTTTGCGTGCCACTGATCAACGTACAAAGCTTGACCGAGAGCTGGGGAGCTATCATGTTGTGGATAATTTGCTGAAATCTATACAGCAAACTGCTGTGTGGGATGCGACGATAAGGCTTGGCTTATGTGGCCATCGCGTGTCAGAAGGACCTTCGCAGACTGCACTCACATGCTAATCGCCACGCTTGCTTGGACGCGGTCTGTCCTCGTGGCCTGCATTAAAACAACGCCCTTGGCTAATTTCCTTACATATTGATAAAAAGGCTGAGGATGCCATATCCCATAGCAGGGCCAGCATGGATGGCGTGACTCAGCCAGACGAATCCGGCAGTGGATGCTGGACCTTGAGGCCACCGATTTGCTCCCAGCGATTGCTACACTAGAGGAGAGGAGGAGAGGTGGGGCAAACAACAGGCCTTGCAAGAGCAGTCTCTCCTCTAGTTACTCCACACCACCAATCCCTAGCTTTAACATCAAAGAATGCTGCCAAGAGCCATGCTGGCTAAACTGACACACACACAACTGGCTACAGCACAGGTCTCTCTCTCCCTGCCCTGACCGCTTAATTGTTCCCTTGGCGCACCCTTGTCAAAATGTCATTCTCCAAAATCAAAGCCTTGCGCATCTTTGAAGCATTTTTTGACTGGTCCTGTCTCTGCTGTGCTCAAAGACAAAGTAATATCAAGAAAACTTTACAAAGGTACGTTTTAGCGAAAACATGGAACCGTTGAAGAGACGAGCATTTTGTCACGCAGGAGTTGGACAAACTCGTCAAATTTCCAAGTTTTCAAAGTGAAAAAATATAGCACTATATCAAGACACCTCATTTGTTTTGATGCTTGGCTTCTTTTGAGAAAAAGGCAAAGAAGAAATGTCAGAAATATGTTTCTTATAGAACTCCGTAATTAGCACCACTCTCGGAGAAGACTTTTATTGATGAAGGAAGCAGTTATTCATCACCGAGGCAATTTGGGCGGAAGAAGAGTATTGCAGAGTTACATCTCCTCAGACCTTCTCATAACTCGGTGTTATTGAAAGTAGTTTTCTTTTTCTTCTGAACCAACAACAAGCCATACACATCTATTGCCTGTCTCTTTTAATTTCTCTGGTAACTTGACACCTCCTTACTCCAGACACTCCTAGTTGTGGAGGGTGTCTCCAGTCACTGTGAAATTCCTCACAGTAAAAACCTCTTTGCAGTCATTGCAGAGCTTTCTGAGCCTCCGAAGCAATCTATTGCTGGATGGTGAAATCCACGAAGTTCCCCTTTGAGTTAAGTACACATCTCTTCTGGTTTTCGAATAAAAATGAACAGTTTACACAGGTTTGGCGGCCCACTGACTCCCACGAGATAATACATTATGCATTGTCACGAAGTTTCCACGTTAAATCTGTTTGGCCTCGGATGAAGGACAGTGGTCTTTGATTTCTGGATCATGTGAAACCAATTCATCTCAAAATGATCTCTCCGTTTCACGATTTCCATTTTAGTCGATGGCAGCACTCAGCGTTATCGACCGAGGGGTCATTTGTGCAATTAATATAGCCCTTGCGGAATGGAGCTGGAGGTTCCTACAAACATAAAGAGTATAGATGCTGTGAGGCCATCCGTGAGGGGACAGAACAAACATCATCTGCTGCATAACCAAGGACCTCATCTTGATACAGAAGACAAGACATTAAAATTCTCAGCGGTTGAGGCATACTTTGTGGCGAGCAATGCGAAGTATGCGGAGATTGCAAACATGGTTTGGAGGCAAATAATAAGACAAGAAAGGAAGATAGCAAAAGACAGGTTTGAAAAGCTGAATGGAGGAATGAGGGTACTTGTGTTTTATGTCTTCAAAGGAAACACACAGCAAAGAGAGGAAGAGAGGGTGGGGGATGGTGGGATGGAGCAGGGCAGGGCAATGCATTGGTTGCTTGGCGGCACAGGGAGAATGATGGGGTGCTGTGATGAATTCTTAATGAACAAAAACCTTTTGTTATGCCTCTGAGTAGAGTGTAGAACTGCACTGTGGCAGCTCACTATGAACACTGTCTGCAGCCAAGTCAAAAATTGCCTATGTCTCTTGCACATAATAAGAAAACAGATTGGTGCAGCGCAGGTTGAACGCAGAGAATTGACAGGGCCCCCGCAGGTTGAGCCGTCTAGGCAGGCAGAAGGGCCCGGCTGTAATTTGCAGTGTGTTGTACAACCGGATATTTTCTCATTTGCTTTCAGCCACTAACAATAGCTTGGGGGATTAAGCGGTCAAAGTGATAACTTGTTTCTGCTGAGACAGTGAATATTTCATAGAGGAGCCTGACCACACCCTTCAGAAGTCGACTGGCCTCTCCAGGCGCAATATAGGCGCATATTTCGTCTCATTAGGGCTGTTGGCTCGCCATGGACCTTCTTAACGAGGGCCCAGCTCATATTTCAAGAGGCGACGGAGACAGGCGAGTCGCGGACCTGACCCGGGGCCATGGGGCCTTCGACTTGAGGACACACGGTAAACATTGCCATTAGGAATTGCATGGGACTCTCGGCGCCTCTCCTAACCGACAGAGCTAGAAAGGGCCAAGCTGTGAAGACTTGACTCAAAAACTGGAGCAGCTAATCTGCATGGAGAGACTCACTGGTCCATCTTGGGCAGGTCCCTGCACTTGATTGCCTGCCTCCCTTGCCTGCCGAACAGCCTCAACCTCTGACCTCCGCTGACCTTGACCCCTCACCTCAACGTCGACCTCCCTCCTGCTCACTCCAGTTACACAGCACCTCATATTTTGTTGTCATGGAGGCGCTGCCTTTGTCAGCCCGAGTGGCTCCCCACATGCAGGAATAATTTGTGTACGGAGAGCAGCCCTTGTCTGTCATTATTCTGACCATTATGAGTATCTTCTGGGCACACTGTACATTGTTTATCTTGCTCGGCCGTTGTTCCGTTTCTGTGGGCAGCACATCCTGTGAGCAGGGCTAGTTCGGACGTCTCTCTATATTTATTCATGAGGCCAGCACGGCCGGCATGCATAACCAGGGTCCTGATTGAGTCGTAAACTTTCCCGGGCCACCGTGTAATGACGTCAGTCCAACAGCAGCCTGTTCCAGTCTTCCTGATCTCGTCGACACTTCTTCTTTAGCAGGTCAACCATAAAAGGTCTCGGGGAAGCCGCGCTTCCTAACTATATATAGAACTCATCACTGGGAGGCTCCCCGATATGCACCCACATGGCCCAAGGAGATAGGACTCGCAGTGTGGCGTAATTAATTATTTGAGGCACATATGAGGCGAGGCCACAATTAGGAAATGTTGTCAATTGAATCGTCATCATGATGGCTCCTCTGCTCGTAATGACTTTGTAATCTTATCACTTTGATGAATGAGCGAAAGAGTGACCTCAGTTTGGGACATGGGTCCCAAGCGCCCCAGTTGATTGGGCGACCCCTCCCTTTGGCCCTTGGCCCACCTCGTGACAGTGCTTGGGCCAGTGGCGGGGCAGTGTGAGGGCCATTGGAGGGTGCCGTGACCTGCTTGGCCAAATGAGCGGCCGGGTGTTGCCTAGAACTGCTGCGAGTTCGTGACCTGCCTGGGAAGACGAGTTAGGTCCTGCTGCGTGATGACAGCCCCGATCCCACAAGTCTTAGCGTGGACTAAGCCGCTGGAAGTCACCTTGCCAGCTGACACCTGCGACAGGCCCGCCATTGACTCCCTTCTCCTCACATGTAAATCAAAGCCCGAGGCAGCAAATGCTGCAGCCAATGCTGGCCTATAGTCGGCCCCAGAGCAGCAAGCGCTGACTTGGACAGGTCAAATAATGCAAGTGGCCGGTTGCCTCCCTTGGGCTAAGCTAGACAAGTGGGAGAGTGTGGTGGCCGACCGAGCTCCAAGAACCTTCCAGAGGAGACAGTCTGCACTAATGCTTCGCAAGTGCTGCATTGCTGGTTATTATTGGTTAATTTGCCCCTTCACTAACTTTGCAAGGCATCGGCGCTGCTGCCATAACGATAGTTAATAAACCAGCGCCTGGAGGCGGATTACAGCGGCTCAGATGGGAGCGAGATAGGAGGCGCAGCGGCAGTTGTGTGATTAGAAGCAATTGTGTATGCTAGAAAACTGCGTTTTGATGTCTAACTCTGTTTATGGTGTGTTTAGAACAATGTGAACACATCAATAATCATGTAACGAGCCTTGTGTGATTGTGTGCTTTTTCGCCCTAACATGATTTCTAAGAGTAATCGTGTAATATGCTGGAGAATCTAACCAAGAATAATTGGAGCCGAAAAATGTCATCGGTTAGATGACAGGCGGAATAGTGGGGGATAGTGGGTAATGTGTTTGAATGGCGCTGACTCGCAGGACACAATAGACCACTCATTTCACATTGACAAGAAGTGACGTCAGCCGGTCTTCCTATATGTTCCTCGGAGCACTGCAGGCAATCGGAGGGAATGGAAGGGGATGGAGTGGAGTGGAGGGGAGGTAAATGAGGAGCAGGCAGACAGCCATCCCAGGAAGGGAGGAGGGTAGTGAGGTCACCGACTCCCCTTTTGATGTAGTCGTGGTCAAAGCCAGACAAGCCTCGATACACTGGCATCTGTTTGAAGACTGACACTCTGCTAAAGAACAGCGATGGCTGGGCATAACATCGTCAGTGGGCTGCATCAGGCCCCTTTGTGGCAGACTCAGTTGTTGAACAGTTAGTGCTGTGTCAGAGCCTCTGTCACTCTTGTTACGTCCCTATAAAGCCTGCTTAACTGCTAACGGCCACTGGACGTTGTTGGTCCTTGTGTTCTACACATAGTTGGCCCTAATAGACACGAAAGGACAAGCCCTTGCTTCTTGTTAGCCTAAATGGTTTCTCATACATGCTCCTGGTGGCAAACTGTAATGGCCGCAAACACGCCCTATTACACAGCCTAATGTTCTTCACAGGATGCACTCCATAATGATGTGCCTAAGATGCGATTCGTGTCAGGCCAATACATCAGGGAAGCAGAAGGGAGGATTACATCATTATTTTTCGTGTGCTATCTAAATAGAGAGGGAGATGGGTTGGCCGCCCGGGCTGCTGATGCTGCGACGAGTCAGAGAGAAGATGCTAGCTCAAGCTGCTAGATGCTCATGGATGAGGCTCCTCACGGATGAATCTTATGGATGGCTGTAGCAAGTGAGTTGTCATTAGGGCAGATAAGCTTTTGCCATCCTCTCTGCTGCCTGTCACTGGCTGGAGACCTCAATGACCTGTAATCGCTCAGGACAGCAAGTGGCTTGCAGTGACGGTTGACATGGCACCCAGCCCTAGTTATGGCCTATTGGAGCTGCTTCTCCCGGGCTAATGCCATCAATAACCAGGAAGGGGGTGACCTCGATGCTGCTGTTGCCTGTCCCAGGGACACTGTCCCCCACGTTACCACCAAATGAAGTCTGTTCTAAAAGCTGCATAAAGCGGATTGCCGAGTTAATAGGGTGATTGGCCAACCAGGGCCTAACAAACGACGATTCCGCAAGGACCCAGTGAGACCACAGATCTGCAGCAGCAAATGACCATACTGCGACTTACACGGACAGCTCTTGTCTCAAGGATGTGGATAATACCATACAATTATCTTCTGACCGTAATAAGACAAGATTAATCGATTGGATTTCTTTTAAATGTCAGATGGGAAACCTCAATGATACATATTAATTAATGCACTTCTACTGGAATATCTTTCACAGTTACACTTGTCATCCATAAGCACATCTGGTTTGGACACTTTTCACTCAGATATCTTTTGTGTACATTTTGTATGCAGTTAGTTGTTATCAATGAGTTTCCCTTTCCTTATTCGGCCTGAATAACGAGTCCTCTACTTTCCGATTCTGTGAATACTGAATGCAGACGTATACGCCCTTACATTTCATTTTCTTCCTAAACCATTACTTTCGGATAATGGACTTGATCTCAGTGCACACAAAAGATATTCAGGAGAAGTTTGCAACGACCAAGAAATCTAAATGGAGACACACAAAACATACGCAAGAGTGTATAACTTGAAGAAAATCTCCTTTCTATTTCTTTTTTGAATACTATTTAATGAGGTTTTTTTCTATTCCTGCTGCTTTTTAGAATGAAAATTCGTGCACGAATGTTGACAGCTGACAGCCCTTGGAAGTTGTGAAACAATCAGTGCCAAAGCCTTGGGCTGACAAGAGCATCCAGACATCTGAGGAACACATTTCTGACATTCTGTTTGCATGTCTGCCTTTCAACGGTGTATGTGCTTAGTCCATCCCAAAAGAGGCAAAATCTATAGCATTAGAAGTTCTTAAGAACTTAGTTGAATTGTGTCTTTTCTTGTTTTGTTTGTAGTTCGTCATCATTAAGGAGACAGGGCCCTGTAGGTGCTTCTCATTGCTCATCCGCCGGGTATACCATCGATCCCCCAACCCACACGGAATCGTCAAATTAATTGGCAAAGTTGTCGCGAGACTGTTCGCCCCCCCCCCCTCCATCCCCCCTCATTCCCCAATCTTCCCTGGGCAGACTACACAACCCTCGTGTGCCTCTCTCACTCCTCCTCTCTTGCCATGATTAATTGCCATGTTTCTCTGACATACTCATCAACAGATTTAAACACTCCAGATTTCGTTACATTGCTCTGATCGACGGGAATTCCCCCATTATTGACTCTTCTTTCCTCTCTCCCCAATTATTCCCCTCCCTCCATTTCCTTCAATTCCAAACGGACAGCCACGTGTATAAGAACCCGCAGCTTAAACATACAGACTTTTCCAACAGCTTATTCAAACAGGACTGAAGCTTGATTATATTTGCCTGTTAAATGACGGCTGATACACTCCGCTAGATCCCCTTAATGACAAATCCTGTGATATCAGTCTTGATTAATTTCCTATAATGTGTGTGTGACGTCATCTTGTTGACAGGACCAACCACAGATTGATTCTGGGTGGAACACGTTTTTGGCAAGCAACATGCAGTTAAAACCTGGGCAGGCGTTTGTAAGCCTGTTCAGCTGCTTACGATGAAAACTGGTACTGTTATACCTGCACTACTCCACAATTCAGTGACTCTTTCTTTGAGAGGAGTCTGTCCCGCTCTACCGTCAGCACTGACGTAGAAACAGAAGAAACAGAAGATTGTGACGTGGACCGATCAACAGAAGAAATTGTGTGTGAGTTGACAACAGTGTTAACTGAAATCAGAAATGAAAATCCAAGAGACTTTATTGTTAGCTATCTCAATATAAACAGTATACGAAACAAGATAGTACATGTAAGGGAAGCTCTGAAACGTATACCTGTGGATATCTTTGGAATCGCGGAAACTAAATTGGATGACAGCTTCCCCGAAGCGCAGTTCGCCATAGACGGATATAGGACCTTTCGAAAAGACCGAAACGAGAATGGCGGAGGAGTCATCGCCTACATTCGCTCTGACATACCATGCAGACGCCTGAAAAATCTGGAAACTAATAGCACTGAGATGTTATGTATTGAAGCGACTCCAAACAAGACTTCCAAGTGGCTTTTTCTAGTGTGCTACAAGCCACCAAACATCTCTAATCAAGTATTTATGGATGATATGAGTAATGCCATGGACTTAATACAAGTGGACTATTCTCATGTGTGTATCATTGGGGACCTAAATTTCGATCTTATGGACCCAAGGAAAAGTGAGACATTAAATGATTTCAGTAGCCAATACGATCTCAAGCAGCTAATAGAAGGATACACAAATCAGAACATCCATGGAACATCACTGATAGACGTAATCCTGACATCAGCACCATCAGTTTGTAAAAGATCAGGAAGCAGATACACCGGCATAAGTGACTCTCATAACTTAGTATATACTGTTATGAAAATACGAGCACCAAGACTTCCAGCAAAGACAGTGATTTACAGAAGTTACAAACATTTCGTGGAGGAGAAGTTCTCTCACGAGATTGGATTAATACCGGTGACAGCGTGTGAATTGTTAGATAATCCAAGTGACAACTACTGGATATTACAAACCTTGCTCAGAGAAGTTATGGATGAACACGCACCGCTCAAAAAAGCAAAGGTACGAGCAAGAGACACCCCCTTCATGAATAAACAATTACGCCGGGCTACTCGTGACAAAGCCCGCTTGCACAGAAAATACAAAAACTTCCCAAATGATAGAAACTGGGAGAGATATCGCAAGCAGCGCAATCTGACTACAAAGATCAGGAAATCAGCCATTAAGGAGTACTTCACTCACACATGCAGTGGAGGTCAGAAAAATCCTGACTTTTGGAAGACGATCAAGCCCTTCCTCACGAACAAGGGATCGATAAGTGGAAGCAACATAATGATACAGACTGACAATGCAATTGAAACTGAACCAGAGACCGTAGCTAATTTGATGAATGACTTTTATGTAAGCATCGCCTCACAGATCGGGGGAACAACAAACATCAAGCAAAATCAGGAATCGAACAGTGAATTTGTGGAAAAATGTGCAAGACTGTATGAAGACCATCTGAGTGTAAAGAACATCAAAGACAATCATAAGCATCAAAATTTCAGTTTTGCACACACTGACGCGGCTGTGGTTGAAAAGATCATAAAAAACATGGATGTTAAGAAATCTACGGGTTATGATTCGATCCCCCCCAAACTACTCAAACCTGTAGCAAGTCATGTGAGTGTGCACATAGCGAAAATTTTCAATCATAGCGTTGACACGTGCACTTTTCCTCAAGGTGCAAAATTCGCAGAAGTTGTGCCAGTCTTCAAGAAAGACAACAATTTAATAATGAAGAACTATAGACCTGTGAGCATCCTTCCATCGCTCTCCAAGGTGCTAGAGAAAATTATTCATGAGCAGCTTCAATCATTTCTTGACCACGTGCTACACCCCAGAATCGCAGCATATCGAAAAGGGTACAGCTGTGAACATGTGCTAATGGAACTTGTCGAGAAATGGAAACAAGCATTGGACTCAAAAAAGCAGGCAGGAGCTATAATGATGGATTTAAGCAAGGCATTTGACTGCTTACCTCACCCTCTCACCCTTGCGAAACTTAACACATACGGAATGACAAGTGAAAGCTGTGGACTGTTATGGTCTTATTTAAGTGGAAGATTCCAACGGGTGAAACTGACAGGACAAGTCAGTTCATGGAGTGAACTTACCAAGGGAATACCCCAAGGGTCCATTTTAGGACCAGTAGTGTTCAATTTATTCGTGAATGACTTGTATAGTAGTATAAAAGTGGCCTCTCTTCATAATTACGCTGACGACAACACCATCTCAGCTATCGCATCGACCAAAGAGACTGTAAGCAAGATCTTAACTGACGAATCACTCATTGCGATGAACTGGTTTGAAGTTAATATGATGGAGGCCAACGCCTCCAAATTTCAGGCCATAGTGCTCAACAGTAAAGATCCGGTCCTGTTCAACATCAATGGAGCAGAAATTATTTCTGAAGACCAGGTGAAACTTTTGGGAGTTTCGCTGGACAAGAATCTGAACTTTCACCATCATGTCGGATTGATAACCAGAAAGGCAGGAGCCCAACTTAGAGTACTACAGAGATTGTCAAAGTTGTTGGACACACCCTCGAAGATGGAGATTTTTCGCAGCTTTATCCTGTCTCACTTCTCATATTGTTGTCTGGTATGGCACTTCTGTGGGAGTGTGCAGGCTAAACGGCTGGAGAACATCCAACATCGTGCCCTGAAATTTGTGTATTCTGACTACAGCTCGGACTATGAGGACTTGCTAAAACGAGCAAATTTACCGTCCCTGGAGCTATCAAGAAGCAGACAGATTTTAATGAGTATTTTTAAATCTCAGAAGGGGCTTTTGCCACCCTTCATCCAAGATATTTTTAAAGTTCAAACTTCCAAGTATAACTTGCGGAGTAAAAATAAGCTGGCTTACGAACACTGCAGGACCGTCCGGTACGGCCTGCAAACTCTTTCTCATTATGGGGCCAAGTTATGGAATTCCCTCAGTGCCAGCTTAAAAGACAGTGACAGCCTGGAAGATTTTAAAAAGAAGATCTCGGAATGGAGACCCAGATCCTGCCGCTGTTCTTTATGTGATTTTTAATCTCACTGTAATTTTAATATGAACTTTTATGAACAACTTTTATGAACACTTGAATTTATCGATTTTACCAAATTTTACACTCACATATATATATATTATATTTATTTACACTAATCTAAGTCAGATTTTAATGTTATTTTATCCATTCCTCAATTGTTATACATGTTACTAGACAGTCGGTGATATTAGCCTGTGGCTAGCGTTTCTTTTGTATCCTCAAACTGACTATAAATAAAAGTATTGTATTGTATTGTATTGTATTGTTGTTTATAAGCCGCAGCCTCCAACTCCGAGTATTGGATCGCAAAGTAAACAATAGCTGAGCTGATAGCTCTTGAGCTCATGCGGGGGAAGTTGGTGCCTTCACACAAGTGCAAAATGCTGTCGGATTTATGAATTTCTCATGCTTGGTGTGAAGTGTATGGACATGAATTGCTAATGTGTAGCCATTTAGATCACTCGATAAGATGTTGAAGAGCATTAAGGAGGGATTGAAGCACTGGTTGTTCATTTTAAAGCTTAACAAAACAATTTCACTCAGCATGATGATCTTCATTACAAGATAAAACAGAAAAAAACAAAACAAGAGAAAACAACAGAACGCAATGTCTAAGCAAAGAAAAGTAGCGCAGGCAATCTAGAAGCAATTGATGCCAGGATTTATTGAGTCAGACTAGACGTAAACACAGAGTGGAAATAAAAAGCTATCAGGCCGAAACAGCGGTCAGTTGTGGCCTGGTGGAGCCAACCATTATCTCAAAGAGTACACATGGTGGGCAAAGCCAGCGCTGACAGCCTACAAGAGATGCGATAAGGGCTTTGATGACATTACCTTCGTATTTGAGGAGGATGAATCGTTGGTTGGAGCGCTGCACCTGGCCGCTTCCGGTTACGAAGACTTCCAGGCTGTTGGCCCTCGACAGATACACGTTGGTCGTGCGTCTCTTGGTGATACATATCGACGTGTTCCGTCCAGCCGACTTGTCTACTACGAGGGCATACTCGGACCCACAACGGAGAGAATGCGCAAAAGTCCCCTCAAAGGCAGTCTCCGTAGCAGGAACCGGGCTCTCGGCGAAGTCGGTCAAAGTCAAGTTGATGCGTTGATAGTGCTCCACCAAAATCCTCCAAGAACAAGGCCTCTCCCTGCCCAGCCATCCCACTTTGAGGGAGTTGATAGCATTGCTGATGTAGCCCTCTTCTCCCGTCAGTTCTGTGTAGCCATGTCTCCGGCACGAATCGCTGGATGGATAGACGACTGCAAAGACAAGAAAGGACAGGTTCAGGTTACAACAGATCCAGCAATCGTGTGATTCGCGCTTATCATTTCATTGTCTTTGGACACCTAAAGACACAAGCCCCTTCCTCCCCCTCCTCCCCCTCATTCCCCTGCTATTGTGCTATGGATGTAGCCTGCCTCTCAAAGTCACGTTCACAACTCCTCCCGGACTGATTCCTTGCAAGCATCAAAGTTGAGAAGCTCCAAGCGAGATCTCCGCCATTCTCTAATGACACACTGAACCGTCATGAAAGGGGAAAAATTTGAAGACTGGAAGGCCGTATGCCATCAATTAACTTTCATCTCAGTGCTCCTCTAATGGCAATGAGTTTGATGGGATTCTGCCACAACAAACAGACTCTTCCCGTGTAAATGCCACCTGCTTTTCCTCATATATTTCAGAGTTCCTTCCTTTTATAAACATATTTTCTTTACTTCTACTTACGCGGTCAAAGGAAACTTTTTATTGTGGTTGCCTTGTAGCTATTCTAAACGTCTATCAAACAACTCATGTAAATGACACTCGCACGCATGCCTCACATTATCAAGATCTACAAATAAAAGGTCACCTCCCCATTGTATTATTGCCATATATATTCTCCTACGCAAATGTTGCATATTAAGCAATTCAGCAATTGCCCAGAATAAACTCATTCAAGTGCAAAATATACATCTAAAACGCTTTTCCCATAAGTTTTCTCTCTACAAAAACACACCAGATTTTAATTGGCTTGGATAGCAGAACGAATGAGTGGCTGCAGTGAAGTAGTATTTCACAGAACTGTCACACTTGGCTCTGCAGCGTTTTGTCATCATCCTGCAGATTCACATTTGCCAGAGGGGAGGGCTGACATTCCTGTGGAGCTGCTGGGCAAATTGGTAAGAGTATCGATAGTAATGAAACGCAAGTAAAGGCCAAGTCCATTCGGAAAAAGAGTGCTCCGGCTTCCCAAAGCAACAACAACTGCTGACCATCAATTTAGCAATGCGTAAAACAAGCCTGTTTATGTTTGGCTGTCCAGTCGAGCAATGTTTTAGCAGTCAACTTTACAGGTTTGCACTGGAGCAGTGAGGCCCAGGTCCCCAGGCTGTTGCACGGGCAGGTCCAACCACTCGAGTGAAGTGCGCTTTTCAGATTTGCATCACGTCCTTGCTGTTGCGGGGCTGGACAATCGTAGGCGGAGATAGTCCCCGTGGGTTAGCATCAGAGCATGGGCCATGGCCAAAGTGTGCTTTCCACAACCGAGAGCTATATAACAGAGCCAGGCACTGCTAGCATATAGGCGGCATCAGGCTGAGGCAGACATGCATGGCAGGCAACATAGCACCCTGGCTCACTCCGCATCAAGCCAGGCCAACCTACGGGACCCTTAGACCCCAGTAGGACCTTAGTCGGACCCCACTAGGACCTTTTGGACCCCATGGGACCTCAGCATCCTAGAGCGACCCCCGTGACCTCTGCCGTATTCTCATCACACTTCCCACGTCACGCACCGTCAAAACTAACACTCATGCGGCCTGCCTCCCTCGCCTGGCAATGCCTGTCTTCCTCGCCACCTTCCTGTAGCCCTTCCACCAGCTAAGCCACACAGCTAAGCCATACTGCTCACCATGCTGGACCACCTCCTCCCTCCCAGCCTGACTACCTCCAGACCACCACCCAGCAACAGCGGATTTCCCTCCCTCAAACCGGAGCGAGCAGAGCCGCATTGTGAGCCATGCAGGAAGTCCACCAGCGCATGCCAAATGGCAAGTAATCGGGTGCAGACTTTCCACAGCCGTTTGCATTCTGGATGCTACTTTGTGGCCATGCTCGAATTGTGGACGTGACATTATCGATCGCCAGTAATTCTAGTAATTACACCTAAGAGGGATTTCTGGTATGCCTTAACAATAGACAAAATGGGCTCGTATGACAGGCCCACGATTGATCCGACTCATGCGGCTTTACAGGGATAGGGCCCCGTCCAATGCATCATCGAGATGTAATATGTGAAAAGTGTGAACAGGCTGGCCCTGGCTGGGTCGGAGGAGGCAGACAGTTCACAAAGCACCCTACGATATTATATTAGTCAGGCTTGGTCGAGCTCCCTTGAGAAATATACGAATGGCTAAACTCAGGCTGAGGCCCCAAGCCAGAAGGGCATTTTCAGATAGTCCGTGTAAGAAAAACACTTCAACGCCCAAAGTAGCCAAGCGAGAGCTCACTCTACTCCTCAATTAACCAATTAGATCCGCTTAGAATAAATTAGCACATAGCGCTGATCCTTGGCTAATTACTTGCGGTCATCCATCCCAGAGCTGCAACCAAGATGCCTCCCTCCCGACTGCTCCTCGCTGCTCCTGGCAGACTGACAGAAACTGATCGGCCCCGTGAACTCCTCTGGCTTTGCTGCTCAACACAGACGCCTACTCAGATGGCTTTGCAAGAGGCCCTGAAAGAGCGCCTGAAAGAGCCTCTTGTCTGTGCCTGGCTGTATTGACCAGTGGACTAGCCGTGGAGGGCAGGAGGCGGTCACCTGACACAACAGCTCTCTCTGCTGAGGTCCTCTGCCGAGGTCACGGGGGGAGAGGGGACCGGACGCTCTCATTGGCTTATGCTGCTATTCACAGAGGACCAGGCCAGCAGCACAGCCACCGCACACCGCTCTGCTTCTAGCGGATTTGGAAGAAATAAATCCACAGGGATATCGAACTGGTCCATTGAGCAAATAAAGAGCGCAGAATTGGGAGCGAGGCGCTGGGAATTGCATTGCAGCGCTGACCCTCCGTTGAGATGTAGAGGGGAGGGGTCGCCCTCGGCCAACAACGCAGTCTGACTGTTCAGTCTGTGGCTGAAAAAGCTGGCTGAAATATGGCGGCCATAGAGGATGCAAGTGGACTGCCAGAAAATGTGCCAGGGGGTGTTAAACACAGCAGTCTTGAAAAGTGTCGCGACGCTGCAGGAAACTTGTTTTTCAGGCAAGAAAGAAAGAGGCACGCCCCTCGGCCCTGGTATCAAGCAGTCTGTAATTCGTTATTACGAGGCCGGGGTGTGATGTATCAATGGAATAGAAAAGCCATGTTACACTCAATTTGGATGGCAGTGTCGTTGGTGGCAACAGGTTAAGTCGTCTGTTGCGTGCCACGCTTTCTGGGCCCGGCCAGCCCTAAGAAAATGTGCGTCTGCACGAAAGTTATTTCCGGCAGTTTCAACAGAGGAACTCGGTCTGAGGGAGCGAAACTCAATTTGCTTTGGTCGGAAAGAAGAACGTGAGAGAGACTAAGGAGCAACTGGCCTGATGACATGCTCGCTGCCATCTTCTTTCATGTATGAATGCATTAGAATTACTGCATCTTACTGCCGCTTCTCCATGTCCCGGATTGTCCCAGTTAGCTGCTCTACTATAACACATGTTTTGCTAACCAGCTGCTGCTTCGGCATGCCCTCTCTGCCGTGCATCCAGATATTCTCCTTGTAATGTATTATTGATGGAGGATCCCACGTGGGGACATGGATGCTAATGCAAATGTTTAATGGATTCATCTTGTAATTTTACATAATGATTGTCAGGGTGACTAACAAACTGATGCGATATCAAAATTAGTCATTAAACATGAATCGCTGAAACAGAAATTCTGCCATAACAATGTGCTCAGAATTCGCTCAGTGTTTGGCCTGAACCAGGAAGATATGACAATCACATTGTAATAATAGAGAAGTTGGCTAGCTTCCAAATGGGCCCAGCTAATCATGCTGTATCAGAAAGAATAAAGACCTTATAATCACATTGCATTATTACTCGCCGAGTTCTGAGCTGCAGAAAAAGAAAGATCATTGACAGTAGCCATCACTGTATATCAGAATGACTGAGCTCATTTGGCAAGGGGAAGGTAATTTTTTGCTTCAGCCCACGAAGCATGTAATGAATCCATACCTGAAGCGAACGGAGAACACACCTGAAATGGATGTTTTGGAGAGTTGACAATTTTGCCTCATGTGGCATGGTAGACTACACGGTAGACAAACAGCCGACCGCAACTTGAAGCCGACCACGACCTACCCCCTTGGCCGCAGCTACGACAGTACGACCTCAGTACATACAGGCCACACTAGCACTGTTGGAAGTGAGCATGCGTAACAACCCATAATAGGATGTAGTTAGTTGCTTGGCTTGAGTTCTCTCTAAACCCCTGTCACTTAGCAGGATAAGGCAGTGCTCAGGACTTTTAATGGGCTCAGGTGGACACTCCAATAAATTAGGCCATGATGGCTTACTCTAGCGGGCAAGCCAGAGACAAGCCAGAGGCGGCAGGAGAATAGCAGGTGCACATCCACATTGACATTAACGGCAGTTAGCAACTAGACCACAAGGCATGGGTGACATTGGGTGTTGATGGACCTCAGCTTTGAACCTGGGTCTTAAATGGCATGTAATGACACCTAAATGGGCCCAAGACTTAATGAATTGCCTCACGAAACACCAACTACAACATGGTTCTGAACGCAAGCCAAGAACCTGACGAGAAGCACACTAGTTAAACAAAATCATTAAAATAATCAAAGCTATCTCTTTCAATGTTAAAAGCAATTAGCAGAGACAGCCTGAAGTGGGCATTTGTTTAACTGCTGATTGATCCACTGTGTCATGACAAAGTCTATCAGCCGATAACCCAATTAATCGGCCTTCTCATTGCACGATTGTTTGCATTGCTGTGATTACGTTTGCGACTAAACTGATTAGATCTCAGACTTAATTTCTCCCTCCTTCTTTCTCCTTTAAACGGTGCAGCTAGATCTGAGGGGAATTTAACCACCATCTCAGTGGTTAAGTCTGCTACAGACATCGAAGCATCCATAGCAGCTCATGGCAGAACTACAAGGGCGTATTATCTGAATGGTGTTTATGATATCTTTTGGATTTTTTTTTTTCATTTCGTAAAGAAGCATTATGTAAAAGTATTTTAGCACAACATCTAAGTCTGCTCATATCATTTTCCTTCTCAGTGAATCCATAGTTCAGGTATATTTTCCATTTCAAGCATTGCAAATCTGCAATAGCTCATTAAGTTTTGTAACATACCTGAAACATGGATTTGGATATCAAGATCGTCTGAAATAGTCAAATACATAATCCCAAAATTTGAATTGTTCCCATCAGTGTTTACCAACTTGAAGTATTATAGTCTTATACCTCATTGTCCTAATTATTATTTTCATATATCGAATATTCCCTTCTCTTTAGACACGGGTTGCAACTTGCTAAGACCGGTTCCCATGGTAACAAATTCATTTTTGTGTAATTTATGAATAATGGTATGAGACAAATGTTAAAAGAATATCACAGTCAGCCATTGACCCACCTTGGAGGCACTCGTAGCTGGCCTGGAGATATGACTTGAAGTCTTTGGGGCAAGATCGTTTGTTGTGAAGAGTTATGACGCTGACAAGGCAGGACATCCGACCCGAGCATCGTTCCTCCATGTAGGGCATGACGTCAGTGCCACATCCGATGTGTCCATAGTTCTTGTTGACACACTTTCCCAAGCGCATGCGCCCATACTTTGCAGCTTTCATGACGACCACTTCATCTCTCCGACAGGTGGCGTTGAACGATTCCCATTCACAGAACTCATCGTTATCTGCAAAAAAGAAACACGACAATTGAAGAACAAGACATTGAAAGTTTACGTCGAATGCAAGACATTTAAAACGAGACTTCAAAGCACTAAAAATAAGATTTCAAACAGGATTTTTTTCTTAAGCGTTTCAACATATTCTCAATCACGCCAACAGCGAGAAATGTCAGATCAAGTTTTTTTTAGCGCTTTCACGGATTCTACAAAATTATAAAATTGTTCACCAAGCGATCATCTCACATCTCATGCATTTTTATGAACTATCAGTTTTAAGTTCGTAGTGAAATAAATAATTTATATCTGAATATCACATTACAGCAAGATCTTGAACACAATCTTCAGATGGTGTTAATGGCATGCAACGTTCACGTCTCTCCAATATCAACTTAGTCTTGAGTGATGTTTTAGCATAAGATATAGGCACACAAGGATACAGTACACCTCCCATGGGTATACCATATTCCAGCTTTGTTTTCTTGCATATTTTCGATGCCAGGGGAGATTAGATGAGCCATAGGCACCTAATTAGCACTCCATCCAGCTAAATGACATGTAAGGGTCAGCTATTAATCACAGTATTCGGGCTGGAAGCACAGAGCTTGAGCTACTTGGTCTGTCTAGAATATAACCGCAGCAAATCAGTTTCAATCACAGACTGCGACTCTCAGTCACTATACAGCCGCGTGAGCATCAGTGGACAGCCATGGACAGCCACATGGTCTGACTACCACTCCCAAGCTGCCACCTATTCCAGGCTTGAACAGGACAAATGTGACCCAGGGGTAATCATGTTACATAAGTCACCGCAGCAAGTGTCATATACGACTGTTTTTGCTCATTTTTGTCACTTCTGAGAGAGAACTACTGCCCCAGTATACTGTTGATACCATGCTGACTGTATTGCAGCTCCTGTGTTGTCGCTATTCCAGACTCATCGATGCGACTGGTTTCCTGTTGCTTTTCTTGTCATTTCTATTTTGGTTGTCAATCTTTGTATATACTTGTTGTTTAGGATTTAGCATACAGTATAGTGTAATCGTATGTGTTTATTACTGCTCTGCATATGATGCCCTATTATTACACTGTACTTTCGTTTAGCTGCCTCTATAACTTCTGTTGCTCTTTCTGACCGAATTATTTCTTATGCTTCAGTATAGATGATAGATATTATTATAGCAACAGTTTTTACTTTCGTATATGCATGTCTGTTGCTGTGCCTTCACCAGTATAGAGAGTTTTAGAGACACCACTGTTCCAGTGGCTGTTCTGCTGCTGTTGAAGTGTTATTGCTACTTCTGCCAGATGCGATGCCAGCCAAAAGATGTATCATTGTTCTGTCGAATGTATCAATGCCGACCACCTCACAAACTCGCTCTTCTTCATTACACCCTGAGTGGTCTGACTGATCTGTGGTCGTTACTG